>JAZKLR010000091.1:600000-1197701 GCA_037103525.1 Ganaspis brasiliensis | reverse complement strand
AAACTGACATTAAATTTGTTCAAGCATTCAAATGGAGCTTTACACCACCTTAACATTTTTAGACAAGTTTTTTAAAATAGTCTACAGTCTGTTAAAAAAAGCTCAAGATAAAGTTCATCTCGGATCAGCTTAAAAAAATTTATTTTTCCCAAAATTGTCAAAAATTGACATTTTAATTTGTTCCAGCATCCAAATAAATCTTTACACCAACTTGATATTTTTATGGCTCAGTCCAGCTGAACCGTGTCAACAAAATTCTATTAATTTTCTGATATGTTAAAACTTTTATGAAAATCTGTAGTTCACAACATAACAAAAAAACAATTTTAACCGTTTTTTTTAAATTCCATTGCTTTGTTGGTTCTTTTTGCATTAACAAATTTTAACAGCATTTAACGGTTGAGATGAAACTTACAGAAAAGATACACAGAGATGTCTTCTTTAAGTTTCTAAATAAAAAAATTGGTATTTTAAATAAGAACTGTAGATAATATATTTTTTTCCTTGCGCGCCAACTGTTACGCTGCGAGAAGCCCCGGTGCACCGAAGCTTCTCGCAGCGTAACTGTTGGCGCGCGGAAAACAAAATATATTATCTACAGTTCTCATTGAAAATACCAATTTTTTTTTAGAAACTTAAAGAAGACATCTCTGTGTATCTTTTCTGTGAGTTTCATCTCAACCGTAGGGGTAGAACAAATAAATATTTCAAATTGTTTATAAAATTGTTATTTAAAATATGTAATTTTTTATATTACAATTTTTAATTTTTTTTAGTTAAAAAGAGTTAACATTTTTAGATAATCCACATAAGTTTCATTAATTTATTGCAAACCACTGTTGAGTTATTAATATTCTTTTAAAATGTTGTTAAAATTTGTTAATGCAAAAAAAACCAACAAAGACATGGAATTTAAAAAAACGGTTAAAAGTGTTTTTTTTTTTGTTATGTTGTGAACTACAGATTTTCATAAAAGTTTTAACATTTCAGAAAATCAATGGAATTTTGTTGACACGGTTCAGTTGGACTGAGCCTTATACAAGTCTTTAAAAATGGTCTAGAATCTGTTGCTGTACTGAAACTAATTTTAAAAAAAGATTGGTAAAGCAAATATAAACTTGTCTGTAATCAATGGACGTTTAAATCAACTTAATCAACGTTGGGATAAAGCACAGGAGTTGGATTTGAAATTGCAAACGGTCATCACTGCTGAAGAAAGATCAAAAATTGAATATTTTAAAGATGCACAGTTTCTTAAATTAGAAGTAGAATTTTTGAAGGCGTTAGATTTTTTAAATTGTCAAATTCATAATTTAGATGTTATTTCTACTAAAAATGTTGATTCTGATTCTACGAAGGGTGAGACTGTACAAGTAAAATTGCCGCAAATAAGTCTTCCAGAATTTTCCGGTGATTATTGTGATTGGGAACATTTTCGTGATTTGTTTGATGCCTTAATAATAAAAAATGAAAGTTTGTCAAACGTGACGCGTTTACATTATTTAAAATCTGCGTTAACAGGAGAAGCCACCCAATTATTGAAAAATATTTCAATAACAAACTCAAATTTTTCTAACGCGTGGGAGAAATTAAAAGGTCGGTATAATAATAATACAGCATTAATTACAGCGCAAATTCAATCATTTATAGATATTCCATGTATTAGTAACAATGTTGTAGAAGGTTTAAAACTACTTCGAGATAGTACAAACGAATCTTTAGAGGCTCTAAAAAATTTACGACGTCCAGTAGCAGAATGGAATGATTTAATAGTTTTTATTGCTTCCAGAAAATTTGATAATAATTCGTTTAGGGAGTAAGAGATGCAGTTGGGAGCAACTCCTGATTTTCCAACTTATCAACAACTCGATGAATTTTTATTAACACGAATTCGTGCCTTAGAATCTATTCAATTAGCAAAAAATTCTTCAGAGAAAAATAAAAACGTAAAATCGGGTTTTTTAAAAAGTCATACTGCATCTACTAATTCCAAGTGTCTTTTTTGTAAAGAAAATCACATGTTGTTTAAATGTTCACTATTTAAAAGTTTACCAATAGAAAAGCGTAAAGAAATCGCAATAAAAAATCGTTGTTGCTTTAATTGTCTTGTTCTTGGTCATAGTCCACAGTTTAGCTATAGTAAAATTAATTGTGCCAAATGTCATCGCAAGCATAACACTCTCTTACATGTGGACTTTAAAAATGAAAATAATGATAATTTTTCAGCATCGAGTCAAAACGCAATGGTTAGTGAGCAGGGCAGTAGTAATAGGGGGGGGGGGGGGGGGGGAGATTGCACTCGTTACTAACGCGCTTCAAGTTTCAACAAATGATCCAGAAGCTTTTGATTCTTTAAACTCAAAGACACTTCTTTTTTGTAGTACTCTTTTGGCTACGGCTCTCGTTAATGTTAAAGTTGAAAACGGTAAAATATGTCAATTCAGAGTTCTGTTGGATCCGGGTTCAGAATGCAGTTTTGTTTCCGAGCGAGCTATAAAAATATTGAAGCCAAGATAAGAGCACATTAACGCATTAGTTTCTGGAAATGGAGGAATGTCGGCTGGTTCCGCGAAGAAATTGGCGCAATTTCAGTTTCTTCCTAATGAAAAGGGTTGTAAAGCTTTGCATTTGCAAGCTTTAGTTTTGTACAGGCCTACTTCATATAGACCTCCCTCTAAACCAGTTCAGTGGGATGATTCGAACTTTTCGGAATTAAAATTAGCTGATTTAGAGTCATTTAAAGAGACGGAAATTGATTTCATTTTGGGAGCAGATAAGTTAGGATCATGTTTGCTTCCTGGTCTCAAACACAATATTATGGGATGTTTGACTGCACAGTCTATAATTTTTGGTTGTGTTCTTTCGGGTACTGTTAACACTTTTCAAGTCCCTTCAAATTTATCTTTTTCTGTTAATAGAATCTCAATTGAGGTCCTTCATGAAGATTTACTTCGTTTTTGGCAGTTGGAGGAGCTTCCAACAGCAAATATTTTAACAGAAGATGAAATACGTTGTGAAGAACATTTTAAATTGACTCATTAACGTTTAAGTTCTGGCAGATATATGGTTTGTTTACCATTTAAAAAAGGTCCACCGATTGATATTGGAAGTTCTTTTGAAAGAGCAAAATTAATACTTGATCGTGTTTTGAGTCGTTTATCGAATAAAAAGGAACATTTGAGTATGTATCGAGAATTCATGGAAGAATATGTTCAATTAAATTACATGCAGTTAGTTAGTTTAAAAGAAACCGTAAATCAAACTGTTTATATACAACATCATAGTGTCATAAGAATGAGTAGTTCAACTACCAAACTGCGTGTGAATTTTAATTATTCAAGTCTGATTTCGAACAATACATCCTTGAATTCACATTTGCACATAGGTCCTCGGTTATTGAATGATCTAGTCTCGATTATACTCAAATGGCGCAAATATCGATATGTTTATGTAGCTGATGCAGAAAAAATGTTCCGTCAAATCTTGATTAATCCGGATGATCTTGACTATCAACGAATTTTGTTGCGTGACTCTAGTGGAGAATTACAGGCCTACCAATTGTTGACTGTCACATATGGAACTGCTTGCGCACCCTATTTAGCGAATCGTGTAAGCAAGCAGTTAGCTCTGGACGAAGGTGACCACTTTCCATTGGCCAAATCTATTTTGGAGGAAAATATTTATGTAGATGATGTGCCGTTTGGAGCTGATGATATACCTACAGCAATTGAAACCAGAAGGCAATTATTACAATTAATGGAGAGTGGTGAATTTCACTTGCGCAAATGGGTTGCAAATGATCCAGAGTTGTTAAAAGACTGTGCTGCTAGCAATCATGAGCAAGAATTTGAATTTTTGTCTAATGAAGATAATTCTTTCAAGGTTTTGGGGTTAAGTTGGAATCCTATTTCCGATTCCTTTCAGACTGGAGTAAATCTAGAAATCATTGAATTTCCTACAAAAAGAATAGTTCTCTCACTTATAGCTAAATTATATGATCCCCTTGGTTGGATAACACCAGTAATTTTAAAAGCAAAGCTTTTTATGCAAGAGCTTTGGCTGCGTAAGGTCGATTGGGATGGGACTTTACCTTCAGATTTAGTAAAACAATGGTTTGATTTCTATAATAATCTACTTTGTTTGAGGGATATTGTTATTCCGCGCTGGATACGTTCAAACAAGATTAATACTGTGTGTGAGCTACATGGTTTTTCTGACGCGTCTAATCGAGCTTACGCAGCTTGTATTTACATGCCTTTAATTGATCAATCAGATAAAGTTCATGTTTCGTTGCTTATAGCCAAATCCAAGGTTGCTCCAATTTCCCCAGTAAGTATTTCTAGATTGGAATTATGCGCAGCTGTGCAAATTTAAAACTTTTTAAATTTGTAATTCAAACTTAAATGTAATTAAAAATTAAAAATTAAAACAACCTACCATGTTTTTGTTATACATAGTCTTATGTTGTTCTCGCGTGGTTAGCAAAGCATCCATCCACGTGGAAAACTTTTGTTGCTAATCGAGTAGCTTTAATAAACGAATTAATTCCGCAGGCCAAGTGGCTTTATGTTCCTTCCAAGGAAAATGCTGCCGATTGCGCCTCTAGAGGTTTAATGCCAAAGGAACTAGTCAATTATTCTTTGTGGTGAGAGGGGCCTTTTTGTCTTTCAAGCACTGCTAAGGATTTGTTGAAAAAGGACTCAAATGAGTTGGTCACTACTAATTTGGAATTAAAAACAATTAAAACAACATGTTTTCAGGGTTCTTTCGAGAATGATAATTGTTTATCCCTAATAAATCGATTTTCTTCATGGCCTAAACTGCTACGTGTGATCACTTACTGTTTTCGATTTATAAAAAATTGCAAAGGCTCTAAGGTATCAGCTGATCAGGATTCTCTTTGTTAAGGCAACGTCGAAATTGATCAATCGCGTTTATTTTTAATAAAATTATTACAATTTGAATGTTTTGAAATTGAAATAAAATCTTTGAACAAAATTAAAACAGTAGCAGATCGGTCTTCCATTAAAAATTTGAATCCCTTCTTGGATAAATCAGGAATCATGAGAGTGGGTGGACGACTGCGTCATGCTCCTATAGGATATAATGAAAAGCATCCTATAATCCTACCTAAACATAAACTTAGTGAAATGATCGCTTCTCATGCTCATATTCGATGCTTACACGGAGGTACATAGTTGACCTTACATACTTTGCGTCAAAGTTATTGGATATTCAAGGCAAGATCATTGGTTAAAACAATAATAAAAGATTGTGTTGTTTGTGTGCGAGAAAATGCCGCTGTAACTCAACAACTTATGGGGGATTTACCTAGTTTTCGAATAAGTCCAAGTCGTCCTTTTACTCATACTGGCGTAGATTATGCCGGTCCTTTTGACGTAAAAACTAGTTCCGGAAGAGGCTATAAGAGTCACAAAGCCTATATAGCTTTGTTTGTTTGTTGTTGTGTTCGCGAGGTCCATCTCGAATTGGTTTCCGATTTAACTTCCGCAACCTTTTTAGCTGCTTTGCAGCGTTTTGTATCGCGACGTGGTCAACCTGCTCACATTTACAGTGATAATGATAAGAATTTCGTGGGAGCTGCAAACGAATTAAAGCGACACATATGGGATTTGAGATGCGATAATGATTTGCGAAATCAGCTGGCATTCCAAGGTACGTCATGGCATTTTGTCCCCCCTAATGCTCCACATTTTGGTGGATTGTAGGAAGCGGGTGTTAAGAGCGTAAAAAATCATTTGCGTCGAATTGTCGGAAAACATAAATTTACGTTTGAAGAATTCGCTACTTTGCTCGCTTGTGTAGAAGCATCTCGGAACTCACGTCCAATAGCACCAATTTCGGAAAGTGCGGAAGATTTTGCTTATCT
This sequence comes from Ganaspis brasiliensis, assembly GCA_037103525.1. Lineage (NCBI taxonomy): Eukaryota > Metazoa > Arthropoda > Insecta > Hymenoptera > Figitidae > Ganaspis > Ganaspis brasiliensis. The sequence continues at coordinate 1,191,811 of JAZKLR010000091.1, read as the reverse complement.
TACCCCGGGTCATTTTTTGACTGGTACTCCTATGATCAGTATGCCTGAGCCGTCGCTGGAATTCACTCCGGAGAATAGGTTAAACCGATGAGAAACCATTCAACGAATTTCAGAAATTTTTTGGAAAAAATGGGCTATTGATTATTTACAAAGTCTACAGAGCAGATATAAATGGTCTTCTCTTAAGCCAAATGTATCTGTTGGTGATTTAGTTTTGTTGAGACGAAATGATTTGCCCCCTGCTCATTGGCTATTGGGTCGTATTGTTGAGTGTAATCCGGGTCCAGATATTCTTATTCGCGTTGTTAAAGTCAAAACTGCCAATTCTGAATTTATCAGACCGATTAGTAAATTAAGTGTGCTTCCTGTTAAATCTAATGTCAGTGAAGAGATTGTTTAAATTTCAAATGTTATGGCGGGCGGCTAAAACCACAATTTGTTGTAATAATAATAAATTTATTATTATTATTATTATTATTATTATTACTAGCAAAGTATGCGCGCGAGAAACATTGCATTTTATATAGTTTATTTTACAATAAAATAAAAAGTTTACATAAAAACATAATACATATATTTCAACATAATCAAAGTATATTAACAAAATATATTAAAATTAAAAATTATATGACATGAGGAAATTAAATTATCAAAACTGAAAAAAAATTTTGGTGAGGTTGTACTTAAAATTTTATTCTGGGTATTTTAACCGAAGTTCTAGTTAACTTAACCACAATTTTGATTGATTTAACGTGAACTCTGGTTAATTGAACCAGAAATACAATGTTAAATATACCCTTACCATAATTCTAGTTATTCTAACCAGACTGTTCTTTTAGTGAGTCTGTTTACTTTGAAATGTATTTAAGGATTACAATTAATTTGATAATAAATTAATATTTATATCAGGTTATTCTAAAATTAAAAAACGTATATGGGCGATTCTTACGTAACTGCCCTACTTGGCGGCGTTGAAAAAATACACCTAAATTAAAAATATATTCTGAAGTGTATTAGTGAATTTTAAAGGTATATATGAGAGTAACTGAAAACCAAATATACATAAATATATATATTATAACTTATATTATATTGCACTATAACTGCTGAAATTTCAGCTCCGTGGCGTGTCCCTTTTGCAAAATGTTAACTTTAATTTAATAATTTTCGGTGAAAATATCATTATTATAACTCAGCCTTTTTCAAGCATGAAGTGTCTATATTTATGAACAATTTAGGTTTATATTGCACTTCATAATACCTTTTTCATACTTAAAAATCTGTAAAAATATTTTGTCCCTCAATTTTTCCAATTTTTGAACGCAGTCTGTAGACTTATAATTAAGGTGTCATGTGTTTAGTTATTACGCCTTCTAATAAGTTAAATCTCAATTTTGATCTATTAGCACTAAATCACATGTGAAAAAAGTTTTAAAAAAGAAAAATTTTTACTTAAAAAAAAATTATTTTTGTGAAAATTACATTTGTACAAAAAAAGCGTTCAGTTCCATGTCATTACTATTATATTACTGTAACAACTATTTGATAGTATTGTTACCATTTTCTTGGAGTTTTCATGTGAAACAAGCGATCTGCAAAAGGAATAGATTTATTTTGTAATATTCTAGAAGTGAGGTTAGAATAAATGTCAAATTTCAGCTCCATGGCCTATATGAAGTGTTAAGTCTGCTTCATGAAGAGAAACTATTTTATCTGTGGTGGTTATTTTAACATATTATTCTACAAAGTAGTTTAGCACTGCCGGATTACACTGCTCGATCTCGATTTCAAATTATCCAAAAAATAAAACGAAATATTCATTATTAAATATTGTATTTGCTGTTCTTTTATAAAATTGTATATATGTTAACTAATATCTAAAATACTGTAAGAATATTAAATAATTTATGAATTTATTATTTATTTTCGTTTTAGCAAAATATCAAAAAAAAAAATTTTATTTTGTACAATATATTTGCAATAAAAGGATGCGGTTCAGCTCCACATGGCAGACAATTTTCAAAAATTTACTATTTTTTTCGTATAAATATAGTTGTAGTAAAATCGTTTAAAATATACTTATATTACACCCTAATAAGAAAAATAAGTGCAGAGAAACATTGAATGAAAACAATTTTTTTTATCAAAACTTATCTTGAAATCGGGCAGTTACGCAAGAATCGACCATATACTTAAGTCTTTTTTTAAATCATCAGTTTATTAATCAATTTATGATATATTTAAAATAATTATATCATTGAAGCTACTACAATAGAGTTTATTATAATTGCCATTTGTTTTTGATTCGTCGAACAAAAAACCGATTAATTTAACATTATGAATTTAATATTTATTTCATACAAATAAATATATTTCTTTAGATTTAAATGAAATAAACTTTTAATTAATAACATTAAAATAATAGATTATTTATTTTCAATGATATTTTTCTCATTGTTTTTGTTATAATTGCCATTCAATTTCATATATATTTATATTATATTAAATTTTTTGCCATTTTAATTATTTTAATTTCCTTTATTTTTATTTTTATTTACCTTCCGCTACATTTTAACTTATAAAAGAGCATTAAAATCCCTGTGTAAAAACCATTAAACATCTCTAGTCTAATGATTTTTATTTAATTGAAAATGTAAAAACGCCTAGTTACAATATTTCATGATACACAATATTTTTTATGTAAGAGCTTTTTAAATCTTTTGGATTGTTAAATAATGCAGAGTTTAAAGCATGTATCTTCAGATACTTTTTTGATTTTACTCTAGACAACGCAACATACAACTATCTGTGAGAATATACAGGAATTGGTAAGTATATGCCAACTTTATCAAAAGATTGACCTTGTGATTTATTTATTGTCATAGCATAAGCTATTCTTATTGAAAATTGATGTCTTATCATCTTGAAAGGAAAAGTATCTGTTGCTGGTGACAAATCAATACGAGGTATAAATACTATTTCACCTGAAAATTTTCCAGAAATTATTTCAGCAGAAATGACATTTTTTTAAATCTTTAACTACTAGTCGAGTACCATTGCATAATCCTTGCACAAGATTCATATTTCTTAAAAGCATAACTATAGTACCTATTTTTAAACAAATTTTATGTCTTGGTAAACCATCTGGTGTTAAACTATTTAAAAATTCTATAGGAACATTATTATTTTGATCATTGCACTCATCATTGCATACAGAATCAATACTATAATATATTGTTTCGTTTCCTTCTAAGTTTGAAAGAATTTGTTCATTAATATTCAGCACATTAGAATTAGTTAATGAAAGAATACAAGCTGAATAAACAGACTTATCATTCTGATTTATAGTTGATCCAAATATTTCGTTAATTAAATTTCCTTTTGAAATTAATTCTTGCGGTATTTTTATAACTCCGTTTTCATTTTCAAATAAATTTGTCATTTTACCATTGCCTACTTGTATTAACCAATCTGCAAACTCATTTTGATTATCACGAACTCTAATATTTTTTTCTAAAGACATATATTTGAAATTTTTCCATAATATACTATTTTTAACGCATGCTTCAATAATATGAGTACGACCACCATTTGGAACAATAGGTAATATTTGTCGAAAGTCTCCTGAAATTAAAATAACTTTACCTCCAAAGGGTTTATTAGAATTAGTAATATCTCTTAACATACATTCCGTAGCTTGTAGAGCATATTTAGGTGCCATTGTAATTTCATCCCAAATAATAATTTTGGCACTTCTAATAAGTTCTGCATGCTTAGATAATCCGCTAATGTTGCGTGTTGAATCTTCATTTAAAGGTATAGGAAATTTAAACATAGAATGTAAAGTTTGACCACCTTTTAAGAGATTTGCTGCTATTCCTGTCCATGCGACAGATAAAACTACATATCCTTTACTTTCAACGGCAGTAATAATTGTATTATGCAAATAACTTTTACCACTATCTCCAGGTCCATCGAGAAATACACATCTATCAGTACAATCGTCGTTCTGAACTGCAATCATAATTGTATCAAAAACTTGGCGCTGACAATTATTTAAACTTTGAATTAGAACTTCTGATTCTAATTGTAAACAATTCAATGACGTGTTATTTTCATTTACTAAATAGTTGTTATATTTTTCTAAAATTTCTTGATCAATATTTGGCAATCCAAATTGCTGTAATTGAAATCCATGATAATTAAGTACTTCATCTATCAAATTTAATGATAATTGCGTCGATATTTCCACAGATGATTTACTGTCAAAAAACATAAGTTATTTATATTTTTCAAATAGATCAAAGGCATTTTTAGGTAATCCAAATGCACAAATATATATGCCAATAATCGACAAAGCTCTTTTGGAAATTTCATTGTCACTGCCTCTGATAGGCATTTATCCCATTCATTATCATCTATCATTAAATTCCTTGCCCTTGCGGCTTCTGCAAAAGTATTGTACGTGATTTCTTCATAAGTTCTTACTTCTTCAAATGACTTTGCTCCACGAACATACAGTAATAAAAGTCTTAAATAATATCTTTCTATATATTGCGGACTTACAAAATACATGCGAGATATTAAAGGTTTTACAATTCGTTCCCTAACTTTCCATTCCTTTGATGATTCAAAAACGTAATAATTAGGAATTTCAGTATATAAATAATTGCATGCATCTGTATCTTTTCTGTTAATTTAAACCATGCTGTTAAAGTGGTATCTTTAAATTTATTCATAGCTATTTCTTCTAATCCTTCTTTGAAACAGATTTGTTGGTGATTAGGTAAATGTACCGCTAATCTATAAGTAGCATGAGATTGTTCATGTATATGAAATTCTACCAACCTATACATTGCCTCGGTTGGACATACATATCTAAGGCTTATATATTGTTGAATTTCATCGTGTTGAATTTCTTGATTGTTATCTTTATAACCAATTACAGCACAATCATGTTCTTTATAACAGTATTTAAATAAATATTTAATACATTGTACAGTAGAACAAACTTCAACATTAATATGACAATTGAATGTTAAGCTTAAATATGGGTTATATGGAACAATTTGTGAATTATCTGCTACAGCTTTAATTTTACAAATTTTGCTGTTACGATTACTACTATCGTAAAAAAAATTTTTCCTGCCATTATTTCTTCTTCTGTATACGGGGTATCCTTTCAAATTTAAATTTGTCTGATCACAAAATGTTTTAGGATAATGCTTAGTACAAATCTTTTTATCTTGATCCATACAAGAAGAATTTAAGTTTTGATTTCCGCAACGTCCATGAACTTGAAATTGTTTTACAATATTATATAACCATCGATTTTTTTTCATCTTGAATTTCCGCACTCATTATTTTATTAATAGTTTCTGCATCTCGAATTGTTAAAACCAGCTGATTTTTTAAAAACTTAAATTAACTTAATTAAGTCAAAATTTATACAAAAAATTTATGCAAAAAAAAAAGAATTTCACAATATTACTCCAATAACAGCTAGTTAAATAATAAATTTCATTAATTTAATTTAAAATTGTCTTTTGCTGTTGAAAATATACTCAAAACGAATGTACATTATTACAACAATAACATAAGATGCTGCTTAAAACCACACTTCAAAATAGTCCGAACAGGCAAACTGAATTTTTATAATGTTGCTCCAATAACAGCCAGTTTATCAATTCCCATTTAGTCAAATCATCAATTTAATTAATTTAAATGAAAATTTGTCTTTTAATGTAAAAAAATATTCTTCAAACCGCTGTATATTACAACAATAACATAAGATGCTGCATATAAGACCACACTTTAAAATAGTGCGGAAAGACAAACTAAATTTTCATGATATTGCTTGAATTGACAGTTTAGCAATTTCCATTTGGTTAAATCATCAATTTCATTCAAAATTTATGTTTAGCGATAAAAAATACACTCTTCAAACCACTCTACATTCACGAGAATGACATAAGATGCGGCAAAATACCACACAGATAGGAAGTGCAGATAGACAAACTGAATTTTTATAATATTGCTCCAATAAAAGCCAGTTTAGCAATTTTTATTTAATCAAATCATCAATTTCATTTACAGTTTAAGTTTAGCGATAGAAAATACTCTTAAAACCACTCTACATTCACGATAATGACTTAAGATGCGACATAAAGCCATACAGATAAACAGTGCGGACAGACAAACTGCATTTTCATAATATTGCTCAAATAACAGCCATTTTAGCAATTTCCATTTAGCGAAATCTTCAATTTCATTCATAGTTTATGTTTAGCGATAAAAAATACTCTTAAAACCACTCTACATTCACAACAATGACACAAGATGCGGCATAAAACCACACAGATAAGCAGTGCGGACAGACAAAATGAATTTAATAATCGTCCTATGACAGGACGATTTGTCAGTTTCCATTAAGTTCAATCGTTAAATGAATTTCAGATTCATGATCAGCGACAAAAAATACTACAAGAAAACCTTGAAAACCAAATATATTCTTGTATTATACTCCCAAATGCGGCATAAAACCAAAAAGATACGCAGTGCGGACAGACAAATTGCCATAATAATCCGACCAGAACAGGTGGTTTGACAATTTCCATAAAGTCCAATCGTCATTTTGACTTCAGATTCGTGTTCAGCGCCAAAAATTACTCCTGGAAAACCTTGGAAACCAAAAACAACCTTGTATTTCCCACCCAAATATAGTGTTTCATGCCTAAAAAGTGCAAGCACTTTATTATTATGAATTATTATTTTTTTTTTTTACAAAACAAGTTTAGGAGAGGAAAAAATGCATTTACGCACTTATTCGTGTGGGACTCGACCACCTGATGTGGTAATTCCTCACTAAAACAACCTCTCCCATTCTTGCTTTACATATTCTAATCCACTATTGCTCCATCCGTCCTGGAGGGTAAGCAAAAGCGTGATTCATTTGCTAGAGTTATTATTCTCGTTTCTTACACTGTTGTTCTCACCCATTGCCGCTCATGTTCTCAAGCGGTGGTCAAGAACGTTGTTGGATGCTTTTTTAGAGCTACCGAATAGGATCTTATAATGAACAGTTCTGCCGAACCAGATTGAGAGAGTTCAGAAGAACAGCCTTCTGCATGCGAACCGCCAACGCATCAGCCTTGTGCTCGCAGCTAGGAATCTTTTGTAATTGGCTCACAAATGAAGCTCGCATCCCTCCCAAACAACCGAGTATAAGAACAATTAATCTGACCCTGTAGCCTGGATATATTCTACTCAATTCAAACAGAAGGTCTTGATACTTTGTCCATTTCTCATCCTCCTTTTGAGTGATATTGCTTTCAGCAGGTGCCGAAAACACTATCACACAAATGACCTTACTTTTATGATCCTGGAGCACTATATCAGGCTTATTGGCACTGATACGATGAGTGGTGGAAAAAGAAAAATTCCAGTAGATCTTACACTGACCATTTTCCACAACGGACTCCTGATCCCCTTGGGCATACGGCAAGATGGGTTCTTTATCTATACCATACTGGTGTCGAAGGTGATAATACAACACCTTAAGCGCAGCATTGTGTCTTTCTACATATCTGTAACATGCATACCTCGGGCACGCACTTAGAATATGACTAAGTGTCTCCGGGTATTGCCTGCACGCTCGACAGTTGGTATTGTCCACAGATATACGCATCACTCGACTGCGATACACCAAAGTATTTATCACTCCATCCTGGCAAGCAAATAAAAATCCTTCAGTCTCCGATTTCAAACCAGCAGATTTAAGGAAACCAAATGACAAAACCCCAGACAATCCCAACTCTTTTATGATACTGAAGAATTGTCCATTAACAGGCTTGCCAATATGTTCCTGTAACAGAAGCGCATGTTCTGCTTCCTTGACACGTTTTTTAAGCATCAATGGTGTTAAAGATGCTAAACCGTGTTCCATATCCCTGGTTCCAAATGGGAGACTAAGTTCACTTGCAGCTCTTTCTGCCGCTCGATATAAAAACGCCCCAAAATTTGCAATTTCATGATGGTGAACAAATTGCATAAGAGGATCTATACTGTTTATGACTGAGCATGTCGCAGATAAAACAATTCTACGATGAAGACACTCTAAGTTCAGTAGACATCTTCCTCCCTGATCTCGTGGAAGGTAAATACGAGGTACGGAAGACCTAGGATGATGACTTCGATGTATAGTCATCATCTTGCGAGTTTCTCTATCTAGTTCCTTCAACTCATTTACATTCCATTTAACTGCTCCAAATGTATAGAGTAGTTAAGGAATGGCTAATGTGTTTGTGGCTTGTATCTTATTCTTCCCAGATAGTTCAGATGCCCAAATTTTTCTGAGAAGACCATAGTATTTCATATGGAGATGATCTTTAAGCCCACACAAATCCTGACTTTCCGATTGCGGAATTCCAAGATATGTGTAAGTTTCCCCAACACCAAGGTGATGAATGGTATTGCCACCAATGAGTTGAATATTCTCAGAGTCACTCGACGTTTCAGCTGTTTCTCGTCTCCCTTTAATCAAATGGACAACAGCACATTTATCCAATCCAAAATCCATTACAATAGCTCTGGAGTACTCGGCTACTGCAAACACCAGAATTTTTAATTCGTCCTTGCTGGATCCATATAGCTTAAGATCGTCCATGTAAAACAGATGGTTGATCTTATGGACTCTATTTCTGGGTTTGCCACACATGTATCCAGAGTATTTTTCTCGGAGTACTACAGACAGAGGCAAGAGGGAGATGCAAAAAAGTAGAGGACTAAGGGAGTCTCCTTGGAAAACTCCTCTTCTAAACGAGATGATGTTAGTCATCACCTGCTGTTTGTTGGATGTTATAACAAAACTTATCCTCCACATGAGCATTAGCTCCTTTAAGCATCTCACGATGTTCGGATGTACCTCCAAACATTCCAGGAGCTTGATGATCAGCTCATGACTTGTAGAGTCAAATGCCTTTCGGTAATCAATCCAAGCCATTGACAGGTTCCGTCGATAAAATATCGAGTCCTGGGTAACACACCTATCAATCAATAGGTTCTCCCTACAACCTGCCAGGCCTCTCTTGCACCCTCGCTGTTCGCTTATTGCACTCCATACTGGCTCTATGGATGTCAAAATCCTCTCTTTAAGAATGCCAGTGAATAGCTTGTAGCAAGTGTTAAGACAAGCTATTGGTCTATAATTTTTTGGATTAGCCAAATCTCCAGATTTTGGTAAGAGTACCGTTCGTCCTTCCACCAACCACTGTGGTATTGGATGTTCTCCGTTGAGAAAGGTAGAGAATATACGAGCCAAATGTTGGTGAGTTGAAGTGAACTTCTTCCACCAAAGATTATTAATCTTATCCGGCCTGGGCGCTGAAAAGTTCTTTGTTTTAGCAACCACAATTCTCACCTCCTCCTGAGTAATTGGTGGGCTTACCTCTGTAGGATGGTCAAGCCCCTGTCTAAGGCAGAAGCTATGAAAGAGTGTCAATGATGACTCTTCATCGTTCACTAAGTGGGCTTTTCCATAGATGTTACTCCAGAAGTTTTCAATCTCTTCACGACATGGGGGTCTTTCGACAGTTGGCGATGGTGAACTGAACAGACGGGAAGGATTAGTAGCATAGGTATTATTTTGCTTTATCCATTTAACCCGCCGTTCTAAACGCTTTCTTATAACAACTAGAGAACGTATCTTCTTAATCCAATGTTGCTTGATAGTCTGCAACTTCGATTTCCTCAGAGTGTGATGCAATCTTTTTAGAGTTTGGGCTATTTCCAGAACTCTGGGTGTAAATTTTCTTTTAGATTCCAGATATACAATCACACTCTGCAATTGAGAAGCATGCCGTCGAGCCGTCCCAATTTTATTCTGCACTTGTCTGATTCGTTTAAAAGTCCTAACGACGCGGTCTGTAACAGATTTTCTGTTACTTTCACGAAGCAGGAGCTTTGCTTTTTCATACACAGCACAGTTCAATGTCCAGAGATCTACATCGTCTGGAAGTAATGAAAGCTCGTTATTTCCTTCAGCGATTTTGTCCATTTTAATGGAAACCTTTAGATGGATTTTGGTTTCCCTAGATTTCATGGTCCCTTCTTCGGTCGTTGGCATAGGTGTAGGTGTTACTATTGGAATCGAAAGGTCTTCTGAGGGTTCTTCTTCTTCCTGAAGAAAAGCTTCATATCCCTTCTTTCTCAGAGAGGATACCTGATCTCTTAAATACTGAGGCGTCATTTGAGCGTATTGGGGGTACATATTGACCCATCGCTCATCAACCTTAGCATATATCCTTTTCTGTTGGGACTACTACTTTGCCAACATATCATGATGTCCTTCCGAAGTTGGTCCGTCCATTTAAAACGTACTCTAGCTTGTCCCGGGTCAATGCCTGGTCGTTGCCTGGGTTCTGTCCTATTGCCACGCCCAACTGAACCCTGATCTCCATCCGAGAGAGACCTATTGTGGGTGGCACTGCGCGTTACAGTCGTCGTAACCGCAAATACTCTGTGTGGGAGGTTATCCCAACACAGAGTGGACAATTATATCGGGTGCCCACCCCTATCAGACTTTTGGTCCGCCCCGGGTATTTAAATTTCCTCGGTACCTCCCATATCTAAGAGGCCTTCCCCTATCCGCCACCTGGGGAGGCGCACGATTGGGGTGTCAGAAACCCCATCTTAAATGCTATTCAAGTACCCGACCCAGTTGAATCAGAAACTCTGTGATATCCCGTAATGGGTACCACAAGTCCCTTACCAACCCGATTAAATACCTATACGATGTTCTGTAATGGTCATCTAAGTACTGAGCCAAGTAGGACCAGTATCTTAGTCACCAAGCAACCTATTTATTATTATAATTATTATTATTATTATTATAATTTTTATTATTACGAGGCGAGCCGTGTGTTGAATGTGAATATTATAATTGAGCGCCTGTCAATAGGCTTCCCTTGTTGGCTGTCTTTCCTTAAATATCATTCGTAATTCTTGGAAGTGTGTAAGAATTCGGGGAAATGATCTCCGTTAGTCTGCAAGAATGCGAGGAACGCGATAGATGACTTTTCATCTTATTCTATAATTGATTTAAACAAATGATTAATTGTAAAATTTTAAATTGATTATAAACTGTTTTAAGTCTTGAACAGAGTCCTTTATTTAATTACTGTCAGTGGTTTTAGCCGTGAAAGACTATCGGATAAATAAACATTAATTAATTGTTCTACTTTAATTGAATCAGTGATTTAATTCATAATTTTCCTATCCTCAATCCAAATCCTTAATCGAAAACTAAACATAGGTAGTTTCAGATGTCAAGTAGCGCAAATTCCAAAAGTGACTCGGGAGCCAGTATTAGGCCAATACAGGGTGAAATACCACCATAATCGGCGCGTTACTTAACTACTTTCTTCAATATCTAATATATAATGTGAATTAGTGCAAAGTACAGAATGTTTATTAGCACTTTAATTGACATGTACTTCTTATGTAATCACATCATTTTAAATTTGAACTATCTTTTCACTTATCCACTAACTTCCGTCTCTACGCCTGGTAACAATACAGACCATGGCAATGACGGTGTTATGATAAGTGCTCTATATATCACGCAGTGGTAAGATTCCGATGTCACTCTGCCTTATCATGCCCAGCGCTTCATTCTGTTATTATCATAAGACAACGACTAATTGTTACAAGAATGGTTGCCTAAAGACAGGCGTAAGCGACACTGATTTATTGATTATAGATCTTAAAGTATCGTTGTTCAATGGTACCGAGCGACACCAGACTTCACAATGCATACTTTTACAAGTTTCAATCTATCAACAAAATGATATCATTTAAAATATTCTTAAAATAGATTACTAATGAAATTTATTGATCACTTAGCTATTTATTCTGTGTTTTAACAATTACTAGAGCCTGCGCTAATGACTGGACATGGGAAGGGTATAATTTACTGTAGTGTTTATGATGTTTTATCTGATTCTAAAGCTAAATAGCTTGCAATCGTATGTGCGAGCTTGGTATTGATTATATTGGTTGATTGGCTTATTGATAGCTGTATTTAAAGGAAATTTAAGAATAGTAAATTAGTTATAATACTGAGGTATTAGCATAGTCAAACCACACTCAATCGATCCTCCTCTTGTCCTGCAATATAAGCAATGTACATGTTACTTGCAGGTAATATGAAAGTAGAATTGGTTGCCTATAAGCAGGCGCTTAGAATTAACAAATGAGCATATAATTCACTTGTGAACAATTAAATTAATTCAATCGTTGAATTAGTAAAAGTTCAAAAATTTTAGTTATGGGATATGACAGTCCTTTTCCCTCATTTTAGTTTATCGTCCTCGATAAACATTTCTAGTAAACTATTCATTATATTTTTCTTGTTATTTTGAATTTAGTGTACCTTAACAAGCCATCGACCTAAAGTAAAGACTCCAAAAGAAATTTTTTTTGTTTTTGATTTTTTGTTTTTATTCATTTTATTTCTACTTGAGTGAGAATTGAGTCGTGTCATTTTGCCAAGAATAGTAAGTTATAAAATGTAGATTGGCATGCTGCAGATAGTTGTTCTCTATATCAGTGCAAGCTTTGTGAATCCTTTTGCTAAGCTTGTAAATTCTCAGGTGTGATTGTTTACATCATTCTTTCCTTCGTGTCTAAGTGTGAGATCACCACGAAGAACTATGGTCATATAGTTAGTTATTCTTCTGTTGCCATAGCAAGTTGACGTGAATTTTTGCAAGATGGATTCCCAAAACCAGACGTCTACATCCGCGGAAAACTCTAGTAAGTAACATATGTCTTTCTGCCTCCTTTTTATACACCTTGAATCTCTTTAGTGCGGGTGCGTTTTCCTCGAGCGGTCGTGACTAATTTCATAGTGATCAGTGTCTTTTTCTTTAATTTTTTGTTTTTTATTCGTTACTTCGTTCGTAAATGTCGAGTCATAACGGAATAGCATTTTAGGACAGTGTTGCGTCCTTTGATTTATCTTTTTTGGAAGACTCTGTCACGAATCGAAGTGCAATTGACGTAGTCGAAGCTTCCGGGAGTGTTGGCGCCAATCTTGGTACTAGTTTAAACAATTGTCCAAAAGTGACGAAAAAAACGGACGCCGTATTTTTGCGCTGAAGTGATATCGAAGAGCAATTAGGCATTTTTAAGGTAGCTTTTTGGGATGTAGACCCAAAAGTTGCAATAGTCGTGTTTACGGCCTTATGTTCTGAATTAATTGAAAACGTGTCAGAGGATAATTTTACTTTCGTGCATTTGCTGGATCGTAGGCGTCGATGTGTTTTACTTAAAGTACCCACATTGAAGTTAAAAAACTTAGTTTTGCAAAATGCTAAATTTTTTCTTGCTCGAGGGTACAAGGTTGGATTATATTAGTTGCTTTGGTATTATTTATTAATTATATTTTTGAATCGAAATAATTTGCCCATTTCTTATTATAGACATTTTTGTTTTTCTTTTAGATAATACACCTCTCTGAGTAGTCAGCTTACATCCCACGCTGATGGCCAGAATTGGTTTTCTTATCACTCAATGAGGGTATTACTCCCGGGTGGCAGAAGAACTGCAGCGGTATCTGGATTACCCTATAGCCCAACCACCTTTGCCTAAAAGGAGGGATCGGCCTCCAAAAAACCACCCAAGAGTGGCGACCTTAGCATCGCCTTCTTCTTTAGCACTGGACAAACGCATAATGTGCCGAGACCTGCGCCTTTTTCGAATAAGGATAACGGAGTTAAAAGAGGAGTTGATGGCGTTGTTTGGCAGTTTCGTCACGATGTCCTTCAACAAGCTTTTGGGTTTATCTGCTTCTTCCGACAATAGCTCTTCTTTGGAGTAAGTATACTTTTGTTACCTGTTTGAAAATTGTGTTGTTCCATTTGAGAAGGATTTAAGTTAATATTCTTCAAAGTATGTTGTTCACTACTTTAGTGGTTCTCTTGCCTGTTTTCAGAATGGAAAATGCTGATATGGATGATCCCAGCATCAATGAATTGACTCAGGCTTTTGAACAAGATTCGCCTCAATCGCATAATCCTGAGCCTACTGAGTCGCCTCGAGTCTTGGACCAACATTCGCCCCAATCTCCGAACCCTGAAGCGCCGCACAGTGGTTTGAAATCAGAAATTGATGTTCAAATCAACTTTTAGAGAGAACGGCTGCATGGATTTTCAATTTTTTTTTTTTTTTTTGAAAAATTTATAAATAAATTCTTAAGAAATCTGTCAGAGTAGATTTTTGTTTTTTGTTATATTTGTTTTTTAATGTTAATGCAAACAGCTGAAAAAATGTCAACTTTTTCGTTTTCTTTTTTTATTTTCTACAAAAATTTTTTTCAATGCCTGCCAATACCTGGATTTCATATAAGTAACGAAATAGAATAAACAAAAATTTTGAAAGCGCTAATTTAATTGTTATTTACCCCCTATTACCCCCTAAGAGGGGGTAGGAATTTCAAATTTTACGAAAAGTTGAGTTCGGTGCCTATTCCTATATTTTTTGGGCCGCTGAAACCGAAAAAGACCCTTAAAACAAATTTCACCCCTTTTCACCCCCTATTACCCCCTAACAGGGGGTTGATATTTCAAATTTCGAAAAAAAATCGAATAGGGTGTTTTTGCCTAAGGTTTTTGGGGTGCTAAACCCGAGAAAGACCACCAAAAACAAATTCCCCCCTCCTTCACCCCCTATTACACCCAAAGAGGGCATAGGAATTTCAAATTTTACGAAAAGTCGAGTTCGGTGTCTATTCCTACGTTTTTTGGAGGGCTGAAACCGAAAAAGACCCCCGAAACAAATTTCTCCCCTACTTCACCTCCTATTACCCCCTGATAGGGGGTCGATATTTCCAATTTAGAAAAAAAATCGAATAGGGTGTTTTTTTAAGGTTTTTGGGGCGTTAAAACCGAGAAAGACCACCAAAAACAAATTCCCTTCTCCTTCACCCCCTTTTACACTCTAGGAGGGGGTTGGAACTTCGAATTACACCAAAAGTCGAGTTCGGTGTTTATTCCTATGTTTTTTGGGGCGCTGAAACCGAAAAGGCACCCAAAAACAAATTTCTCCCCTTCTTCACCCCCTAATACCCCTTAACAAGAGGTTGATATATAAAATTTCGAAAAAAAAATCTTATAGAGTGTCTATTCTTAAGGTTTTTTGGGCGATAAAACCGAGAAAGACCACCAAAAACAAATCCCCTCTTCACCCCCTATTACCCCTAAGAGGGGTTGGAATTTCGAATTTCAAGACAAGTTGAATTTTGTGTCTTTTCCTATACTTTATGGGCCTCTGCAACCGAAAAAGACCCCCAAAAACAAATGTCTCCCCCCTTCACCCCCTATTACCCCTGGGACGGGGTGTTTGTCCCTATGTTTTTTGGAGCACTTAAACCGAAAAAAACAAACAAAAAAATTCCTCTTTTCTTTACCATGTTCTACACCCTGGCTGTAAATACAATTTTTAATTTTACAAAAGTAGAGTACGGTGTCTATTTTATTATGAAATTCGAAATTTCAACCACCTCCCAGGGGGTAATAGGTTGTGAAAGATGGGAGAAATTTGTTTCTGGGGGTCTTTTTCGGTTTCAGCGCTCCAAAAAACATAGGAATAGACAACGAACTCGACTGTTGGTGGAATTCGAAATTCCAACCCCCTCCCAGGGTGTAATAGGGGGTTAAAGAGGGAAGAAATTTGTTTTTGGGGGTCTTTTTCGGTTTCAGCGGCCCGAAAAATATAGGAATAGACACCGTACTTAACTTTTCGTAAAATTTGAAATTCCACCCCCTCTTAGGGGGTAATAGGGGGTAAATAACAACTAAATTAGCGCTTTCAAAATTTTTGTTTATTTTATTTCGTTACTTATATGAAATCCAGGTATTGGCAGGCATTAAAAAAAATTTTTTTTTTGTACCGCGATAGATGATAGGTGTTATTGTAACTATTAGTAGACTGGTATTGGTGCCTAGACTTGAACTCTAAGGCATCTTTTAAAGCTACTTCTATAGTTTTTGCACCTCCAGCTTCTCCTACGTTAGACACACCATCCGGAAGTCCTCTAATGAATAAATCACTGTCACCACGGCCCATACGAACGGTGGATAATTCGTACAAGTACCACGAATATGATTTAAACGGGGCAAATCTTTGTTTTAAGTGTTCTATCAGGTCATTGATCTTTTTAAAGTTTTTACGGTGAGTACTATCCCTTGCCCCACTCTTTAATATAGACAAAACAGTGTTTATAAACTGCGTTTTACAGTTCGAAGAAATGCTGGATTCTGCGTTTATTATGTCTTGTATAAAATCACATACAGGAATGTTTTTCCCGTCATAAAAATGGATATTCATGGATCTTTGCGGTAATGCAAAGCAATCGGCCATGAATGTTACCATAGCGTTACTGAGGGTCCTATTAATAGTCCCACTAAAGGAAGCATTTTCATTATCCTTAGTCATGATGATAAATATTTAATAAAAATTTTCAATTGAAAAGAATTTATTGAGTTGATATTTGATATGTAATGTCCTAAGCCCCAAGACGATTAAACCTATAACAATTACAATAATTGACCAGAAAATTATAGCTTGTAACATCAATTCCGTTAAAGGTCCACCACCCAAGGAATAGTTAAACAAACATTCAATTGGCAATCAATATATTGTAAAAACTAATCGGATTTAAGTTCACGTCTTAATGGTATATTCACAACTCTATTTTGACTATTGATTATTGCTGAAGAAAATTTTACCATACAGTATGGTAATTTCTAAGAAAGGTTCAGCGATATTGATAATACAACCTATTATGTGCGATATTCTGTCAATAAGTGCAATGTTACTTGTGGCAATAAGACGTAATAGGTTTTATAAATCGAATTCGTCAGGTGAAATTTCTAAAAATGGAATTCCTAAAATTCCAACTATTTTAGATTGACTATCGTCCTTTACAGTGTAAAATTTGATAAGTTTACCGGCAATTGGTATTTCAATTTTCCCAGTTATAACTAACGGAGCTGTCTCTAATACAAAAGGGTTAGATCTATCCATTTTTACCAACTATCTTATATTTTTAGGAAAATACAGTAATTTCTAGATAAGGTCCTCCAAGGATTCCCACAATGTCGATGGAACCTTTAAATGAAGTGACTTGGAAATTGATATTAAAATTTTTAAAATATAACTCGACTTGACCTTTAGTTACTATAGATCCGTTTCTCAAACTATAGATCCTTGTGCGCTCTATTTCTATTATAGATCATAGCTGTCTTTCTTTTATTAAATTTATTGGTAGTGAGGGGTCAACTAGGAATTTTCCTTTCGGTTATTTCAGGAATATGGAAATTAATTTTGTAAAGGAGTATTTGTGTCTATTCTTTTCTATTTTAAAAAAATAAGACGTCATGTATTATGACATACAAAGGTTATTCAATGTTTGATTCGTCTCACCAGTTTTTGAGGTCTAGAATGGAAAATACAGCTTACAAATATCATATTTTAACCTTTAGAATAGAGACGAATGTTATCTTATTTCATTAAGAAATGGAGAACTAATAGAAGCCTAGCTGTTGCTGATTGCAGCTAGAATAGTTTATTGTAATATACTGGTAAAAATATATAATCGTGACACTGACAATTTCTGCAATGGGCAGTCTTCGTGTTCCCCTTGAGAAATAGTTATTTTTGTATCGAGGGCGCAAAACAGATGATTGCAGCGAGGGCGAGAGTAGGGAAACCGAGGGGATTTGAAGCGCCCGAGGCGAAGCCGAGGTCGCGGGAGGATCGCCGAGGTTTTCCTAATCTCGTCCAAGCTACAATCCCCTTGCGCCCGTGGTGCGAACAACGTTTTTTGTCCTACTTGCATGGTAAGTATGGCATTGAGGGCACAAGCGGCAAAACTTTCAGCTAATTAACAATTAATGAACATATTGTATAAATACCATAAAAATTTGTGTGTTATGTAATACTACTGCGCATGTGTTCATAACTTTTGCGCCCGCTCCTCTGATGTCAGCGGGCGGGAAAGTATTTTCGCCCGCTTCTATGACATCAGCGGGCGGGAATGTATTTTGCGCCCGCTTCGGTGACGTCAGCGGGCGGAAATGTATTTTGCGCCCGCTTACCCTACCCCCGGGCGGGAATGACTCACTTTGCACCTGCATTAAGTGGCCGAAATGACATACTTTCCGTCCATGTAGGACAAAAAGAATATTTAATTTTAAAAGGGATAGAGCCAATTCTTTTACAAAAGAGACTCCGATTGTTCCACTTATCTTGGAGTTTTCCCCAGTGCAAATAACATTAAAGGAAATATTCTTGTCCAATATAGGAATTTCTACTATACCCGATGTTGATAAATTTTTCCGGTTTAATACAAAGTTTTTTGTATGGTTTATCTGAACAAAAGTTGCTAAACTAGTTTTCTCTATTAAATTTATGTTTAAAGTAGGATTATAAATGAAATATCCAACTTTATTTTTCAAACAGTTTGAATAGATGGAGATTAACGTTTTGTTTTCGTGATTAATTACAAAATGTGAACTCATGAATAATGACACAACGTTAATTTAAGTGATATAACTGTATTTATTCAATTCACGCTACTTTTAGCTTTTCATCATTTACACATTTTACAATTTAGAATACTTGGTTCACTATTTCAATTTTCTACTAGCAATCGCGTTTTCTGCTTCATTTACCTATTTTTGATACTTTAAATCAACTTGGTTTGTTAAAATTTTTGGTTGAATATCTATTCAAATTTTAACTTTTAACGATGAATGGTAAATTTTCTATTGTAAATCTACTTTACTCTGTTACTGTTCTTATTACTGATAATAGAATTTTCCGAACTTTTAAAGATATCTGCCGAAAGGCGTTTCTTAAAAGTTCTAGAAAATTATTTTGGCAAAATAACCTCTTACTTTTCTATTAACGAATGATTAAACCTGTAATCGATTGTAGTCACTGATAACAGATTGCTTCGAATTTTTGAAAATATCTGCCGGAAGGCGTTTCTAAAAATTTCTAGGAGTTACTTTAATATTTGAATAAAATTCTAAAGCAACTTCTTATTTTTCTGTTTAATAATAACACAATATTACAATTTTCTTTGATTCTACTTTGTTATTGTTCTTACTATTGATAATAGAGAGTTTCGAACTTTTGTAGATATCTGCGGAAAGGCGTTTCTTAAAAGTTCTAAAAGTTATTTTGGTTAATAATTATAACCCATTACAGTTAATAATAACAGACTGTTTCGAAACTTTCAAGATATCTGCCGAAAGGCGTTTCTCAAACCTTCTAGAAATTACTTTAAAATTTAGATAAATTTCAAAGAAAATTCTTATTTATCTGTTTAACAGTAATATAATAAGTTAATTGGTAGCAATAAAGTTGTTATAAAGCACAATATTCAAATAAAAATAAAAATAAACTTCATAAGCTATTGTGAACACTTTATTCTTAAAGACTTTCAGTTATTTATTTAACAAATTACAATCCCACTTCTGACACCATTTCAGCTGTTATGTCCGAGGAGAGCGAGGCTATTCTAATCAAAATGTTAAGTATAAACTTAACACAATCAAGTGAATAACAGCTAAACAACTAGACCTGAGATCTAATCTTTATATTTTTTATTAATGGGGATTGTATATAATATCAGGCCTATGGGGCTTGTGTTAAATAAATGATAAAATGCTTCCTTTAGAGAATATGATGGTTTATTTATAACAATTTAAAGTTATACAAGGTTATACAAATTCATTATCAGTGTGTATGCAAGGTCGAGTATAATACAGAAATCATTAGATTCTATGGAACTATCCGTTTGAAAAAAGATTATTTGACAATTTACCTTTTTGTATATAAAGAATAGAAGAAAATACAATATACACTTAATTTTAGAATGTTACGGTTGATAACTACGGTTGAAACACGCTAAGCTTCGTTGATAATGGCGTGATAACGTATGAACGCTGGCCCAACACTGGTACTGGAAAATGATGGTTTTTGAGTTCGTTTAACAGCAATTTGCACTTCACGACTCGAAACTTTTACGTCACTGGCGGATTGTTATGATTTATGGTGCCTTAAGGATTAGGACTATTACTTTATTATTAAAAGTTCAGTTTTTTAAACTGCCAAACTTGCGCAGAAACTGGGTTATTATTAAGCGTACTATAGCCAGTACTGGCAACACCATAAATGAACAAAACTTTAGTGACGATTACAAGAAAATAAAGTAGATTTAAGCCGTATAAAGGATAGCACACTTCACGACTCAAGATTAACGTCGCTGTCGTGTTATTTAACGCTATGGTATTTGCCTGTTTTTCGTACTTTGCTCTAAAATACTGTTTTTTAAACTACCAAACTTGCGCAGAAACCGATTTATCGCTAGGCATAAGTAACGACAGACGTGCACAGAACTTTGACCAGTACCGGCAATACCATAGGCAAACAAGACGACGAACGACAGGTCTACTCACGAAGTGCATTATAATCAGCTCACACAACTTTTGAAGACTAGAATTTGCGTGTCGCTGGTATTTAAAGACAATCTTCCCATTGTGAGGGCAAGATCGGTATAACATGGGGGTAAGGTCATGACAAAGTGTATATCGGCACGCGCCGCGACAAAATGGCAATCTCATAACAATCATTTTGTAAACTATTCATGCTACTTCGTTTGGTCACGTACTATGATTCACGCATGATGCACTCTTTTACTTGAGTATCGATTACTTTAAGATTGATTTGTTTAATAACGATTAATTGTTGCTAGTCATTGATTACTAGGAGTAAAAGAGTAAATTCATACTCATTTATTCGATTATCGGTAGTTTCAGATGTCAAGTCGCGCAAATTCCAAAAGTGACTCGGGGGCCAGTATTGGGACAATACAGGGTGAAATACCACCATAATCGGCGCGTTACTTAACTACTTTCTTCAATATCTAATGTATAATGTGAATTAGTGCAAAGTACAGAATGTTTATTAGCACTTTAATTGACATGTACATCTCATGTAATCACATCATTTTGAATTTGAACTATCTTTCCACTTATCCACTAATTTCCGTCTCTACGCCTGGTAACAATACAGATCATGGTAATGACAGTGTTATGATAAGTGCTCTATATATTCAGGGGCGGAGGTTTTGAGAACACGGAGAACACTTAACAATGAGTTTCTCCTTGTCCTCAAAAAAGGAGGAAATACATCCCAGTTTGCGGGAGTGTTGACTGAGGCTCTTCGAGAGAGGGCCACAGTCACTGCTCTCGTAAACAAGCGGACATTGGAGATCAGGGACCTTGACGAAGCAACCTCCAAGGAGGAAGTTGCTGAGGCCCTAAATGAAAAGCTCGGCGGTGCCAACCCGGAGAGATCCGTCAGCATTGTCTTGCGACTCCGCGGATCAATGTTGGCGTTGGTACGCCTCCCTGAGGCAGAGTATAATACTCTGCTAAAGATAGAAAAAATACGGGTTGGGTGGATTAACGCCCCAATCCGTGAACACCTGGAAGCCGTCAGATGCCAAAGGTGTATGGCATACGGCCACCCGACTCGCACCTGCAAAGGTCCCGACAGAATCAAAAACTGTCGGAGATGCGGCGGCGCGGGTCACCAGGCCAAAACCTGTGAGGTTCAGAAGCCCAAGTGCATCACTTGCGGAGACTTAGGCAAAACTGAACTGAAGCAATGGGCCGACAGCACATCTTGTCCGGTATATAAAGCAGAACTGCAGAAGCTTAAACAGGCAAAAGCCTAAAGTTTCTGCAGATCAATCTGCATAAGTGCAAGGAGGCCCAAAACCTCCTTATGCAGACCGCCAGGGAGAAGAAGATCGATGTCTTGTTCTGCACTAAACAAAACAGAAAGAACGATCTCGCTCCCTGGTTTCAGGATAAATCTGGAAGAGCAGCCATACAGATCTGCAATTCCGAGTTGCGGGCAGATAAGTTCCTGGAGACGAGCAGTGGATTCGTGTGGGTGGAAATGGCAGGCATACGTATGTATAGCTGTTATTTCTCACCCAACGATCAACTGTCAGCCTTCGAAGATCAGATTGATGACCTCGAAATCAGCCTTAGAGAATCCAGGTTGGATACCCTCATTACAGGTGACTTTAATGCTAAGTCACCAGAATGGGGTGAGACGAGGCTCGATAAAAGAGGAATCTTGGTCGGAGAAATGATCTCCAGGAACAACCTGATGGTTGCGAACCAGGGGAGATCTTGGACCTTCAGGAGAAACGGGCAGGGATCAATCATTGATCTCACGATCACATCGATCCCCCTGCATAAAAGTATGAAAAATTGGCGCGTCCTGGAAGATTATACTCACAGCGACCACCAGTATATCGAGTTTTCAGTTTCAAGGGGAAACACACTGAGGGCCAGGAACCACGGAGTCCTTCGTGAGAACGGCCTAAAGTGGAACATTAAGAAACTTAACAAGGAGAAGTTCGGCCGGTCCCTAGAAGAATCCCGCCTCATTGAGGAGCTGGGATGGGTGAAGAGGCCGAACACTCTGGACGGGGAGGTGCGGACGGTGAGAAATATAATTGTCACCGCATGCGACGCGTCTATGCCGCGTTGTAGAAGCACAACCCCAAGAAGAAGAAATGTATACTGGTGGTCAGAGGAATTGGCCTCTTTGCGAAAGGCATGCCTCAAAGCAAGAAGGAGATATGACCGTTCAAACGGAAATCCTCTGCTGAAGGAGGCATATACAGAGGCCAAGAGAATCCTCAGGAAGGAGATACGCGCTGCAAAAAGAAAGAGCTGGAAGAACCTAATCGGTGACGTCGAAAATGACCCATGGGGTCTGGCTTATAAAATCGTTACCAAGAAATTGTTATCGAGGCAAAAGACCCCCGGTCTAGACAACCCCGATTGGGTCCGGCAAATTATAAAGGTCTTGTTTCCTCCAGCAGAACCATGGCCTAGGATGGACTGGAGTGACTGTCAAGTCGGTGAGGATCAACTCTTCACTCTTACAGAATTGCAAAATGCAGGCAGCAGGTTGAAGCCAGGCAAGGCGCCTGGAATCGATGGGATAAGCAACGAGATCCTTAAACAAGTGATCGTTGCTTCACCTCAGATTCTCTTAGAATGCTACAACAACTGCCTAAAGAGAGGAGAGTTTTTCCGCGACTGGAAAAGGAAGAGGGTGGTCCTCCTAAGGAAAGGAGACAAACCTCTAAATAAAGTCTCATCCTACAGGCCTATATGCCTGTTAGATACGATGGGTAAGCTTCTAGAGGACATGGTTCTGCAGAGAATGCAATCTCACTTGACCGGAGAGAATAGTCTGTCTGACAACCAATTTGGTTTCCGCAAAGGCCTGTCCACAGTAGACGCCATTCAGAAGGCGGTGGACTTAGCCAGAGAAGGAAAAAACCAACTGGGACCAGGGAAGAAAAAGGGCTTCTGCGCGTTGGTAGCGCATCAAACCGATGAGAAACAAAGGAATACCGCCCTACCTGTTGCGGATAATGGATAATTATCTTAGCGACAGGTGGGTAATATACGAGGGTGACACCTGCACTTTGAAAGAGGAGATGCAGAGAGGTGCCCCCCAAGGCTCGAGGATAGGACCATTCGTATGGAATATCTCGTATGACGACTTCTTGCGAATGGGTCTACCTAAAGGCGCGGTGATCATCGGCTTCGCGGACGACGCGTTGATCGTATGCACTGCTGAAACTGTAGAAGCCCTGGGCGTATTGGTGAACGAATGTCTAAGACGGGCAAAGCGCTGGCTTGAGGCCAGAGGCCTCCAAATGGCTCTAGATAAGACCGAAGCGCTGCTAGTCACAGACAGACGTGGTTATACAGCCCCTGGTATTCAGATAGACGGATTCGAGGTCCAATGGAGGAATCATATCAAATATTTAGGTGTCGAACTCGACAAATTTTTGAATTTTAAACACCATATAGCCGTAGCATGTCGGAAGGCCGAACAGTGTTCTGCAAGTTTAGCTCGTCTAATGCCGAACATTGGTGGGCCTTCTGAAGCAAAGAGGAGACTGGTGGCGAGTGTTGCCCTTTCAAAGCTGCTATACGCAGCACCTGTATGGGCTCCTACCCTGCGAAATGACAGAAGTAAAACCATCTGTAAAAGGATACTGTCCGCGCAAAGAAGTGTTACTACACGTATCATTTCGGCCTATCGGACAGTACCGACGTGTGCTGCTCAGGTCCTTGCCAGCGTCCCGCCGGCAGATCTTTTGGCACAAGAAAGGGAGGAAGTTTTCCTCCTTTTCAAGAAGAGAAATTCTTCTGCATATACGGAAGATAATAGACCCAGCAAGGACCAAAGTCGCCGAGATGCGAGAAGCAGACTCGTCGACAGATGGCAAGAACGATGGAGCGGGGAGGAGACAGGCCGATGGACGTATCGGCTGATACCTACACTCGCCACCTGGGTAAGTAGGAAGCACGGAGTGGTTTCCTACTATTTAACCCAAGCTCTCACAGGGCACGGGTGTTTCGGCTCCTATCTGGAGCGATTTAAAAAAGTCGATAGCTCGGAGTGTGTGTACTGCAAGTTCCCAGTGGACGACCCAGAGCACACACTCTTTAGCTGTAAGCGTTGGGACGCGGAGAGGCAGGTTATGTTTACTGGTGTTAATCGCAAGGTTACACCAGAGAACATGATCCCGCTTATGACTCGCTCTCCCGATGATTGGCGAACCATCGAGACCTTCATACATTATGTTATGAGGGTCAAAGATCTCGATGGTCGCCAAAGAATGGAGGTCCCGTAGAATAAGGGAGAAAGTCGCTTTGGCGACAGAGGAGGGGACATAAGACTACTCCCGATGGCGATACGCGCGAAAAGTGCTAGCCGGGAGTGGTCTTAAGGTCCCCAAATAAGGGTGTGTTTTTAGCGGGTCGGCAGAACATCGCCACCACCGCATAACCCTGTAGTACGGGCTACAGGGTACCTGGTAGCAGGTTTTCACATCCTACGCAAAAAAAAAAAAAATTGTTACAAGGATGGTTGCCTAAAGACACGCGTAAGCGACACTGATTTATTGATTATAGATCTTAAAGTATCGTTGTTTAATGGTACCGAGCGACACCAGACTTCACAATGCATACTTTTACATGATTCGATATATCAACAAACTGATATCATTTAAAATATTCTTAAAATAGATTACTAATGAAATTTATTGATCACTTAGCTCTATTTATTCTGTGTTTTAACAATTACTAGAGCCTGCGCTAATGACTGGACATGGGAAGGGTATAATTTACTGTAGTGTTTATGATGTTTTATCTGATTCTAAAGCTAAATAGCTTGCAATCGTATGTGCGAGCTTGGTATTGATTATATTGGTTGATTGGCTTATTGATAGCTGTATTTAAAGGAAATTTAAGAATAGTAAATTAGTTATAATACTGAGGTATTAGCATAGTCAAACCACACTCAATCGATCCTCCTCTTGTCCTGTAATATACGTAATATATATGTTACTTGCAGGTAATATGAAAGTCGAATTGGTTGCCTATAAGCAGGCGCTTAGAATTAACAAATGAGCATATAATTCACATGTGAACAATTAAATTAATTTAATCGTTGAATTTGTAAAGGTTCAAACATTTTAGTTATGGGATATAACACTAGAGTCGGTGAAAAAAGCTAAAGATAAAATTCATCTCGAATCAGCTTTAAAAAAATTTATTTTTTTCCAAAATTGACATAAACCGACATTTAAATTAAATCCAGCATCTAAATGGATCTTTACACTACCTTGATATTTTTAGACAAGTCTTTGGAAATGGTCTAGAATCTCTTTAAAAGAAGCTCAAGATAAAATTCATTTCGGATCTGGTTTAAAAAAATGTATTTTTTCCAAAATTGTCAGAAACTGACATTTAAATTTGTTCCAGCAACCAAATGTATCCTTACAGAACATTACCATTTGTTGAGAAATTTGCTGCTGATTTACCAGATATCTGGAAAAAGCTGGGAATGTATTTCATTTTTGAAAGGCATTGGAAATTTAATTTGTCTGAAGTAAAGAAAATATCTATAAGATATTATATAACGGCTGGAGTTTGACGCGGAATACGTTTTCCTTTAGTTTTTCTTTGTTTTGAGCTTTAAAAAAAATGTGTGTGTTCATTATTCACATCTCCGTTTATATTACTCAAACACGGTGTGCCTAGAGCGACTTTAATTGAAAGTGTTTTGTATATGGGATTTTTTATTGTTTCTAGTTTTCTGACACACTACAAATTTTTTAAAATTAAAAACTTAATTATCCGTCGGAAGCTTTTTGAAAAAAGTGAATTAAAATTTTTAAATTTTACAACTTTTGAATTTATCCATTTTCAACTTCACTAAAACTGAAAAAATATTCTAGAAACTAATATATATATATATATATATATATATATGTCGTAGGCAAATAGAAGAACCCGGCAGTGAGTCTACTTCCTAGGCAGTAATCCCAGGTGCGAATTTTCGGTAGGCCCATGGTCGGCTAAAAAGCGCTAAAAAGGTTCTCCCATCTCTCTCTGCCAAAGTTAAATTATAATATCGTTAAATATCGTTCGTAGTTAAATCACCAGTTAAGTGATCACCGTGACCGACGTTGGATGCCGACTGTTGGCAACCAAAGTTGGGCCAACCTTCTATCTCAAGTGCAACCTCACGCTTGGCCCAAGATTGGTCCAACTGTACCAAATCGGTACCTTAGAGCAAAAAAACCACTCTCGCGTTATACGCCTAAAAAGTCCTCTCTGACGTTGGTCCTCTAAAACAACCACTGCGTTTTTTTGGTTAAATAAAATGTCAAAATGTTTCAATTAAAATCAGAACAGCATTTGAAATAGACTAGCTTAAATATGCACCATTCTATACAATGTTGTATTGAGATTTTGAATTTTTTAAGTTTCTGAAACTTTAAAAATTAGTTTCCTGGAAAAATTGGAAAAACAAAGTGTGGTTTTTTGACGTTCATTTTAACAGTGGTTGATTTAGACAACCGACGTCAGAGAGGAGTTTTTAGGTGTATAACGCGAGAGTGGTTTTTTTTGTTTGGAGGTACCGAAATTATTCTATTAATGAGGACACATATAATTACATAATTCACATGTTATAAATTTAGTTACACAAATATAATCAGATGAGAATGTAGAAATTTAATATTAATGGAAACCTGAAACAGAAAAATTTCATTAGTCATGAAGATTCGAACCCGGGTTTTCCAGATGCCAGTCCAGTAGGCTAACCACCAGCCCATCAGAGGTATGAGTGAACAATACCAAATGAACTTTATAGCCAAACAGTAGAGTAACACAGACCGTTGGCTTAACTGTCAGCCCCTGATTAGGCCGACCTTCTAGTGTTGGTTTTGATTTAGTTTTTATTTATATTATTATTTTATTATATCATTTAAGAGACAGAGTGTAGCTAACGGTCGGACAATTGACTGTCCTACATGGCTGTCCAGTATTTCGTTGTTGGTTCCGTACATCTTGCTAAAAAACAGCTTAATGTTTAAAGTGCCTTTTTGTAAAACTAGCCTTGGTAGTAAATTCACCACTTACACGTCTTTGTCGTTAGGCAAATCACGCGTTCGGTGTTGACTTCTTTGGAAATTGTACATCGAGGTTTTCGCAAGGACTGTCAATGCATTTGAAAGACTATGGTTGATTAGTACTGTTCGCACTATTTTTTCAATTTAGTTTTAAGATTTTTTAACATTTATAAAGGGTATATTTTGTAAACCCGTGTATTGATTAAAAAAATAAATTAAATAAATAAGTGGATTACTATAAAAAAAGTATAGTTAAAAAAAAAAAATAAAAAAGTAGGATTACTGCCGGATTCTTCTAGTTGCCTACGACATATATATATATATATACACATTTGAAAAAATTAATTTCTTGATTATTTTTTTAGTTTTAGAGAAGTTGAAAATGAATAAATTCAAAATTTGTAAAATTTAAAAATTAAAATTCACTTTATTTCTAACTGGAACCAACAAAAGTTCCCCTTTGGTCTCAGTTTGGTTGCGGTTTGGTTTTATGCCGAAAATAAAAAGAAATACGTCGAAAACGGTGTTGTAAAATAATAATTTCGATAAAAAATTATTTTAAGAGAAAAAACATCAAAAAATTCAAACATGGAAATTTCCGGAAATTTCTGAAGTAAGATTTTTAGTTGAGTGATAATGTAGATTTGTCACATTTGGATTCTTTGAGAAATGTGTGTGTTACTAACAGAAAATGTACAGTTTTATGGTTGAGAATGATAAATTTAATCCTAAAGAGGACATTAAAATAGGCACTTTCAGGAATCAACACTTAAATATAATAAAAAAAGCAAGAAATATGGGTGTATGTTTTGTGTTTGAAATGTCTAAGTTGGTTGTTAAAACTAATAAATTAAATAATCACAGTAAAAATAATGTTATAAAATAATCCACACGTTTAGAACTATAACAGAAATTCCGAAAAGAACACAAAAATAATCAAAATCACAAATTAAAAATATAAACACACTTGTTGACACAATCGCGAGTTATTAATGAGGGAAATCGCAGCTGTTATCCATGCCGCGCCGTCACCGATCTAAAGCGTTATTGCGGCTGAGCAAGCTTTTGAAGTTAAGCGACAGATGGTGGCAGCGTAAACAGTCGTATCTTAAGCAACTAAGAAGTGACAACAAGGAGAAATGTAAATTTTGTTTATGTCGACAGGTCCGTATCTAGATCACGTTAAGGTATAGTTTTGTTGCCCAAATCATATTTCTTTTCTCTTTTGACATGAACAATAGTTAAATAAAAGAACTTTTCAACCCAAGAAAATTTGACATTTTTTCAAACAAAAAATGTTTTGTATTCTTTTAATGCAACTTCTAAAGCAATTTAGTTAAATAAAACAAAAATCGGGTTACTTTTCCGTTTCCAAAAAATTTTTTAAATTTTATCAACTTAAACTTTCTTAACTCCAAATATACTTTACCAAAGTAAAGTAAAGTATATTTTATTGTTTAATCCACAATAATAACTTAAAATTACTTCACTTTTTGTGTTGACAACAATAATTGTAATTTTTTAAACTAAAATTTTAATTTTAGTAAATTTAAAAAAAAATTTGTTTTACTTTTCTATTCCTACATAATTTTAATTTAATCTATTTTTTTCAACAAAAAATGCTGTATTTTTTGCGCTCTAAAAATAAAACTATTTTAATCTAAAATTTTAATTTAATTAAAGGCAAAATTCGTTTAATTTTAGTGATTTAAAAAAATTGTGTTTTCTTTAAAATAAATTATAATTTATTTTAAAGCAAAAATTCTATCGCTTCTTTGTAACAGATGTTTTTTTATATGAAATTTTAATTTAATGAAATTACAATTTTTTTTACTTCTTCGTTCTCAAAATCATTAAACTTTTTCTAATTAATTCGCTTTTAAATCAGTTACTTTTTTTGTTTTTTTAAAGTTAATTTTCTAATCACAATAATAACTTCTATTTTCTTAAAGCTAATTTTATTAAATGGACCTTTTTCAAACACACAAGGTTCATTTTTTAATCACAAGAAACAAGCTTAAAATAAAGGTAACAAAATTCGCTTACATATTAGGTAATGTGTGAATCGTTTAAAATCTAAACAAGAATATTAAATTAAAAAATCAGACAGAAATAAAGGCGTGTTTTTT
This sequence comes from Ganaspis brasiliensis, assembly GCA_037103525.1. NCBI lineage: Eukaryota > Metazoa > Arthropoda > Insecta > Hymenoptera > Figitidae > Ganaspis > Ganaspis brasiliensis. Next base: position 1,162,081 of record JAZKLR010000091.1, on the reverse strand, counting down.
CAGTTGCATTTTTGGTCATCAATAATACATTGTCCCTTTTTATGTTCAACCTGGCAAATTGTTTTTCAATACAATTTTGATATTGTCAATTTATCGTCAATTTAATATTAAAGAACTAAACTGAATTTAAATTAATCCGAATTGTAATTGCACAGATTGTTTAGATTTTAGATTTATTTTAGATCGTTTATCACCATTCTCTTTATTATCATTTTTATTAAAAAATTGTACTTAGTTAAATTCTATCAAACGACAATGTTAAATATAGTTTGGTAAAATTACATTTTTTTTAAAAAAGAGTAGATTGCAATCAAATTATGTTTATAGGAAATTCTGATAAATATTAATTCAATGATCTAAAAATTCTTAAAAGTTTTTTTTCTCATTTAATTTTAAAATAAAAAAAGAGAACTAACTTAATTTAGTTAAGGTAGTTCTCCGGCAAATCGATTTTCTTTAGAATTTTCTGAAACTTTGGATAAATGTTCCCTTTTGTATGCTTTATGTGTGGTAAAAACCTTAGGGCCCCTTACAATTCTAAAAATTGAGATATTTAGCTTCAAAGATTCAACATTTACATGGGAATCATATGCTGAACGTATAAAAATGGCACACTTTTATTAATATCTGGAAAACTTTTCTCTAAATATTTCTTAAAAACTAGTATGTTATAGGGATAAATAAAAGAAATAATATAAAAAAATTTTTAGTAGGGGTATCAATGCTCATTTTTTAATTATACTAATCTGAAATTCGAAACCAAAGTGATTTTCCATTGAATTTACGAGCGAAAGGAAATCCAGCGGTCGCAAATTGCCAACACTCTTCCGTTTGAAGCACATGTGAAGTGTCACGAGACTAACACATTGCTTTAAATTACGTTTTCAGATTTAATTTATTTGTTTTTATCTATTTTTTTATAGTATTTGTGCGACCCTAAAGCCGGAGAACTACCTTAAATAAAATTTTAAAAAAGAGCCGTTATATAACAATTTAAAGTTTTGTCATAAATATTTACTTTAAAATCAATTAAACTAAAATCTGAATTGTAATTTACAAATATATTGCATTATTTTTTCAATGAAAAAAGTACGAAAATAATTATTTAAATTTTGTTTTATAATAAAATAAAGAGAATTAACTTAATTAGGTTAAATTAAATTTTAATAGAATAGCTCTTTCTTAATTAAGGGTGTATTCCTATTTTCGAGGCTGCTTTGGAGGCTTATTTCAATATTTTTTTTTATACAAAATAACATTAAATCATGACAACTTTTTTTTACAATTTTTTTATTTACATTTTCAACTATGTAAAAAAAATTTTTGACACTTTTTTAATTTAATTTGTTTATAATATTATAAACTAAAAATGGCAGCTTCGAAGTGAGGTAGGTGGTTGGTGCGGGTTCTCGTTCCCCTGAACGTGCTCTAAAACAAATAAATCCAATAGATTATCGTTTTGTATGCTTGTGGTTATCGTCCGTAGTAAAATAAGACATTTTTATCAATAAATAACAAAATGGCTGACTTGTAAACAAAAACGTTTAAAAATCGTGTTTTTTTAATGAACAAAAAGTTGAATAAAAAAAAAAAATTATTATTAAAATTAAATAATTTTACTACAGACCAGAGCCACGGTTGTATTGAATAACATATTAAAATTAAAAGCAATCGGATCGATAGTTTCCTTTCAATCACTCGCACCGTTTTGAAAAATGTCATTTTGAGAAAAACGCGTTTAAAGTTGAACAATAATATTCAAGTATGCTATGCATTAAGAAATGTTTGAAATGGTTAAAAAATGTTTACTCGGAGGTTTTTGGGGTCGCTGATCACAAATCTGAAGTCAAAATTTAAAAACTCAAAATGGCAGATCCAATATGGCGGACAAGAAATTTTAAAAATAGTTGTATTTAATTGAAACTTTCTACTCGGGGGTTTTTGGAGTTGCTGATTACAAATCTGAAGGCACTATTTAAAAATTCAAAATGATGGATCCAATATGGCGGATCCAATATGGCGGACAAGAAATTTTAAAAATAATTGTATTTGCTTGAAACTTCCTACTTAGAGGTTTTTGGGGTCGCTGATTACGAATCTAAAAACACTTTTCAAAAATACAAAATGGCGGATCCAATATGGCGGACAAGAAATTTTAAAAATAATTGTATTTGCTTGAAACTTCCTACTTAGAGGTTTTTGAGGTCGCTGATTACGAATCTGAAAACACTTTTCAAAAATTCAAAATGGCGGATCCAATATGGCGGACAAGAAATTTTTAAAATAATTCTATTTGCTTGAAACTTGCTACTCGGGGGTTTTTAGGGTCACTGATTACGAATTTGTTATTAAAACTTATGTTAATAATTTTATTTCGTAACAAAATTATACTTACATCAATCGGCAATGCTAGGTGCACAGAACAGACCCTCTGTCTCTTCGTACGCGTCGTTTTCCGCTGATTTGTCTGCTCTACTTGTGGCCTACACTTTTTTTGATAATTTTGATAAATCTGTATCTTTTTCCGACGTATATTTATTTCCACGAAACTTTCTTTTGTTTTCACCATAACATGAGCGTTTATTGGAACTTCTAGAATGTTTTCTGTCCATTTTCAAAATATGCTTAGTAAACAAAAGTAAGGCTTCAACTGACGACTAACAACGAAACACCTATACAAACCAAATAGTATATACACATATATTCCGTCCCTTTATACCTGAGAGCAGCTCCCTAAAAGTTCGTACACAAACGTATATGGGCGATTCTTACGTAACTGCCCTACTTGGTGGCGTTGAAAAAATACCCCTAAATTAAAAATATATTCTGAAGTGTATTAGTGAATTTTAAAGGTATATATGAGAGTAACTGAAAACCAAATATACATAAATATATATATTATAACTTCTATTATATTGCACTCTAACTGCTGAAATTTCAGCTCCGTGGCGTGTCCCTTTTGCAAAATGTTAACTTTAATTTAATAATTTTCGGTGAAAATATTATTATTATAACTCAGCCTTTTTCAAGCATAAAGTGTCTATATTTATGAACAATTTAGGTTTATATTGAACTTCATAATACCTTTTTCATACTTAGAATCTGTAAAAATATTTTGTCCCTCAATTTTTCCAATTTTTGAACGCAATCTGTAGACTTATAATTAAGGTGTCATGTGTTTAGTTATTACGCCTTCTTATAAGTTAAATCTCAATTTTGATCCATTAGCACTACATCACATGTGAAAAAAGTTTAAAAAAAGAAAAATTTTTACTTAAAAAAAAATTATTTTTGTGAAAATCGCATTCGTACAAAAAAAGCGTTCAGTTCCATGTCACTACTGTTATATTACTGTAACAACTATTTGATAGTATTGTTACCATTTTCTTGAAGTTTTCATGTGAAACAAGCGATCTGCAAAAGGAATTGATTTATTTTGCAATATTGTAGAAGTGAGGTTAGAATAAATGTCAAATTTCAGCTCCATGGTATCACGTAAAATTTCAGCTCCATGGCCTATATGAAGTGTTCAGTATGCTTCATGCAGAGAAACTTTTTTATCTGTGGTGGTTATTTTAAAATATTATTCTATAAAGTAGTTTAGCAATGCCGGATTACACTGCTCGATCTCCATTTCAAATTATCCAAAAAATAAAACGAAATATTCATTATTAAATATTGTATTTGCTGTTCTTTAATACTATTTTATATATGTTAACTAATATCTAAAAGACTGTTAGAGTATTAAATAATTTATTATTTATTTTCGTTTTAGCAAAATATCAAGAAGATATTTTTATTTTGTACAATATATTTGCAATAATAGGATGCGGTTCAGCTCCACATGGCAGCCAATTTTCAAAAATTTGCTATTATTTTCGTATAAATATAGTTGTAGTAAAATCGTTTAAAATATAATTATATTATACCCTAATAAGAAAAATAAGTGCAGAGAAACATTGAATAAAAAATTTTTTTCTTTACCAAAACTTATCTTGAAATCGGGCAGTTACGCAAGAATCGACCAAAGATCGAATCAGAGATTATCACCTCTTAATATGTACACCCTCGCCTCGGACACCCTGTATATAAAATACATATATATATATTAAGGTGGTCCATAATAATTATTAATTAATTATTAATTATTAATTTTACAAATTAATGTTCTCCGATTAGAATAAGACAAGATATTAACTATTATTTATTACTTTTACTTTGTCTAAATAATTTATTATTGTTAATTTATAACTTATATTCAATAATTTGTCTTATTCTAATTAGAGGCCATTAATTTGTAAAATTAGAAAACAGTTGTGTCCTTCTAGGTGCATTTGTAAAGAATTAATAATTATTTACAATCATTTGTTTAAACAATTGCATTTGTTGTTGTGGTTAATTTAACTAAATACTTTTTTTATTTAATTAGCTAATTAATTTGTAAAATTAGAAAAAAGTTGTGTCCATCTAGGTGCATTTGTAAAGAATTAATAATTATTAACAATAATTTGTTTAAACAATCGCAATTGTTGTTGTTATTAATTTTGCTGATACTTTTTTTAATTAATCAACTAATTCATTTGTAAAATTAGGAAAAAGTTGTGTCCCTCTACGTGCATTTGTAAAGAATGAATAATTATTAACAATTATTTGTTTAAACAATTGCAATTGTTGTTGTGGTTAATTTTACTGAATACTTTTTTTAATTTATTAATTAATTTGTAAAATTAGGAAAAAATTGTGTCCTTCTAGGTGCATTTGTAAAGAATTAATAATTATTAACAATAATTTGTTTAAACAATTGCAATTGTTGTTGTTTTAATTTGTTTAAACAAATGAAAAGTACAGAAAAATCTCTATGAACATTCTTATTCATTGGGTTCAAACTTTTATGGAGCTACTCAGGTATAATGATATGGAATAACAATACACAGATAAGACCGTTGCATTTGTCGCTCGGTTCGCAGCAGGCGGTCCTGACCTGTTCTCGGCAACAGGCTATATCTCAGTAAATATTTTATATTTATGTCTACAATTTACATAGTACACTCTCAATATAGTGTACTTTCGAAATATGTAAAGAAAAAAAAATCGATTTTTTGAAGCCCGAACATAGGAATACACCCTTAATTTAAATTTTGTCTGAAATATTTATTTAAAATTTAATTAAATTAAAATTTTTATTTGAAATAAAGAACATATAATTTACCATCTTTCATTTAGAAAAATTGTTTAAAATAAATTAATTTTTTTTTAAATAACTGTTAGATAAGAAACTGCCATAAGAAATATTAACAATATTTAGCAGTACCTAAGCAAAAATGAAAATATTCTGCGGTCACGAAGTGGAGTTATCTTGGTGTCGACGACCTCAATTAAATTGAAAAACGTACTGATACGGGTTACTTTCTTTTCTTTCATCCTAATTCGCAGTGACCTTGAAGCATACTTCGTATCTCTGTTCCTTCCGGAGATTCACAATATTTAATATTATCTTAGAAAGTGACTCATATGCTTACTATTATCGCAAGAATTTAGAGTGAGATAGAAAGTAGTCCAAATTATGGGCATTTAAACCCATAAATCTCAAATTTAAAAGGAAAATATTTATATGTATGCCACCTGTAGTAATTATCTATCTTTTGAAATATTATTCATACTAAATTTAAAATGACTTTTAATTACTATCTTTACAACTTCTATTCTATTTCTGCTCGACTTTTAAATTAAATTAAATCAAAATTTTATTTTGTTAATATTAATAATCTCAGTTATAATACTTGTTAAATAATATAACCAGCATTAGGGAGATCATTATTGATTTTATGATATTAACAAAAATAAAAAAAATAAAATAAAATTAACATTAATACAGTTAAACTTTTATCTAGCATTATTAAATAAATTACAAATAATAAAAATATATTTCTGATGAAACCTTTACCTAAATTTTGAAAATAAACAAAAACAAAGATCATCGACCTACTTGATCTGATCTATTTTGCTATATGCTTCGAATACCTATAACCTCCTTAAGTTTTATTCTTTAATTTCAGAATTTGATTTATCTATTAAATAAAATTAAAAAAATCAATACAATTTTTCTATTAATAACTCAATAACTATTTAATTTTAAAATTATACTTTATTCTACATTAAATTCCTTCTTTTAATCTTTTTTCTTGGTTTTTATTATAAAATAAACAAATAAAATAAATATTTTATAATTTTTGGGAAGCTTCTCCTTTCTACAAACTCATGAATAACTCGTGATGATGCTACAATGCACCACAACTTACCAAGTTTTGTAAAAAGTAGTGTAAACCAAGCGAGGAATTTAAACAATATTAACCAGTCAATTGTTGGTTGCACTATGTACTCCAACAAAAGATCGATTAACTTTTTCGTTATTAAATAATTGCTGAATCGCAATTATTTAATAATTATTGCTTCAAAGCTTCACCCAACAAACACAGAAATTTATTTTGAGCAATAATTTGGAAAAACTACGTTTCCAAATTATTATTCGCAATAATCGAATTATTTAAATAAATATTGAGGTTGTACTATGTACTCCTCAATAAATAAATAAATAATTCATTTTTATGATGCTATATTTCTCTATGGTTTTTTTTGTACTTATTAAATTATAATTAATAAAATTGCACCATTAATAACAAATTCAATAACAAAAATATTTTAACGAATTCATCAATCAGTACAATTCTACTAAAATATTATAACGCTAAGTACTTAGGTCTTACCAATTTTGTTGATGAAAATCAAGAGGACGAGTCTATGCAAATGAGCTCCCTATATACCCTTGATTTACCCCCAAAAACGTCCAGAAAGTTCGATAACCGCTACAACTGTCAAAATTTTCAATTTCCGCGGTTTTTCTATTTTAACTTTAACGCTTATAAAGATTGATAATTTAATTTTTCTTTCTTGTAAAATATTCTATATTTTCTACTCTATATTTTACCATAAATTTATTTGTTACATATTTATTATTTCTTATAAAAAACTCTATCTGAACTTTTAAAATTGATTTATTGTTTATTATTTAATAACACAGCCCTGCATCGGTTTTGTCGAATGAATGTGATCAAGTGTTTCCGAAGGGAATTTTTACGCTGAACACGAATCTGAAGTCCAAAATGTTGCATCACGTCAAGTTTTCGAAAAAAGGGGAATTCAAACCCTAAAAAATAGCGTTTTAGGCAGTTTTTGAAAAATCGTAGTACCAAAATTATACGTGTCAAAAATATCGCTCTTATCAGAAATTAAAGCTTGAAATATGCCCTTTTAAATGACCTGTGGGCAAAATTAATGGCATCAACCCTTAAAGAAGGGGGTGTGTTTTTTATAGGGTGTTTTGAAAAAATTATTAAACAAAACTACCCAAGTAAAAAACACCGATATTCTTGCAACTTAATAAACTACAAAAATAAAGAAAAATATTTAACACGTGTTTTTACCCTTAAAACTCAAAAAACCCTGTCTTGATTAAAAAGTGTTTTTTTATTCTTAAAACGCAAAAAACATCCTTATTGTCAAAAAGGATGTTTTTTATCCTTAAAACGCAAAGCAGCTTTGAAAAAAACACTTGTTAAATATTTTTCTTTACGTTTATAGTGTAAGTTGCAAGAATATCCGCGGTTTTCACTTGTGGGTAGTTTTGTTTAATAATTTTTTTCAAAATACCCTTTAAAAAACACACCCCCTTCTTTAAGGGTTAATCCCATTAATTTCGCCCATAGTTCATTTAAAAGGGCATATTTGAAGCTTTAATTTCTGATAAGAGCGATATTTTTAACACGTATAATTTTGGTACTACGATTTTTCAAAAACTGTCTAAAACGCTATTTTTTAGGCTTTCAACCCCCCTTTTTTCGAAAACTTGACGTGATGCAACATTTTGGATTTCAGATTCGTGTTCAGCGCAAAAATTCTTTTCGGAAACACTTGGTCACATTCATTCGACAGAGAAAAAGTTAAGATTTGCAGGGCTGTGTAATTAATCCTATCGTACTTCCGTCATTTTCTTTAGCTTTATCTATATTTAATTATTTTTATTTTGTATTATTAATTTTTTTATTATTAATAATAATTCTATCCAAATTATTTAATTTTAAACGTTTTTAAACTATTATTCAAATACTAAACAATATTTTACTAATTCTACTATTCACTTTTGTGAACTTTCTTATATACTAATTTTATCAACTAATATTTATTTATAATTGTTTATATTTATTGCAAAATTTTCACTTTTTCATGTTAATTCTAATATATCATTAATTATCAATGAATTCCGCTTATTTTCTCTTCAAATGATTTTTTTATTGCTTATTCTATTATTATACAATTAACTATTTCTCAGATTTTCAATATTCAGTTATTTATTCAACAATATTCAACTTTTAACTTTCTATTTAGATTTTTAATTTGAAATAATAAATCTTCTATCAAAATATGTTCCTTAATATATTTCTTCTTTAATTTCTTATAATTATTTATAATAATAATCTAATAAATTTTATTATCAAAATTAATTATTTCAACTGCATTTTTGAAAATCCAAGTAGCAATTCTTTTTTTCAATTTTCCCTACTAATTTCAACATCCTGCATGCCAGGACGCACAAGCCATCGGACCACCAACCCAAACGTCCAGAGCTCGATCCCAACAGACCCCAATATTTTTTATATTTAAATTTTTCATTTAATTAATATTTTAATTTTTATTACTATTTACTATTCTATTTTTAACATTATTTTGAAATGGTTTCTTATCCATGAAATACCATTTCAACCTTAACCGCACAAATACTATAAATATTGTTTACCTGTGCATTGTGATCTAACTAATTTTATTTTCATTTAAAACTCATATTTGTGACCGGTCACGCAGTGGTGTTTACTATGGTGCACAAAACTAAATTAATCCTAAGAAATAATATTGCGAATATTTTACTGTATTTTTTCAAGGACCAATGAAAACACAAAACAGTTAGTAGATATTACTAGACAAAGTATATAATTATATTGAAGAATAAAAGTTATATCTTTTGTTTGAATAAAATATGCTTCGTGCACGGTCACGAAGTGGAGTTTTTACACCATGCAAAAATGATTATTTCTGATAATTTGAAATTTTCCTTTTTTTCTTATGTAATTTAGTTGAGAAATGTTAAAAACTATCGTACGACCGGCACAATTTAGTTCCCTTTATTATATTTTAAAATTAAATTTGAATAGAAATTTTCGTACTTTTTTTTATTAAAAAAATAATTCTATATATTTGTAATTCTTATTTAAATCTTAATTTAATTGAATTGAAAATAAATATTATATTATTATTTACTTCGCTCAGTGGAAACTTTTTTTACAAAAATTATTTATTGTTATTTCTAGGAAAAAAAATTACTGAAAAGTTAAATAGATTTTGAAAAAAGTCAATTTAAAAAATATTTCATATTTGTTGGGTAATTTCGTTCATGAATGCAATGTATCATTCAATTGTTTATCAAGTATCTAAGGTTATTTCTCATGACAAAATTCGAAAATTTCATGAAATTATAAAACACAAAACGTGGTTAAATACTTATTCTGACGACTGTAAATATTATTTAAATAATATTATTTTACTTATAATGATTTTATAAAGTGATTATAGCTTGTAAACTATATAACATATTTTTGTTGTTAAAAATTAAAGTCATTAAAGTTGAGCAAAATTACCCCACACTGAGGTGTAATTTCGCTCACAGTAAAAAGGTATATTATATAGGTTTACGCAATATATAGTAATTTTTTTATTTTGTAAAATTAAAGAGGAAGAGTCAGAGATTATATATTTTCAGTACTATAATTTGTTATTAACTTCTTCCTATACTTTTTTCAAAAAAACATGAAAATTTGAGCGAAATTACCCTATTTTACGGCAGTTCCCTTTACTTTATTTTAAAATTAAATTTGAGTAAAAATTTTTATACTTTTTTTTATTGAAAAAATAGTCTAATATATTTATAAATTATAATTGAAACCTTAATTCAATTGAATTTGAAGTAAACATTTAATACAAAATTTTAAATTATTAAAAAAGGGTATTATATTAAAATTGTATTTAACCAAATTACTTTAGTTCCCTTTGTTTACTTTTAAAATTAAATTTGAATAAAATTTTTCGTACTTTTTTCTTATTGAAAAAATAATAAAATTTATTTTAAACTCCAATTTAAATCTTAATTCAATTGAATTTTAGGTAAATATTTAAAAAGAGTTTTTTTATTTTTTATTACGAGGTTTGTAAAATACATTTACGCACCATAAAAAACACCTTACAATGAATGATGCACGCATTATTTAAGGAGGATGCTCTCCATGTGTGGGACTCGAGTCCAGAGAATAGTTTACTTGGGAATATAAATATTCCCTGGTAAGTTTATCTCTGGGTAATACCCACTAAACCTTCCTCGCTTTATAGGAGTACTTAACACTCAGCGGAACGATTGAACTAAGCGACCAACATCACCGAGTGCTAACTCCACCCATACCCATAGATCCCTCAGCCCAGCATCAGATCTCGATCAGCCAACAAACCCTTGGGGGTAAGAACCCCCACCGAACAACGGCGGGCTTCGAACTGATGACAGGCGGAGGATTCTACACGGATTTCTTCCCTACCTTCTTACTTTCCTTTGTCTCCTGGTCTACCCTGGTTTCTTCCCCTGCGAGCATTGATGTCTTTGGTTTTCATTACCTAAGTAATGAAGGATTCAATGTGCTGCCACATTCCTGTTTACTGAAAAACAGTATATCAACCCCCCTCTGAATGGCCGTCAAAAACATGAGATCTTTCGCTAGCTTCCCCTTGCCAAGGTTAAGCTGAAGACACCTTAGCTCCATCTTTTCAACTTGTTAAGTTCTGCACTATAAATAGGGCAGGACCCACTCCCTGGACGGTGTTTGACGTCCGTCATTACTTTGTCAGAGCAAGCAGTGCAGTGGAACTCAACACTGCAGCTCTTGCTCTGGTGGTCGGGACCTCCATACTTCCAGCAGGCTGTACTCCTATCCGTGTCCTTGCAGGTCCTTGTCAGGTGGCCGTAGCCCAGGCACTTAAAGCACCTCTCTACTTCCAACCTGACCCGGATTCTGCATTTGATCCAGCCAACCTTCACCTTGCTAGCTTTCAACAAAGCTTTAGCGCATGCTTCATTGAGTTGGAGCACCGCTAGCCTGTTTCCAGCTCGAAGAGTGAAGAGGCGGCATGATCCTTCTAAATTGGTCCTGCCTAATGCCTTCTCCACTGCTTCCACCACTTATTCCACCTCAGTGCTCTCGTCCAGGTCCCTGATTTCCAAGGACCTTTTCGATACCACTGTGGTGACTTCTCCTTTTTCCTTGAAGGCGGCAGTCAAGGCCCTACTTAGACCCGATCGGTCCTCCCTGCCCTTGAGGACAAGAAGCATATCAATTCCTCATCGTCCTCCGGATCGTTAGAACCTCCGTCTTTGTGAGGCGCATGAATATTCCATTAAACCCATTTAGTCTAAATCCCATTAGGCCTAAAACCCATTAACCTAAATTGCATTCTGCATAAAACCCATTTAACCTAAATTCCATTTAACCTAGATCCCAATTAACCTAAATCCCAATTAACCTTAAATGTATTGAGCCTAAATGCCATTTTAACTAAAATGCATTAAGCCTAAATGCCATTTAACCTAAAAAGCACTCAGCCAAAATCTCATTTAACCTTAATTCCATTTAACCTAAATCCCATTTCCCCTAAATTCCATTCAACCTTAATTCTATTTAGCCTAAAATGCATTCAGCCTAAATCCCATCACACCTAAAATTCATTCAGTCTACATCTCATTTAACCTAAATCCCGTTTAACCTAAATTCCATTTATCCTAAATCTCATTTAAGCTAAATCCCATTTATCTAAAAATGCATTTAGCCTAAAGCCCATTTAGCCTAAAATGCATTCAGCCTTAAATTCATTTAATCTAAATCTCATGTAACCTAAATCCCATATAACCTAAAATGCATTTATTCTAAAATTGATGCAGCCTAAATCCCATTTAACCTAAATCCCATTTTACCTAAATTTCATTTAACCTGAATTCTATTTATCCTAAAATGCTTTTAGCCTAAAACCCATTTAAACTAAAACGCATTTAACCTAAGTCCTACTGAACCTAAAATGCATTCAGCCTAAATCTCATTTAACCTAAATTCCATTCAGCCTAAATCCCGTTTAACCTAAATTCCATTTAACCTAAACTTCATTTAACCTAAAACGCATTTAGCCTAAATTCCATTTAACCTGAAATGCATTCAGCCTAAATCTCATTTAACCGAAATCCGATTGTGCCTAAAATGCATTTAGCCTAAATCGCACTTAACCTAAATTCCATTTAACCTAAATCTCAATTAACTAAAATTCCATTTAACCTAAATCTCATTTAACCTAAATCCCATTAAACCTAAAACGCATGTAGCCTAAATCTCACTTCACCGAAATCCCATTTAACCTAAAATGCATTCAGCCTAAATACCATCTAAGCGAAATCCCATTTTACCTAAATCTCATTTAACCTCAAATGCATTCAGCCTAAATCTCACTTAACCTAAATTCCATTTAACCTAAATCTCATTTAACCTAAATTCCATTTAACCTAATTCCCATTTAACCTAAATTGCATGTAACCTAAATCCCATTTAACCTAAAACGCATTTAGCCTAAATCTCGCTTCACCGAAATCCTATTGAACCTAAAATATTTTTTATGTACTTTTTACATGAGTTTCCCAACCCTGTATTAATAGAGAGTAGTTCTTACCTATCGATAATGCAGGTTAGATGGCGTTTCAGACATCTTTGCGTTTGCGGGAATTTTCAAATGCTTTCTTTTATTTTTGTTTTGAATCATTCGTTTTCTTTAGTAGATTACTTAAAGAAGATATATGTTGAAGTTGTACACTGAGAAAATGAGACATGACTGAGTACTGTCCGGACAGGAGTGGTTCCTGTCCAAATTAAAAATTTTAATTAGACAGCACTCATTGCTTTCTGGACATGAACCATTCCTGTCTGGAAAGGACTCAGTAATGTCTTGGACATTAATGAAATAGACAGTAGTGAACCCTGTCTAGACAGGAATGGTTAATGTCCAGACCTGAATGATAACTCTCCGGTTGTGAATTTAAAAGAAGGTTATAAAATGTAATGGACGTCATTCAAAAAATGTACATTTGGACAAAACAACACTGAGAGACTGAAGATTTGAATATTTATAAAAAATGTTGAAATTTTATTATGTTAGGTTAGAGAATTATTAGAAATATAAATTATTTAATTCTGAACACAGAAAAGATGGGTTTATTATAAAATTTTATTATTTTAAAGTGATACTCTGATTTAAAATATTTATACTTGTATAAAGTTTCACTATTTTTCGAAGGTTATTACTTTTTTATGGAACCTCCTACAAATTTGAGGTTCTGAATATAATTTAATATTAATATAATCTACTTGCCTATAAAGTTTGACGAACGTGTTTTGCCTCGTTTAGGAAATATTAACAAATTTTAAATTTCATACTCAAAAAGGTTAATTTTTATATTTTAAGTAAACACAGCAATTTCACATTGTTCCATTTAAATTAAATTAGTATACAAACGGAGCGTTCGCCTGTTAAATATTATATTAATTACTCTAAGAATTAGAACATTTTTAAAAAAAGCATCAGTTTTAAGGTTACAAATATGCTTGTGAACCTTCATTTTTTGATTAATAATAACACGAAAAGAAAAAAAATTTATAACATTTTAATATGCTTACTGAATTCAGAAAATGTTGGCGTTTCACATATTTTAAAATTAGAATTATTAAAAATATTGCCGCAACAGCTTACAGACAAAAGTCAGTGGATTGACCCATTTGAAATATTAAGAAAAAGTACGTTTTTCCCTAACCTCTAACCTAACATAATAAAATTTCAACAAGTTTTATAAATATTCAAATCTTTAGTCTCTCAGTGTAGTTTTGTCCAAATGTACATTTTTTTGAATGACGTCTATTACATTTTATAACCTTCTTTTAAATTCACCACCGGAGAGTTATCATTCAGGTCTGGACATTAACCATTCCTGTCTAGACAGGGTTCACTACTGTCTATTTCATTAATGTCCAAGACATTACTGAGTCCTTTCCAGACAGGAATGGTTCATGTCCAGAAAGCAATGAGTGCTGTCTAATTAAAATTTTTTATTTGGACAGGAACCACTCCTGTCCGGACAGTACTCAGTCATGTCTCATTTTCTCAGTGTAAATTAATAATAGTTGTTTGTTTTTTTATCTTAGGTAAGTTTTGTTATTTTATTCGTAGGAATGAAGGATACGTATTTTGATTAACATTCGAAATATAAAAGTAAAGTTTTTTTAATTAGTGAATTTAATTTGGTTTTCAGTAAAAATGGTTTAACCAAACATGCTATTTTGTGTCATATAGTTTTTATTTCTTTAATATTTAAGTTTTTAGAAATATAACCTACAGAAATTGTCTTTTTTAATGTCAAAGTTTTTATATAAGCAATAAAATCTGTTGATGCATTAGACTATAAGACATTTTAATTAAGTATTCAATAATTTTAAATACTGTGGTTTAATAATAATTTTCTAATCAAATTTTTCTAGATTGACATGACGAAAGGTAAGATTGTATTATTATATAAAGTTACTAGCAAAATAAAACGCGCGCAAGCGGGCGATTAGTTTTTAATACGTTTTGGAAATTATAAAATACAATAATTAATAAAACAAATCGGTAAATAATATTTATCTAATAAGAAGAAATAAATATTTTAAATATAATATTCAAAAATCAATTAATATGAATAAAATAAATATTTATTTAGGACAAAATTTATAATATTTTGGAATTAAAAAGAATTGCAAAAAATAATTTATTTATTTAGTACATAATTCCCCGCAGTCCATAAAGAACCATATAAGGGTAACGAAATATACATGGATATAAACTATATTTAGTTTATTTATAAACTCTAATTGAAGTTAAACAAAATAAATGCAAATTTTGAAATTTAATTGAAAAAAATAATAAAATCAATTAAAAATTGGGGAAAGTAATTTAAACAATCATAAAAATGTTTTAAACATAAAGAAAATAATTTAAATTTAAGAAAAAAACTTGAGAATCTTAAAAGTAAATTAAAACCAAATTGAAAAATGAAAAATTAGAGAAAATAATTAAAAATTAAAAAAACATGGTTAAAAATTGAGATAAAAAAATTAAAATTAAAAACAAAATTAAGATTAAAAAAAATAATTAAAATTTGAGAAAATAATTAAACAAATTACATAAAATATTTTAAAGAAAGGAAAATTAAACAAAATTTGAGAAAATACTTAAAACTTTCAGAAGTTCATTGAAATAAAAGAAAATAATTAAAAATTAGAGAAAATAATGGAAAATTGAAAAAACATAATTAAAAATTGAGATACATAAATTAACATTTAAAAAAAATTAAAATTAAAAAAAAATAATTAAAATTTGAGAAAATAATTAAACAAATTACATAAAATATTTTAAATAAAGGAAAGTTAAACAATATTTGAGAAAAATACTTAAAACTTTCAGAAGTTCATTGAAATAAAGAAAATAATTAGAAATTAGAGAAATTATTGAAAATTGAAAAAACATGGTTAAAAATTGAGACAAATAAATTAAAATTTAAAAAAAAAATTAAATTAAAAAAAAATAATTAAAATTTGAGAAAATAATTAAACAAATTACATAAAATATTTTAAATAAAGGAAAGTTAAACAATATTTGAGAAAAATACTTAAAACTTTCAGAAGTTCATTGAAATAACAGAAAATAATTAAAAATTAGAGAAATTATTAACAATTGAAAAAACATGGTTAAAAATTGAGATAAATAAATTAAAATTTAAACAAAAAAAATTACAATTAAAAAAAGATAATTAAAATTTGAGAAAACAATTGAACAAATTACATAAAATATTTTAAATAAGTAAAGGAAAGTTAAACCAAATTTGAGAAAAATACTTAAAACTTTCAGAAGTTCATTGAAATAAAGAAAATAATTAGAAATTAGAGAAATTATTGAAAATTGAAAAAACATGGTTAAAAATTGAGACAAATAAATTAAAATTTAAAAAAAAAATTAAATTAAAAAAAGATAATTAAAATAAATAAAGAAAAAGTAAAAACTTCTTGGCAATTATGAAAAAGAACGACAAAAAGAACGAAAGTAATTGAAAATTGAAGAAAATAATATAAAAAATAAGGAAATAATTGAAAAGTCAGATAAATAGTTAAAATTTTTGAAATTATGAAACAAATGTATAGAATTGAAAACTGAAGGAAATAAATTTTGGAAAATATTTGAAAAATGTTTTTAATTTTTAAAACTTGACGAAAATAATTAAAATATGATACAAACAATGATAAGTTGTAAAAAATATATGACGTTTATGTTGATAATTGAAAAAACTACAGAATTTTTTTTAAATAAAGAAAAAATAATTGAAATTTAAGATAATTAATAAAAAAAATTTTAAATTCTGATAACAAATGAAAATAATTAGAAATTGAAGAAACGATTTGAATTTTCTGAAAAATACTTAAAAATCTTCGAAAATAATTTTAGAAAATGAGAATAATAATTAACAATCGAGGAAAATAATTAAAAAATGATAAAATTTAAAATTGAAAAAAAAAATTTACATATAATTGAAGATTGAGAAAGAAAATTGAATTCTGATGAAAATAATTTAAATGTGAAAAATTGAAAACATTCAATAAAATTTTGAGAGAAATAACTAAAAAAATCATAGAATATATGTTAAAAAAAAATAATATAATTACGAAATCGATTAGAAAAATGTAATTAAAGAGAATAATTAAAAAATCGCAGAAATAACGAAAATTGATGAAAATAATTGCAGGGATCACAGTTTCTTCCCTTTTTCACCTAATCCCCTTTTTTCTCCCTTTTCCCCTTATTTTCCCCTTTTTTTTAGAAAAATCACTTAAAACACCTAAAATCAAGATTTTATCACCTAAAACATCTAAAATCAACATTTTATCACCTAAAACACCTAAAATCAAAATTTTTCTCTTTTTTGACCTTCTTTTTTTCAAAAAGTTTCTATTTTCCACTTTCGGAAATGCAAAAATTTATCCTTTTTTAGGGTGTCTGTACAAGGATGAGAAATTAGTTATTGAATTTAAATGTTTAGAAATAATTTTTAACTTAAAATGGTTTTTTATTATTATTTATTGAATTTATTTAGATTTTAAACAGGAAACGTGAAAACAACATAATTAAAATAAAATTATTTTAAAAAGTTATATAATTTTCTTATTACCATGTATTCTTAATTAATTGAAGCAAAGTAATTTATTGGATAAAAAATTTTTTTATTAAATATTTTTTACTTGTTTTAAACAAATATTACTACTTTAGCATCATAAAATAAAACCATGTATTCTTGCTTAAGGCTGTTGGAAGGAGAAAATTTGCAGTGGTCCTTAAACACTTTCCCCTCCGCTGGTCGAAAATTTGGACTTATGAATTTTTTTAAAAAAACCCAGACACTTTTTTGAAAAAAAAGGGCTCTGGCTAACCATAGTATTTGAGATAAGGAATTTTTTAAACCTTTGTTTTATTCGAACCGGTGTTCCTACGAGCGTCAAAATGATTCTCCGTTTTGACATTGACAGATTTTCTGTAGAAGATGGCCGCCCCACGTCACCTAATCATATGGCAGGCCGGAAGTAGCATCACCGTTACCATGGATTCCACTTGGGCTATGACAAGATGGACTCCGCACTCTGTTTACAAACTGTCAGTTTTGATGTCAAACGTGGAGATAATTTTCTCGCTCGTGGTGAAATTGTGTTTCCCAAATTCCCCATTCCCTGCGAAGTTTGGCAAGAATAGTATATTATGCATCAAGGGAGGGAAGTTTGTTCGTTTCGCACTCGCTACGCTCGTGCTACACTCGTTCTTCGAACATTGTGCTGCATTGTGCGAGACAAAAAATCGGCCTCCCGAGGTGCATATGCTATTTTCTATCACAGATGTACGAAAATCTCGTGTTTTGTATGCGTTAGCGGGTCAGCACTCGCAGGTTTCAGGTTAGTGACGTTAGAGATAAAAAAAACTTCCGAACAGTGAAAAAAACTCTCATCGCGCAGGCGCAATGCGGGGCGCTGCAATGCGCCTGCGCGATGAGAGTTTTTTTCACTGTTCGGAAGTTTTTTTACCTCTAACGTTCACTGACCTAAAAATTGTGAGTTCTGCCCCGCTCAAGGCGAACGAAAACACGAGGTTTTCGTGCATGTGTGATAGAAAGTAATTTTCCTGTACAAAAGTGTCTAGAAAAGTTTTAAGGTTCAAATTAACCCAAATTGAATAATCGTTTCCCACGTCAATTTTTTTTAATTTTCATCAAATTGCAATTTTTACGCCTCATTTTGTAAAAACCACAAGTGCCCACACTTTCCCTGAAAAAAATTACATTAACTTATGTTTTTTCTATATCAAAAATCAAAATTATTCATTTGGACTAACTTTTGTTCCGATTGTTTGTCTGATTCCTCCTTAAGTTCCAATTATTTTCTTCAATTTTTTATTATTCTCATTTTTTTCAATTAATTTCTCAAATTTTCAATTAATTTTCTCAAATTTCAATTTTTAAAAATTGTCTTTATTTATTTATTTACAATGATTTCTAAAACTAATTTTAAAAACTAATTGAAATATGATGAAAATAATTTAAATTTCTGATAAATTATTGAAATTTTTGAAAATTATCCAAAAAGAATGAAAATAATTAGAAATAGGAGAAAATAATAGAAAAATTACGTAATTTATTTTTAAGCGAAAGAAAATAATTAAAAATTGTTTAAAAAATTGAAAATTGAAGACAATAATCTAAATTTGGAATAATAACTGAAAATTTAGAAAATTAATTGAAAAATAATTAAAATAATTAAAAGGTGGGGAAAATAGTTAAAAATTGATTATAAAATTTTAAAGTTAAGAAAATAATTAAATTATAAAAAAAAATGATGATAGGTTGAAAAATAATTTAAATTTGAAATAAATAATTGAGAAAACTGCAGAATTTTCATTTAAATAAACAATAATAATTACATTTTGAGGAAAATACTTGAAAATCTGAGAAATAAGTAGAAAAAAACATGAGAATAAATTAATAAATGATTAAAAGAATTGAAGAAAGCTAAAAATAATTAAAATTTAAGATAATTAATGAAACAATTGAAAAATTATGAAAAAAAATGTAAATAATTAAATTTTGGGAAAAGTGATTAAAAAACTTGAAAAATAATTTTACAAAATATGAATAGTAATTACAAATTGAAAGAAATAATTGATATACCGTCGTTGTACCAGTACCCGTCCACGTCCCAGTGCCTGTCCACTTTTTGATAATTTCGAGTGTATTTCTGCATAAACTGAGTTTTTAAATTTATTTGAATGTTTTTGACATCATTATAACATCTTTCGTTATATTTACATAAACTTATCTCTATCTAAATGCTTTAAATAAAGAATTTAAAATGGACGGTAACTGGGACATGTCGTCTGCTTAGGTGGACGGATACTGGGACAACCACGGTATGATGAAAGTAATTAAAAATTTAGAAAATTAATTCAAATAAATAATGAAAATGATGGAAATTGAAGATAATAATTGCAGAATAAAAATAATAATGGTGAATTAAAAGAATGAATTTCATTTTGCCATAAATAATATAAAATTTGCAATAAATAAAG
Organism: Ganaspis brasiliensis; assembly: GCA_037103525.1. Classification (NCBI taxonomy): domain Eukaryota; kingdom Metazoa; phylum Arthropoda; class Insecta; order Hymenoptera; family Figitidae; genus Ganaspis; species Ganaspis brasiliensis. Next base: position 1,142,209 of record JAZKLR010000091.1, on the reverse strand, counting down.
AAATTGTTTTATTGTCGAAAAGAAAGTAATTAAAATACATATATTACTATTAACATTGAAATTCAAATCATTATTAATAAGAATGACACTATAGATTCTATTTTCATATTTTGACTGAGAAAATTTGACTTAATTTGATAAATAAATAAAAAACTTAAATTCTTATAAATTCTCTATTAGAATTTTGGTCGTTTATATTCCCGGTTATATTCTCGTTCTCATTACCGTTCTCTAGGTAATATTATTGTTTCGCAACTCTAATCTCTTCGTAGAAAAGAAACATGTTGAAAAATTCGTTATTACACAAAGTTTGGCAACACAGAGATTTTTTTCCGGACAAATCTCTTGACTAAAAAAAACAATTGTGAAATGTGTGGTAAATGTTTGACTTGCCGTGGAATAAGGTTGATAAGTCAGGGGACTGCTGAATAAAAACATTGCTGAGAATTTTATTCGGAAAAAGAAAAATAGAAACTTTTCGAATGCAACCTGACTTATTAAATAACACATTTTCATGAGTGGAAAAATTAATTTCAAATTTGTCATTGAAACTGACAGATTGTAGCAGACGGGTCAGAAAATGTGTCAATGTCAATATTTAATCAAGTCAAAGTATAGTGCTTGATAAAAACATTGCCCAGAATTTGATTGAAAAATAAAAAGATTGAAGAAACTTGCTGGAATTTTATGAATTAGGGGTAATAGTGGAATTATTAAGGATAATAGATTGACAAATCGGACAGTGTTTGTCAGAGACTTTTCCCACTTTTGGTGAAAATTTGCACTTTGACAATTTATTTTAAAAAAACCGAACACTTTTTCCACAAAATCGCTCTGGTTGACAAAATCGTAGGTAATAAAAAATGTAACAATTATAAGTTTTCCACGATTGGATGCTTCCAAGAGCAGAAAAAAACGAAAACGGAAATAAAACTGACAGACTAAAATGGTCGCGGCACGTCACATGTGTCTCTTGAGATAAACGTGTGACGTATAGCGGCCATTTTCTTTAGCAAGTCTGTCAGTTTTATTTCCGTTTTTTCTGCTCTTGGAAACATTCAATCGTGGGAAACTTATAATTGTTAAATTTCTTATTACCTATGATTTTGTCAATCAGAGCGATTTCGTGGAAAAAGTGTTCGGTTTTTTTAAAATAAATTGTCAAAGTGCAAATTTTCACCAAAAGTGGGAAAAGTCTTTGACAAACACTGTCCGATTTGTCCATCGATCTTCCTTAAGCAAGAAAGACTCCTGTTTTTCTCAGTGTGGAAACACTTTTCGAAGAAAACGAGACATAGATATAATAACACAACAAATTCACACGATCGTTGCCGTTTGTTTTATAAAACACTACACTGAAAAAAATATTTCCGTGGAACTGCGATAATTATCCCTGTCGAAAGAAAAACACTGAAAAATCACTGAGACAGATCCACTGAAATCCCAGTTGTTTTTAAGTGGTTTCTCAGTTGTGATTTGGGACAATTCGCCACTGAAAATATCTATTGTGAGGGTTGATTTATGACAGTTGGCCTGGAAGTCCCAAACCGTTTTATGGCCTTTACCCTCATAAAATGGAAGGATAACCTTTCTTTTTTACAATTTTAAATAATTTAATTTATTTATTCCAATATTATATTTGTTGTTTAAGAATTTAGCCACTTACATAAATATATGTTATTACTATGAACATAATACATACTTCTATTCAAAAATCCAAAAATGACATCAGTTTTTTAATATCTGCTACCGTTTATGAGATACGATATTATTCATTTAAATTTAGGATTTTTGGGGAAATTTTTATATGTACGTAATTGTTAGAACTTACAGATTCTAAATTTAAAAGAAACAATTTTCTATCATTAAAATTTAAACAATTTTATTTGTTAAGAAACAAATTTTTCACAGGTCAATTTTTAATATATTCAAGGCCTCGTAGAAGGGTCCAGAGAGATCATAAAACTTGAAGACTCCTGAATTTAATTAAAAATCGGGAACAAAAATTTCTCTAATTTCGCATTAATAAATTTAAAAATTAAATATTAAAATTCTACGTGTTCTAACAATAAAGAATATCTAAAAATTTCCTCAAAAAAGTTATTTTTCATAATAATAAAAATAGCTTTGAAAATTTACTTTCCTTCAATTTTAATAGTTTTTAGAATTTTTTTTTATATTCCTAATCGTGAAAATAAGTAGATTTCATATTTTTATTTTTGAAATTTTAATTTTTGAAATTGCAAAAGTTTTTAATCATAAAAATTTTGGGTTACGGGAACCATAAAAGGAAAAAAAATTACAATCAGGAATCGGTGTTCGACCTGAATTTCCAGGTCAAATTGCTTGTAAATTTTTTTCGTTAAAGAGTCGAAGTTTACTCCCCTACAAAACTACTTGGCATTTAAAACTATTGTACTATTGTTACCCGTACTCCAAAAAAAATTCTATCTGAAGATATGCAGGTCAGACCACTGAAAAATCACTGGGCTAGTGGTTTTTTCAGTGGATTTTGAGTGGTTTACTTTCGACAGGGATGGGCAGATTGGCAATATTTTATTGCTGTTTTGGGAACTGCCATACGTATTGGTGTTTTAGTCATACGGCTGTGTGAAACCGCGAGTCATATTGTAAGGTTAGGTAAAATGGACAGTGGCGCACCGATGCATTATGTCCAACTTCTACATAACCTGTCAACCATACTCAAATGTCTAATCTCATCACAGTATTTTTTTCAGTGTAGACACTTTTGTACAGGAAAATTACTTTCTTGCCAAACTTCGCAGGGAATGGGGAATTTGGGAAACACAATTTCACCACGAGAAAGAAAATTATCTCCACATTTGACATCAAAACTGACAGATTGTAAATAAAGTGCGGAGTCCATCTTGTCATAGCCCAAGTGGAATCCATGGTAACGGTGACGCTACTTCCGGCCTACCATATGATTAGGTGACGTGGGGCGGCCATCTTCTACAGAAAATCTGTCAATGTCAAAACGGGAGATCATTTTGACGCTCGTAGGAACACCGGTTCGAGTAAAACAAAGGTTTAAAAAATTCCTTATCTCAAATACTATGGTCAGCCAGAGCCCTTTTTTCAAAAAAGTGTCTCGGTTTTTTTAAAAAAATTCATAAGACCAAATTTTCGACCAGCGGAGGGGAAAGTGTTTGAGGACCACTGCAAATTTTCTCCTTCCAACAGCCTTAAATACATCAAATTTATTTTATTGGATGAAAATAATTGTTTATGAAATATATTTACTTATTTTAAAGAAAAATTTATTGTTTTGAATTAGAATATATAAAAACACAATAAAAGAGATTAATAAAAATAATTAAAATTGATTTTGTTATATTTCGCTGAAAGATTTTTAATTTAATTTCTTTAATATTATATCAGAACATTTTACATCACAGATTTTTATGTTTCCTGTTCAAAATCTAATTATTAAATAGATAATTTAAAAACAATTTGAAGTTAAAAATTATTTTTAAAAATATTTAATTGCAACAACCATCTTCTCGTCATTGAACAGACAACCTAGTAAAAGATAAATTTTTATATTTCCGAAAGTGCTCCTTCTTTTGAAATTTTCATAAACAAATTGAAAAAAACAGACAAAATTAATTAATAAAACTGTTTTGAAAAAAAGAAACAATAAAATTTTGTAAAAGAAAACTTGAATTATTAATATAACCCTTTTTTCTTAATTTTCAAAATCCCGTTTTTTGAAAATCGAAATCCCCCTTTTCACCTAAAATTGAACGAAGTAACCACTGTGATACCTGTAATTGCAATATCAAATTAATAATTAAAATTTTTAAAAGTAATGCCAAAATAATGAATATAACTATAAATTGATGCAAATCAAGAAAAATTGCAGAATTCATTTTTAAGCAAAAGAAAATAATTAAAAAATCGTTACATGATGGAAAATTCATGACAATAATCTAAATTTGAGATAATAACTAAAAATTTAGGAAATTAATTGGATGTGTATATATTTTAAACTTCTTCAAAAACCATCTTAAATTTTTAAAGAGAGTCAAAATCAATAAAATAACAGGGACTAACTTCACTTCAGTTTTTAAAACGTGGACAGAAAAAGATAAATACATATTAATACTAACTAACTTCACTTCAGACCGTAAAAAGTGGACAGAAAAAGATAAATAAATATAAATACCAACTAATTTCAGGAGTTTACGGAGATTATTATTATTTAATTATTAAAGCACAGTATTTAAAATTATTGAATACTTAATTAAAATGTCTTATAGTCTAATCCATCAACAGATTCCATTGTTTATATCAAAACTTTGACATTAAAAAAAAGACAAGTTCTGTAGGTTATATTGTTAAAAACTTAAATATTAGAGAAATAAAAACTATATGACACAAAATAGCATGTTTGGTTAAACCATTTTTACTGAAAACCAAATTAAATTCACTGTTTAAAAAAACTTTACTTTTATATTTCGAATGTTATTCAAAATACGTATCCTTCATTCCTACGAATAAAATTACAAACTTACCTAAGATAAAAAACCAACAACTATTATTAATTTACAACTTCAATATATATCTTCTTTAAGTGATCTACTAAAGAAAACGAATGATTCAAAACAAAAATAAAACAAAGCATTTGAAAATTCCCGCAAAAGCAAAGATGTCTGAAACGCCATCTAATCTGCATTATCGATAGGTAAGAACTACTCTCTATTAATACAGGGTTGGGAAACTCATGTCAAAAGTACATAAAAAATATTTTAGGTTCAATGGAATTTCGGTGAAGTGAGATTTCGGCTAAATGCGTTTTAGGTTAAATGGGATTTAGGTTACATGCAATTTAGGTTAAATGGGAATTAGGTTAAATGGAATTTAGGTTCAATGAGATTTAGGTTAAATGGAATTTAGGTTAAGTGAGATTTAGGCTGAATGCATTTTAGGTTAAATGGGATTTAGGTAAAATAGGATTTCGGTTAAATGGTATTTAGGCTGAATGCATTTTAGGTTAAATGGAATTTAGACTAAATACGTTTTAGGTTAAATGGAATTTAGGTTAAGTGAGATTTAGGTTAAATGGAATTTAGGTTAAGCGAGATTTAGGCTAAATGCATTTGAGGTTAAATGAGATTTGGGTAAAATGGGATTTCGGTTAAATGGTATTTAGGCTGAATGCATTTTAGGTTAAATGGGATTTCGGTAAAGTGAGATTTAGGCTACATGCGTTTTAGATTTAAGGGGATTTAGGTTAAATGAGATTTAGGTTAAATGGAATTTTAGTTAAATGAGACTTAGGTTAAATGGAATTTAGGTTAAGTGCGATTTAGGCTGAATGCATTTTAGGTAAAATCGGATTTCGGTTAGATGAGATTTAGGCTGAATGCATTTTAGGTTAAGTGGAATTTAGGCTAAATGCGTTTTAGGTTAAATGAAGTTTAGGTTAAATGGAATTTAGGTTAAATGGGATTTAGGCTAAATGGAATTAAAGTTAAATGAGATTTAGGCTGACTGCATTTTAGGTTAAGTGGGACTTAGGTTAAATGCGTTTTAGTTTAAATGGGTTTTAGGCTAAAAGCATTTTAGGATAAATGGAATTCAGGTTAAATGAAATTTAGGTAAAATGGGATTTAGGTTAAATGGGATTTAGGCTGGATGAATTTTAGAATAAATGCATTTTAGGTTATATGGGATTTAGGTTACATGAGATTTAGATTAAATGAATTTTAGGTTAAATGGGCTTTAGTATAAATGCATTTTTGGTTATTTGGGATTTACGTTAAATGAGATTTAGGATAAATGGAATTTAGGTTAAACGGGATTTAGGTTAAATGAGATTTAGACTGAATGAATTTTAGGTTAAATAGGATCTAGGCTGAATGCATTTTAGGTTAAATAGAATTTAGGCTGACTGGAATTTAGGTTAAATGGGATTTAGGTTAAATTGAATTTAGGTTAAATGATATTTAGGCTGAGTGCTTTTTAGGTCAAATGGCATTTAGGCTAAATGCATTTATGTTAAAACGGGATTTAGGCTTAATACATTTTAGTTTAATTGGAATTTAGGTTAAATGGGTTTTATGCTGAATGCAATTTAGGTTAAATGGTTTTAGGGCTAATGGGATTTAGGCTAAATGGGTTTTAGGGAATATCCATGAGCCTCGATTTTTTATTATATGTTTAGGGGTGGTTTTTGGGGGTTTATTAACTGTCGGTCTTGATAAATTAAGTTGGTTGACTTTTACTAATGTTGATAATAATTAATGAATTGATTTGTAATACTGAAATTATAAATTTGTTTATTTAAGTCAAATGGAGTAATTTGAATTTTGTGCGAGAAGCACGTGATCTCTTCTGATTGGTTGTCAAGTTGTCTATGTTAACGCTCCAGAAGAAATATCTTGAATCGCGAGATTTTAATATTTTCTGGTTTTTCTTTGTCAATTATTATCAATTAAACCTCGGAATCTTTATTTTTGATTAAAAATTGCATATATTTTGATAATAATTGCTTTTTAGGGCGATTTTCCGTTTATGACTTATTTTCTATCAAATCACAAGACAAGCACACTTTGGAGTAGGGTTTACTCTTGAATTATTAATTATTTTACACTTAAAATATCTCAATTATTACACGAATCTACTCTACAAACATTAATTTATCATTACAAATAGTTAATTTTGTCATTTTTCATTATGAAACATCAAAATATTGAATGCGACCGAAAGCGACCGAAAGCGACTGAACTCGGTCGAATCTCGGTAAATTTAAACCGCGAGGGAAGGACCGTGCATTCTTAAAACATCTTGGGTTTTTAGATTTACCAATAACTAAAAGTTTTTTTTTTATTGAACCACTCATATTCGATGCACCTATCACAGTTATCCTTTCTTTCGACATAACCGGACCTCGGACCAAATAAATCAGAAAAAGTCGTCGCTATATACGGATGGTCGTTATAACCGAAATCGTTATAAGCGGACGCGTCTCAATTAGTAATTTCAATGTAAACCAAACTAAAGGGCTCGAGTAGGTCGTTGTAAGCGGTCGGTCGTTATAATTGGTGTCGTTATAACCGGATACTACTGTATTAATTAGAACCTGAGATATGCCAGTTCCACATAAGTACACATACACATGCATAGAAAATCATTTTTAGAAGTTTTGCAAAAAATGTGTTTATTTCCGTATTATTGTAGTTCATATAAATTGAAAATCATTTTTGGGCTCAAAATAAAAAATTCAGTTGTGTAAACTTCTGACTTGAAAATCTTTTAAAATATCAGAAATTTTGTAATTCTGTAACTAATAAAACAACTGTTTATTTTTGGGCCGAAAATAAAAATTGGACCTTATAAGACCCAAAATAAAAAATGTAGTTTTGTACACTTCAGACATGAAAATCTTTTAAAATATAAGAAATTTTGTAATTTTGTAATTGTAAATAATAATATAGCTATTCATTTTTGTCTCTAAACAAAAATTGGGCATTATAGGGCACAAAATAAAAAATTCATTTCTGCACACTTATATGTTCAAAATTAGAAAATGTTAGAAAAGAAGTAAGAGGTGTACTTCCGAAAACGATGACGTACTTAGTATTTTAATGAAACTTGATATGCTTATGTATCTTAATACGCTAATTACGAAAATAATAGTGAAAATCAACGCGAATTTGATTATTATGATAAAAACCATAAATAACTACCATAATAATTCATAGCTTTTTGATATTATGTCATAAAATATTCAAAATTTCAAAAAAATATTTTAGACAAAAGTTGTAGATCGAATAAAAATAGACGTTTTGTGTTGTATATATTTATTACCAAAAGTTAATAGTTTCCTTAAAAAAATACAAAAACGTGGCAACGACGATGAAAAAAATCTACATGAATAGTCTATTTATCAATTTTTATTTTATAACAGTTTTTATTCTTCATGACACCCGAATCACCCTATATTAGTTTAAAAACAATTCAGTTTATTATAGCACCCAAATCCCCCGGTACCCCTGTTCAATAAACCCAACTTATTATGGAATATCAAAGCCTCCTTCACCTCCTTTAAGAGGGGCCTTATAAGACCCAAAATAAGAAAGCAATTCGACACAATTCTGTTTACAAATTTTTATAACAAATCAAAAAACATGTAAAAGATTTAGTCGCAATTGCTTTTTTAGTCTAAAATTAAAATTGGACCTTATATTGCCTAGAGTGGAAAATGTTGTTTGATACAATACTCTAACATTTTTTATTAAAAAAAAAGTTATTTCAGTATTATGAAACATTTTTAAATTGTTCTTTTACAAGTTATTACACAAATATATTTTTTAAATGTTGGCCTTATAAAGACAGATTTTATGATTTTAAGTCAGACAATATCTTAAACAAAAACAATAACTTAATTTTATTTTATCACAAATTAAAATTTTTCAAATTTATTGTAAACGGTTTTATAAAATTTGAACGATGCAGTTTTCTTAAATCTCCAATTTTTTTCTATATTCATACTATACCTTATGTCATTGAGACAGTTTATTTATAAACATTTTAAAAATAATAGTTGATGGTTTGTGTATAGGGGTGTACTATAGATCGGTAACTCATATTTTATCAGAAATAAAAATTGGGCCTTATAAGGTCAAAAACAAAAAATGTAGTTTTGCACACTTCTGTTCAGAAAATCTTTTAAAACATACACCGAAAAAATTAATTTAGTCATTTTTACATAACTATTTAAGGACTGGCGGATACAACCATTTACTGGACTTGGTTCTATACGTGGAAAAAATGAATTCAGTGGATTTTACAGAACTGTTGTAGAATAGCGTATGCACAACCTTTTACGGATCTGAGTTTTTGTAAAATGTGGTGAATATTACAGGATAAATTTTACGACTTTTCTAGAGTTTATCCTAAATATTTGTTAAGTTTTACAAAAACTCAGATCCGTAAAAGGTTGTGCATACGCTATTCTACAACAGTTCTGTAAAATCCACTCAATTCATTTTTTCCACTTACAGAACCAAGTCCAGTAAATGGCTGTATCCTCCAGTCTTAAATAGTTATGTAAAAATGACTGAATTAATTTTTTCGGTGAAAGTAACTTTGTAAATAATAATATAGCTGTTCACTTTTGGACGAAAATGACAATGAAAATTAGCGCAAATTTTGTTATTACAGTAAAATCTATAAAAAAGTATTATAATTATTCACTGCTTTTCGCTACTATCTCATAAACTATTCGAAATTATAAAAAAGGTTTTAGACAAAATTTGTAGATCTTATGAAAATACACATTGTAAGTTATATATATTTTTATTAACAGTCAATAATTTTTTTAAAAATACAAAAAACTGTAAAAGAAGATGAAAAGAGTCTATAGTTGTATTATTTCTGAACAATGAACAATAGTCTGATACGTCTGAAAACTGATGCAAATGTTATCTGTGTATTTTGATATAAAAATAGTTTGAATTTTCATGACACCCCAACCACCCTGCATCTATTGAAAAAATTTAATTTCTTATAGCACCCCAACCCCCCTGTATTCGTTAAAAAAATTCAACTTATTATGGCAACCGAACTCCTCCTTTTCCCGTTTAAATTAGGTTGAAATTATAAAAAGAGTAAACAGTGATTATAAAAATAATTTTTTTACACAAAATTCTTTTATTTATTATGTTGAGTCACATATGTGGAATTTTCCTTTATATGTAAAAATATTTTTTTCATTGTGGAGTTTAATGGAAGATATTCTAAATCTTGTAAAAATACATATTTCATGTTTTATACATTTTTTACCAAAATGTGACAACTACACTGCAAAAATATGGTGTCTTAAATTGGACAAAAATGTCTTAAATTAAGATACTTTTGGTGTCTAAGACATGAAAAATATCTTAATTTAAGACATTTTTTAACAATTTAAGACACCTGTTTTTGCAGAGTACCATGAAAATAGTCTGTAGTTATATTATTAGTGAACGTTAGTCTGGTAAACTAAAACAATTGTTACCTGTGTAATTTGATTTAAAAACAGATTCCAATCATTAGCGGATCCAGGGTGGGGGGGCACGGGTGCTTGGCCCCCCCAAAAGCCTCATATTTAACAATGAGAGTGAGAGAGATAGCACTATAGTGCTATCTCTTTCTCTCTCATGCAATACCCCCTCCAAAAACCTTGTCTGGATCCGCCACTGATTCCAATTTTTATAGCACATCAAACCCTTGCACCCTTTAAAAAGAATTAGACTTATTATGACACTAACCTAAGTATTTTTATCAGAAGTAAAACAATTGCCTAAAATATTTTTTGAACTTAAGAATATTTTATGAGATAACAGCCAAGAACCATAAAATGTATATTTGTTTTTTGCTTTTTAACATTATAATAAAATTTGCGTCAATTGTCATCATGTTTTAGTTATCGTAATCTGCGGATCCAAATTTTGCATGTAAAACTATTTTTTTTTCAAGTGGAATTTAATAAAAGATATTAAAATATAAAAACTTTTTGAAGAGAATTATGTTGCTAAGAAAAGTTGATTTCAAATACGTTTAACTCGAAAATAATTTATGTCACAATAGTATATTATGCACAAAGGGTGGAAAACCCGAGTTTTTTGACGAGAACATTGTGTAAGTATAAATAAACGTTTTAATAAACGAGGTTTATTAAAAGCGGAAGTTTTGTGCATGAGTGGAAGAAAATAATTTTTGGCAAAAAATATTTTCTGTCAGAAAATACTTTCCATCATAAAATACTTTTTGTCAAAAAATCAATTTGTGTAAGAAAATACTCTTTGTCAAAAAATACTTTCTGTCAAAAAATACTGTTGGTGGCGCGCCACTAGATTTCGATGCCCGCCGAAGGCAGGCTTGAAAGCTAGTTTATTATATTTCTAAGTAGATTGCATAAAAGTTAACATATATATATAGCGGGTTTTAAAGCTTTTTTTACAGGCTATTCGATTATAACAAATGATGTTTTGTAAAAAGAAAATTTGACCTTGAAATTCAAGGTCCAAGTGTTAATTTGATTGTATCTCGAAATCGGATTTTTTAAAAAAATTTCAACCTATCTCAATAGAAAGCTTGACTTTTTTCCTATAAGATATGTAAAAAATAGAGTGTAACTCTAAATGCTTTTGTCAAAAATACATCTCAAATACCCGCGCGTGCGCTAGAGAAACCAGTGGTTACTCGCGCGAGGTCGCACTTTCAAGCTTTAAAAACCACTATATTTATGTTAACTTTTATGCAATCTACTTAGAAATATAATAAATTTAAAGATCAACATTTTAAAGAAACTCAAAATTTTAAAAGTCTGTAATTCGAAAACTATTTCATGGAATTTGGAAATATTTGGTATTTACACTTCCACTAACAATGTAAACATTTTATCAAAGTTTAAATAAATTTTATTTTTTAAATTGGACAGTTCAGAAATGTTGCCCTATATGCGATCCTATATGGACTAACAGGGTCGAGGACATTTCCACCAAAACCCAATTGACCGAATTTGTAATTGGCCGAAATTTAACTGTCCGAATTTGTAATTCTACAAACTTGCATTTGTCAGAATTTGCAATTCCCCGAACTTGCGTTTGTCCGAGCTATTAACTTCCCGAATTTGTATTTGTCATAACTTCCAAATCATCAAACTGACATTTGCCAAAACATTTAAATCGACGAAATTGCATTTGTTAAAATTTTTAACTCCTCGAACTCGTATTCGTCTGAACTTTCAAATCCACGAACTTGCATTTGCCAGAACTTTGAAATCACCGAACTTGCATTTGTCAAAATATTCAATTACCAGAATTTGCATTTGTCCGAACTTTGAAATCACCGAACTCGCATTTAGCAGAATATTCAACTCTCCAAATTTGCAACTGCCAGAACTTCTAAATCCCTGAATTTGCATTTGTCCAAACTTTAAAATCACTTATATTCGCCCAAATTTTGAAATCTCCGAATTTGTAATTGTCCGAACTTTGAAATCACCGAACTCACGGTTGGCCGAACTCTTAAGTCTCCGAATTTGCATTTGGCCGAACTTTTAAATTACCGAACTTGCATTGTTCCGAATTTTTAAATCACCGAACTTGCATTTGTCAAACTCCTTAAGTCACCGACTACTCGTGTCCCCGAATTTGCATTTGTCCGACCATCGGAAAGTAGGTTTTCTAAAGGAGTCTTATGATTGGATGGTAAATTTCCCGGTAACATTACCAGCCAATCAAAAGACTCCTTTAGAAAACCTACTTTCCGATGGTCGGACAAATGCAAATTCGGGGACACGAGTAGTCGGTGACTTAAGGAGTTTGACAAATGCAAGTTCGGTGATTTAAAAATTCGGAACAATGCAAGTTCGGTAATTTAAAAGTTCGGCCAAATGCAAATTCGGAGACTTAAGAGTTCGGCCAACCGTGAGTTCGGTGATTTCAAAGTTCGGACAATTACAAATTCGGAGATTTCAAAATTTGGGCGAATATAAGTTCGGTGATTCTAAAGTTTGGACAAATGCAAATTCAGGGATTTAGAAGTTCTGACAGTTGCAAATTTGGAGAGTTAAATATTCTGCTAAATGCGAGTTCGGTGATTTCAAAGTTCGGAAAAATGCAAATTTGGTGATTTCAAAGTTCGGACAAATGCAAATTCTGGTAATTGAATATTTTGACAAATGCAAGTTCGATGATTTCAAAGTTCTGGCAAATGCAAGTTCGTGGATTTAAAAGTTCAGACGAATACGAGTTCGAGGAGATAAAAATTTTAACAAATGCAATTTAGTCGATTTAAATGTTTTGGCAAATGTCAGTTTGATGATTTGGAAGTTATGACAAATACAAATTCGGGAAGTTAATAGCTCGGACAAACGCAAGTTCGGGGAATTGCAAATTCTGACAAATGCAAGTTTGTAGAATTACAAATTCGGACAATTAAATTTCGGCCAATTACAAATTTGGTCAATTGGGTTTTGGTGGAAATGTCCTCGACCCGACTAACACATGGGATCCTATACTGTACTCCATGGGATGCATCCCATCGATAGCTATGTGGGGAAAATCCCATCTGGTAAACTGCATGGTTCAACTTATAGGGATTTATGTAGGTTTTTACATAAAATTCTGAATAGGATTTCTGGAAATAGATTTTTTAAATTAAATATTCTTTCGCTATACGGCTTCCAAGGTACATTAAGGCTTAAATCTTACTAATTTAAGCCCATCTAAACTCTTTCTTCCTATATCTTACCTACCTCGTGCCGTAAATGAGAGAATACACCTTGCGGCCTTTCTATAAAACACGCCCACTTAAGAATCAATATAGATACCTAACGATCCTACATAGATTCCTATGCGAGTGATTGATAGAAATGCTGCAAGGTGCATTCTTTTAAAACCGATTTGAGATAGATAAGATATAAGAAGAAAGAGGTCAAATGGGCTTGCATCAGTAATGCTTAAACTCTGACATCGGCCTAATATATCTCGGCAGTCTAATAGCAGAGGACTATGTAGGGGAGAGTGGCCATCAATGTACCGGGTTTTTTTCAAGGTCATAGTATTTATTCAATTTTACCAATTTCAAGCACTTTTTGCATCAATATAAAACTGGAACACTTCTCTAGGTAATGCACACATATTATACCCGATTTATTTTGATTAAGTAATAAAATTTAGGATTTTTCTAAACTAACACGCTATTTTCATTTTCAACAACCTGGGTACACAATGAACCACCTCTATAAAAACACTAAAAATGTTCAACAATAATAATATAGCAATTTTCACTTTATGAAAAAACTTTTTTCTATCAAATACTTTAAAAAATTATTACTTAATACTTTTTGATTGATAATGTATAACATAAATATACCTCAAATTGAAGTTAACTAGCTAAAATGGGATTTTATTTTTGCTATGTTGAGAAGAGTACTGATAACAATCGCGATCACATGCTGTACGCATGTCTAGTTTTATAATCAGGCATACCAATCTGGAAATTGAAAATACACTGAAATTCCAGGTGGTTTATTGTTCCCTGGTACATTTAATCAACATGACATTTGCAACAAAAATGGTTTTTTATAACTTAATCCAATATTTCAAAATCTTTATCTCATTAGAATATTGTAGTTAAGGCCCGATACAAAATAAATCGTAAGTTTATTTATTTTTAAATTACCTTATTTCAATTAAAAAACGTGTTTGTATTTTAGGTAAATTTTTTCTTCAGTGCATCAAAAACAGTTTTTTTTAGTTTTCTCTGTAAAGAATAAATCCACATGTCTTAAACTTATGGACGTAGTGTGTTTACGCAAACTTCATTTATATTTAAAATTAGGAGAATTTCTATTTAATTGTTTCTGAGAAAATTGAAATGGTTCATTGAAAAAACTGGTACATTGATGGCCACTCTCCCCTAATTAAAAAAGCAATTTTCAAAAATTCTAATTCTATTGAGAAACCTACATAGATTCCTGTACGAGTAAATCATAGAAATGCCGCAAGGTGCGTTCTCTCACAAATTAATAGCATGGATAAGATATAAGAAGGAAGCGTTTCAATGGGTTTGGATCGAAAAGATTTATACTCTGACATTGATCTCATATACCTTGTCAATCTAATAGTGGAGATTATTATATTACTTTGTTATAATATATATGGCTATGTATAAATACTACATAGGATTCCACATAGAAAGTTATATAGGATTCTATATGGCAAAGTATATAGTCATAAAAACTCATGTTAAAAATTGTATATGAAAATATACAATATCTTCATACCATATGAAATCTATATGTAACGATTTTTGGTGCGAAAGACCTTATGCAACAATAACATTAGGCTCACTTTTCGTGCACCGTGCAACGGGACACTGAGCCAAATGTTATTGTTGCGTAAGGTCCATTTCACCAGAAATCGTCACATATAGTTTTTAGTATGGAGATCCTCATGGCGTTCATATGTGATTTTGCGGTAGGGAAAAAATTGACAATATTATAGGAACATCCGGTGCTGAGCGGATATCTGCTCAATGTGCAAGATTTGCAATCTTGCTGCAGTGGAAACATTTTATTTTTGTAACAATCTTACGATCATTACACAGCACGCTTGCGTACAGACTGGGTATGACCAATAAAAAAACTAATAATCATCCCAAAGTGATATAGTATATTACTGTAATCAGTAATACTTTATTGTAATATACTGTAATCACTTTTAGCCTCATGACTTTTTCAATGTTATAAATTCATTCTCGAATATTTTGACCATACATTTAAAGAAAAATGTTGTTAAAGAGTATTGATATTTGATTAAAATAACGAAAAATCTTTCTGAATAAATTATAGCGCATTGATAATGAAACAAGTGGTGGTATCAGAATGAATATTAAATTGAATATATTTTAATTTTACAGTTTGTTACATAAGATTGGGTATATGTGTTAATAAATTGAATAATTTTTAGTTTTTCAGTATGTTCTGTGTTTTTTGAAATTTAGAAATCATAAATTCATGGTATTTTTAACAAAAGCTTGGGTCAAAACATGTTATCAATTGGAATAAAAAACACAAAGAATCCACTTAAATGACCTTAATTTTCTTTAAATAGTGACCTTGACTTGGATAGATCAATATCTTATCTAATTTATTTTAACTTAAATAGTGGTTAAAAATAATCTATACAGTTAATTTTAATTTATTTTTCAGCATTTTTAGGTAGTACATTTGCTTAACTGATGACCATTAAAAAAGGTGAAAGTTATAAAATGATGAGTGAAAATTGCGAAATAGATTCCTTTTTAAAGCTAACCAAATATCTTTTATTAGCTGTGGGACAGTGGCCTTATCAATCACCACGAAAAAACATTTTGCTTCTTGTAATTTCTAACGGGATATGTATAATCATCACGGGTCCTGCAGTATGTATTCTAATGTAATTACATAGGGTAAGCCCGACAACAATTTGTGACACATAGACTCTAAATGGTAGTTTGTAGTACGAGTATGTATCGTAATACGAGCCTAAGTCCAATCGCAGCCAAGTTAAAGTAAAGCTATGAAGACAAGGCTTTACCGGAAAGTAGCCAAGCCCTGATGTGACTTTGGCAAGTTGTACAATACACGAGAACCTAAGGGTCAAATCACATGGGAGCGTCAAACGTAAAACATTTTCTGCTTTTCATGAGAGTGACAGCGCTAGCGATATCTTTCTATCTCTCTTGCTTTCATGCAAAGCAGAAAACGTTTTACGTTTGACGCTCTCATGTGATTTGACCCTAAGTGCCGAAAGAGTGTAAGTGTCACAAATTTTTTTTCATCACACCAAAAACTAAGAATTCGACCCTGGGAAGAGGTGGTTATAAGGAAAAAGGGGCTCCGGGGGCATTTCTATGTGAAGGTAGCTCCTCCCACATAGAAATGACCCCTGAGGACGACGAAGCCCTTGAAGTTTGGACAGCTGTACAATAAAGTAGAGGTCAGCTGACTAGCGTCAGCCAATCAAGTTGCGACGTCATTTACTTCACGGCCTAGGTCGAGAAATTATCTCTTAAAGGTTCCTAAACAATCCGTAAAATCTAACTTTTGATGTAAGTGTTATAAAAAAATATTTAAGAAAATATTTAAAAATTTTTTTTACGCCACAGACATGAAAAAGTGTCTTTATAATATCTATTTTGGGTCGATAAAGTCAAACTTTATAAGGCAGTTGAGGGCCACTGCCATAGAAAGTCTTTTCATGGAAGTTGTCATGTGAATGTCAGAAAAGCTGTGTTAAGCAAATTTTTCTTGTTTACACTACTAATATCTTTACTCACACTATAATTAGCAGTTTGGCGAGGGTTGGTGGCATCGGGGGGGGGGGGGGATATATTTTTAAGTGCATAAATTTAGCATTATTAAATGTGCATCGTGTTCCTAAACTTTGGGGGCACTGGATCCCGGGGGTTTGGGGCAATACCCACCCCCACGGAAAAAATATGACTATGCGCCGGGACTTTCATGTCAATGGCGTAAAAAATACCTTATGTGGCTTGCACGTTAGCAATTTTTAGGCTCAAATGAGGATTTCAAACCTCGCTGTCAGTGCGAATTCGGTTCAACTTGGCTCGCCTTTGGTTCGACTTGACTCGCCTTCGGCTCGCTATCGTCACCTTCGTCTCGTCTTCGTCTCACCTACGGCTTGCCTGCGTCTCATTCTCGTCGCACAGACGTCTCGTCTTAAAAGCCTCATTCTTACCTAAAATGTCATGCTGTACGTGCATGCCACATAATATACTATTATTTTTAAGTTACAAATACCTCAATACAGAGCTTTACGCTTAATTAATTGAAAACAAACTTTAAATCGATTTTCTGAGGTGACCGATTACTATTTGAAATGTGGCTAATATCTATCTATATATTTTTAAATAACACCTTGCTTCAAGATCTGTACTAAAAAGTCTGTTTTTAGACCTCTAGAGCTTAAAAAGAGAAGAATTCTATTTTTTATCACAGCTTACCCCACTACCAACATTATTCAAGCACGCTTGCCAACCTAAACATCCTCTGACGCGTGGCGTGTTTTTTTTTTTTTTTATTACGAGGTTTGGAAAATGCATTTACGCACCATAAAGAACACCTTACAATGAATGATGCACGCATCATTTAAGGAGGGTGCTTTCCGTGTGTGGGACTCGAGCCCAGAGAATAGTTTACTTGGGAATATGAATATTCCCCAGTAAGTTTATCTCTGGGTAATACTCACTAAACCTTCCTCGCTTCATAGGAGTACTTAACACTTAGCGGAACGATTGAGCTAAGCAACCAACATCACCGAGTGCTAACTCCACCCATACCCATAGATCCCTCAGCCCAGCATCAGATCTCGATCAGCCGACAAACCGTTGGGGGTAAGAACCCCCACCGATCAACGGCGGGCTTCGAACTGATGACAGGTGGAGGATTCTATACGGATTTCTTTCCTACCTTCGTACTTTCCTTTGTCTCCAGCTTAACCCTGGTTTCTTCCCCTGCGACCATTGATGTCTTTGGCTTTCATTACCTGGGTAATGAAGGATTCAATGTGTTGCCACGAATCCACATTCCTTAACATAAGGTCAATCATGTTTTCAGGTATGACTTCAGTACCCACCACCCGAAACATGTATTGCCTTTTCTCCTCCCAATATCTACAAACAAAGAGGGTGTGCTCCGCGGTGTCCACAGGGGCGTCGCAATACGAGCACGATACCTCTCTTCTTAATTTAAAACGTTTCAAATACTCGTTGAAACCACCATGACCTGTCAGCGCCTGTGTTAAGTAGTATCTAACTTCTCCGTGCCCTCTTTCTATCCATTTAGCGAGGTGGGGAATAAGGCGGTAAGTCCACCTTCCGGTAGATTCCCCATTCCATCTCACCTGCCACTCCTCGACTAATCTACTCCTCGCGATTCTACGAATCTGGGCCTTTAGATGCTGCCTGTCCTCTTCTGGGAGCAAGATTGCCCGATCTTTGGCGAGGAGATAGACATATTGTCTTTCTTTAGCCAATAGATCTATCGGCGGAACGCTTGCTAGGACTTGCACAGCGCTAGTAGGTATAGTCCGGTAGGCTGAGACTATTCTCAACAATACTATTCTTTAAGCTGAAAGTAGTCTCATAGAGATGGTGTGTTTTTCTAGGGCTGATGCCCACACTGGAGCTGCGTAAAGCAATCTCGAGTGTACCACGCTCGCTTCTAATCTCTTTTTTGCTTCCCTGGGACCACCAATGTTAGGCATAAGCCGGGAAATATTTCCTCCACAATGGATGGCTTTGATTGTTGCGGATGTTAAATGTTGATTGAAGCTAAGCTTCTTATCCAACTTAACGCCCAGGTACTTTATGGTGTTACTTCATTTTACTTTAGTCCCATCAATCTCAATAGGTGGGGCAACAAAGGATCTCCGGTTCGTGACAAGCAGTGCTTCGGTTTTTTCCAAGGCGATTTCCAGACCATTGGCGTCCATCCAGCGCTTGACTCGTCGCAGAGTTTCATTGACCCCTTGGGGAGCTCCACAAGTCATCTCCTCGCGAATCTGAAATGTTTTGCCCTCATACTCGATCCACCGATCGCTAAGATAGTTATTCATCATTCGCAACAGGTAGGTTGGTATCCCTTTCCTCTTCATCGACTCGATGCAGATGTTCCATCGCGCGGAATTAAACGCATTACGTACGTCTATTGCTATTAATGCGCTAAATCCCTTGACTTCTCTGGCCTTCTTTGCCTCTTCTACCACCGCCGAAATAGCGTCGACGGTGGATCGGTCTTTGCGAAATCCGTACTGGTTTTCTGATAGGTCATTTTCGCCAGTCAGAAGACCCTGAAGTCTCTGCAAAACCATACTCTCTAGAAGTTTACCCATTGTTTCCAGAAGACATATGGGTCTATAGGATGACGTCTTTTCTAGAGGCTTGTCTCCTTTTCTAAGAAGAACTAACTTTTGCTTTTTCCAGTCCATAAAGAACCTTCCAGCCCTGAGGCAATCGTTTAAAGGGTTAAGATGAAGTTCAGGGTACACATCGATCAAAAATTTCAGGATCTCGTTGGGTATTCCGTCCCTTCCTGGCGCCGTGCCAGTCTTTAACCCCTTTTCCGCGGCTCTTAACTCCTCAAGAGTGAAAAGATCTTCGCTCCGTACTAGGCAAAAAGAATAGTCCTCTCGAGATCATGGTTCCACATACGGGAATAAGGCTCTGATGATCTGTCGGACCCAATCAGGTTTGTCTAGACCAGGGGTCTGTTGTTTAATAACCAATTTCTTGGTCACAATCTTAAACGCCAGTCCCCATGAGTCGTTTTCAACATCGCTGATTAGGTCTTTCCAGCACTTCCGTTGGCTACGTCTTATTCCCTGTTTAAAAGCCTTTCTGGCTTTGTGCCATTCCTGCTCTAGCGAGGAATTCCCCATTGAGCGGGTATATCTCCGTCTCGCTTTATTGCACTCTGTTTTTAGCTTTGCCAATTCGTCGTTCCACCAATAATTTGAGCTCTTCCTGGAGTAATCGCGTCTACGTCGGGGCATGGAGTGGTTGTAAGCTGCAATCACCTCACGTCTCGCGGCACGCACTCTCTCCTCAACCGTTTCCGGTTCCCTTATCCAGCCAAGTTCGGAGATCAGCTAGGCTTCTTCCAGGTACTTTCTTGCCTTATCCTGATCGAGCTTACCGACGTTCCATGAGGGGTTCTTACTAAGACTACCGGGTCTTTTGCCCCTCAAAAGCTCTTCCATCGAGATAACGAACTCAATATACTGGTGATCGCTCAAGGTTGTTTCATCGAGCACCTCCCACTCCCTGATTTTCCGTGCCAAGCTAGGCGAGACAATTGTGAGAACCAAAATTGATCCTGATTTGCCTCGCCGAAATGTAAACTCCTGGCCCCGGTTCGCTACGACCAGATCATTTCTGGCCACCATTTCGCTTATCAAAGTGCCCCTCTTGTCTAAACGGGTTTCTCCCCATTCGGGACACTTACCGTTGAAGTCTCCTGTTATGAGGGTCCTCTCGCCGAAAGCCTTTATGCTTTCTTCAAGAGATTCCATTTCGGCCTCAAAATCTTTAAGGCGATCGTTCGGAGAGAAGTAGCAGCTATACGTACGTATACCTGCCACCTCTATCCAAACGAACCCCTTGTCGGTTTCCAGGAAATCGCTGACGCTCAGATCCGGGTTGCACACTTGAATTCCAGATCTACATGTTTTATCCTGGTACCAGACAGAGTGGTTCGGTTTCCTACACTGTTCACTGAAAAACAGTATATCAACCACCCTCTGAATGGCCGTCAGAAACATGAGATCTTTCGCTAGCTTTCCCTTGCCAAGGTTAATCTGAAGACACCTTAGCTCCTTCTTTTCAGCTTGTTAAGTTCTACTTTATAAATAGGGCAGGACCCGCTCCCTGGACGGTGTTTAACGTCCGTCATTCCTTTGTCAGAGCAAGCAGTGCAGTAGAACTTGGCACTGCAGCTCTTGCTCTGATGGTCGGGACCTCCACACTTCTAGCAGGCTTTACTCCTATCCTTGCCCTTGCAGGTCCTTGTCAGGTGGCCGTAGCCCAGGCACTTAAAGCACCTCTCTACTTCCAACCTGGCCCGGATTCTGCATTTGATCCAGCCAACCTTCACCTTGCTAGCTTTCAACAAAGCTTCAGCGCATGCTTCATTGAGTTGGAGCACCGCTAGACTGTTTCCAGCTCGAAGAGTGAAGAGGCGGCATGATCCTTCTAAATTGGTCCTGCCTAATGCCTTCTGCACTACTTCCACCACTTCTTTCACCTCAGTGCTCTCGTCCAGGTCCCTGATTTCCAAGGACCTTTTCGATACCACTGTGGTGACTTCTCCTTTTTCCTCGAACGCGGCAGTCAAGGCCCTGCTTAGACCCGATCGGTCCTCTCTGCCCTTGAGGACAAGAAGCATATCGTTCCTCATCGTCCTCTGGATCGTTAGAACCTCCGTCTTTGTCTCGGCAGGGTTGACCACCGACTTCATATGCTTTTGGACGTCGGCAAAGGACACGTTATCCTTTAACGTCACCTTGATAGCGTCATTTTTTCTTAGTTTCCTGTCGTTGGAGGCCTTCCTTTGAAAAGGCTAGAAATAATAATAAACTAATAATAGAAACAACTATTGCTGTCCGGTAATTGTTTTTCTTGTTACTTACCCACAATATTTTAATAAATGCAACATTTTTTTTAGAATTTTTTTCGCTAGGTATTTTTTCTATACATAAACCTACAGAATAACTTTGTTCTGTAAAAATCACTGTACATTGCTCAATACTTTTATAAAGAAAAAAAAAGTTTCTACACAACTTTTTGCGAATGTGCACATTTAAATCTTGGCCTATGAAATTTATGATTGGAGTAAAATTTTTAATTTTAATACAGAATAAAATAATTTTAATCATATGGAGGAAAAGTTAACCTACATTACTGTCAGAATTTTTCTATACACACGCCTGGTAGCAGGTTTAGTGTTACAATCTAAATCTAACACAATATAGGAATAAGATTATTCCAATAGCGAATTATAACTAGCAAATTGTTGGTGGTTTAATTAACTTTAAAATGTTATTGTGTTTTTGTCTAGATTTGAAGGACCTTCTTGCATTATAAAAGTCAGGTCATTAGCGTACCTTTGCTAATGGCTTTTGACAATAATTATGTTGACATTCCGGTCGACAATAAATGGAAAATTGTATTGTCTCCTGTTGCAGTAGCATTGTTACCTACCTCGACCTGAGAATAAGTTCCTCCCTTTTTCTTTCTAAGACAACAATTTGAAAGTCAGAAAAGAAAGAGAAATCCTCTGTGTTGAAAATCTTTATCCTTTGAAAAAGCAGTTTTTCTGGATCACTTCGACAGGCCTCATTAAAGTTATAAATCAAATTAACCACCGTGCTATAAATGGTCTCATTCAACTATTCAACAATTGACATTTGAGGACGGCGTATATGTTTAAGTAGGCAGACATGGCTCTTAGTATAGTTGAATTAAATAGCTGCAAATTGGAGGATTCCCAAGCGGAAAGGATAATTCATTGATTCGTGATCATTCAGTCAATACACTCTTCTGTCTAAAATTTGTTTTCTCGATGGCTATAAAAAAGGCGCTCACATCGAAGAAATGGCTGACTCAGCAAGCTAACACCTTGGATGTAATAAAAAGAACCATAAACCGTAGGAAAGAAGCTTCAAGGAAGGGTCCTCTTTCAGTGCCAATAATTCGCAACAGATTGGATCAATTAGAAGATTATTGGTCAGAAGCTCGGAAAGCTCATGTTGAGTTGACAAATACAAATGAATTTACTACATCTCAGTACATTACAGAAAACCATTTTGAGAAAATGGAGAATGAAGTGGAAAGTGAAAATGACGATTTTATGAAGCAAGTCTACGATTTGTCCGACAATACTGCTGAGGTAAGTGCCACTAGAACCATTTCAGATCAAACTCCTGCAAGCAAACTCAGTCTGACAAAGTCAACTCTGCCCAGGTTTTCTGGGAAGTATGGAGACTGGGGTTAAACTTTCGAAGATAAATGACTCTAAAGTATACTTTTACTGTCTATGACGCCAAGCTACTACCTGACATATAGGTATGCTTTGTTTCTCAAAAACACTCCAAAAACCGAGAAAAACTTACTCCTTGTACATCTCTTCATAATCTTCATAAAAAGATATAACAATCTGTTCTAACTATCTTTACAAGACGAATTTGACAAATTGTTTAGAATTTCAGAATAATCTAATTCGGCATCAATTTCAGAAGAATATTCAGCTGCAACATTTCCTGCTATTGTTTTAGAATCATCAACATCATTAATAACTGGTTCCATTTGATGAGAATACTTAGTCTCATCAATTATCATTACGCTTGAATTTAAATCTTTAGAAGACGTTGTAATCAATTTCCCACAGGAACTACAAACTTTTGCCTTAGATGACAGCGAAGAATACTTTTCGCATAAGCTTTGAGGAACGTATCATAAGTCTTTACATACTCTGTGATTTTTCTTCTGTAAAGGGTTACAGCATCGACTTTAAAATGTCTCTGACATTGTGATTTACTAAAAAACTGATAAACCTACAAGCAAAGTAACGAACAAAGACAAAAAGTTAATGGCTAAAACAGTATGTTAAAAGCTTAATCTAACTTATATGTTAAACACCTGTATGCATTACCTTTTTAATAAACATAAGAATATCAATACAAAAAACAAGATTTTATAATAGAAAAAGACATTACCAACAAAAATAAAAAGGTACAGTATCGTCGGGAATTGTCGGTATGACGGGGTCTTGAACAGTGAAAAATGTTTTTGACTTTAGAAGAGGATAGTTTTATTCATGAAAAAGATACAGACTTGAAACTTACAATTAGATTGTTTGAAAGCTTAAAGAATTTTGCGTTTAGTGATATATGGGCATATCTCTGGAACCTTTAACTTTTATGTCCCTCGCATATATATTGCTAATTTCAATCGATTTTTACCTGGCTTTTGTTGGAAATTTTAATACTTGATACGATGAATCATTTCCAAAAGATTTCACATTGATTTATTAAATAGATAAATAATTATTCCAATTTGAATACCCGATTTTTAACAATGTTTACTTGTCCCTAACCATACTTTCGAATAAATTATACGTTGAAACTTTTTAATTAATAAAAATTGCTATTATATGTCACAAATTTTAAAAGTTAGTTAAACGGTGAAGACATTTGTGCACGAAAATTAATATTTTATTAATTGTGAAGAAAGTAATATGTTTTTAAAAGTTGTCCCTCATTTTTAACCTTTTCGACCGTAATCGTCATATTTATCATTTTTCTGGAATAAGACTATTGACACACCAAAATAGTTTATGGGAAATAAAAGTCCAAATCATTAGAATTATTTTGAGACATACTAAATTGATGTGCTTCATGTCTTCAAAAAACTATTCTAATTTAAATAACAGAAAACAGGTGTGTACAAAATTTGAAAACGACCGTAATACGAGTGATACTCCACGAAAATCAAATAAAAGTATTTGAAAAGTACTTACATATATTTTTACGAGTACCATTTACCATCGTGTTAATGTGCTTCAAGAAAAAATACTTTATTGCAAAGATATTGTGAAAATATAATTGTTAATTACGGTCGACCGTAATCGACCGAAATTTTTTAGAAAGAAATTGTTAAGTACGAAGTTGCCGATTCTAATTTTTTCAATATAAATTGTCATTAAATAAAACCTGCAGGTTAAGTTTTAATGTTTATTTTGTGATTGAATTATATACAAAAATGGACCCGAAAATAGTAATGCTGAAAAAAGATAAGATGCGAGAGAAAAGAAAAATAGAAAAGGAAAAAAGAGAAAAGAAATTAGAAACTTTACGAATGTTAAATTTAAATAGAAAAAAGTCTTTGAAAACTGTTTAGTAAATTTTAAAAATTACAATTTTTACTTTTTTCATCAGTTTAGTTAAATTGAATTTTATTTGATAATAATAACAAAATTAACTTTTTAGTAACACAAATGCAAACGAAATGAAAAGTGATTTCACAAATATTTTGATAAATAAGAATAAAGTAAATGATAACCAAGCTTGTGTTTCGGTGGAAAACAATACAAATTTTGACAAGTAACTAAATTATGACACATTATAAATATTAAAAATCTTTTAATGATAAAATCTTGGCTTGCGTATTTTAATATAATTTTTATTATTTTAAAATAATTTTGCCAAAAAATCTTACAAAATTATAAATTTTAAATCAATTTACTTTAATTAAAATTTATTTGTAAAATAAACAAATCAACTTTTCAGTAATTCAAAAGCAAACAAAACGGAAAGTGAAATTATAAATAACTCGATACCAAGTAAGAGTAATGTCAAGGAAGTTCCAGTCTGTGCTTCGGTTGAAAATAATACAGATTTTGACAAGTAATTATAATTATAATTGTAATTAAAGTTATAATTTATAACTTATGACATAAATATAAAAAATCTCTTTATGGTGATATCTTTGCATGCGTATTTACATATAATTTATATTATTACAGAACAATTTTGTCCAATAAAAATCAAAACGAACTATCTCCTTCACAAATTGTAGCGGATTCTTCACGTACAATAGCAAATGATTTTAAAGACAGTACAAATAAAAGAGCTAAAAATTTCAATGCAGTTAAAAAATGGCGAGAAAGTTTAAAAAGTTGCCCTGATTTGTATAATAAACATAAAGAAAAAGAAAAACTCAGAAGCATGAATCGTCGAAAGCAACATCGAATAACAGAAAAAAAACAAGAAAAGGACCAAAGCTTTAAAACAAGTCAAGCTTCAAATTCTCGATCGCGAGAACAACGCTTTCGTAAAGAAGTTGTATTATTAAAAAAACAATTAGCTTCCCAGAAACAATTAACGGAAAAATGGAAAAAAATATTACAGATTAAAATCAAAAAATGAGAAACAACTCGCTCCTATTGACGAAAACGTAGAAAAAATTATGAATTCCGGAGAAAAGGCCATTAAATCGCGATTAAAATTTTGTGAATCGTTAGTATTGCAAATAAAAGAAAATAAGTCTAATTTGAAAACTGAATTAAATCGTTCTATGTTAAATCAGGTTTTAGCTGGGAAAATTTTGAAAAAATATAAAGTTATGAAACAAGCGACACCTATAGCAAGTATGTACGTGCAAAGAAAATATTCAAATAAAGAGGATTTTACTTCCAAAAGACAAAATAAACGAAAGGCAGAGTTACATTTATCAATGGCACAAAGTATTGAAAATTTCTTAACGAAGGATGAGCATTCATATCTAGCTCCAGGTAAAAAAGATGTCATTGTACGAAATGGTAAAGTAACAAGAAAACGTTATTTGGCTGATTCATTAGATAACTTATATAAAAAGTATCAGCTTGAATCACACTTATCAGTCTCTCGAGCCACGTTTTTTCGATTAAAACCATTTTGGGTAGTTTATCGCACAGTAAATTCTAGGGAAACTTGTTTGTGTAAACTTCATGAAAACTTCAATATTCTTGTGGAAAAACTGACTAATTTGAATGTAATAAAAACAAAAGGTTTAACAGAATTTACTGCCTCTGTTACGTGTGATACATCTCAGCAAATCTGTATGTACAGGAACTGTAAAAATTGTATTGAGAAATCAGTTCCAATTCCTTTAGATGATAAACCTGCTATTTACGAAAAATGAGTGACACAAAATTATGAAAAAGAAGGTGCGAAAGGGAAAATTTTTTCTGGCAAAGAAACTGTAAAAAAGAAGATACAGTGCAACGTTTCTGACATTGTGGTTAAATTAAATTCTTCTACGAAAAACTACTTGCGGCATGCTTTCGATACAACTCATCAGTATAAAAACCTTACCAATTTGCGAATAAATTTAGGATCTAATGAAATCTACGTTGTTATTGACTTTTCTGAAAACTATGCTGGGAAATATGCCAAAGCAATACAAAGTGCCCATTTTGGTGCTTCAGCAAAACAAATTTCCTTGCATACTGGATGCTTCTTTTTTAAAGATTTTGAAAAACAAAAAATCCAGTGTGTATCTTTTGGTACGGTCTCGGACTGTTTGCGTCATGATGCTTGTGCAATTTGGGCTCATATGGATCCTATTTTTCAGTTAGTGAAGCTTTATGTACCAGAAGTTAAAAGAATTCATTTTCAAAGTGATGGGCCAACTGTGCAATATAAAAATAAAACAAATTTTTTTTTATTACACTATTATTCTAAAAAGTTGAACTGGTCAAATGTCACTTGGAATTTTACTACTTTAGGCCACGGCAAAAGTTTCGCTGATGGAGTTGGTGGAAGCATCAAACGGCAGTGTGATTCAGCTGTAACACAAGGCAAAGACATCCTATGTGCATCTGACATTGTAAATTTGTATAAAACTTTATCTGATTCCAAAATTCATGTTTCCGAGGTATCTGAAACTCAGATGAAAAATATTGATGCTTTAACTCCCAAAGATCTTTGTACTATACCTAACACTAGATCAGTTCATCAAGTCATTTGGACGGATCAAGAAGTTGATAAGCTGTATCTAGGAAGTTTAACGTGTTGCGAATGCCTCTATTCACCTCCTTGCACACATTTTAGTTTGAATCCTAATTTCTTTAAGTACGACGAAGAAATACGAAATGATGATTCAAATTTCACTTTGGATCTGACAGAAGTGATTTTTCAAAAAGACGATTGGCTAGCTCTAATTAACAACAAAACATGGATTCCTGGAGTAGTAGAAGAGATTTTAAATGACCGTATTGTTGTTTCGCCAATGCGTCGAGTAGGAAAGAAATTATTCTGGGCAAAAAAAAAATACACTTTGGAAATTACGAAAGAAACAATTTTGTGCAAAATCGAAGAACCCCCAACACCTGATTTAAAATCACATTCCTTCAGCGAAAAGCAATACAAATTTATTGCTAAATTATTTAAAAAAAGAAAAAAATGTAACAAATTTATTTGTACGTTAAATTTTAATTTTATTTCTATTTTAGAAATAATATTGGTATTTAAATAAAGAGTTTTAACTAAAAAACGTATTTATTTGATTTTTAACATTTGTTTAATTTTATTCCTAGTGTATTATTATTATTAGTATTTTACTGTTCTTATAGATATTGAATATATTAAAAAAATTTATCGTTTTTAAAAATTATAACCCCTTAAGCGATTCATTTCAATTGTTTTTCATACTAAAAAGCAACCACCTGTTGAATATTTTTTTTTACAGGTTAAAATTATTTACAATTTTAAATAATTCATAACTTTTTGAAGACAATAAGATTTATCTGTCCATTTGTATAATTTGAAAGCTTAGCACTTAAAGTTGATATAGACAGAGTTTCAATACTGTGCTAATAAAAAAAAAATATTTTTTTTCTTATCGAAAAGTTAAAGGTTCCAGAGATATGCCCATATAATTCAAGAATTTAAAACCTTATAGAAGGATTACATCATTTGATATGTTTATTAAAATATTTTGTAATTCCCTATTGGAAATTCTCACAAAGGTCCCTAAAAGGTTTCCACATAGGGACCTATATAGGATCCTATGTAGGGATCTACAATCCATCCTTTCAAAAGACCCTGTAAGTAATGACATAGGGTCCTATGTAGGATCCTATGTAGGAACCTAAATAGAAACATATATTGGAGTAGGCTCTTAAAATCACCAAAAATCTTGCTTGATGCGGACTAAGATTTTATGGTCTCTATAGCTCCTACATCTACGCCCTAGTTTTCTTCTTAACAATTAAGCTTATAGAAATGTATTATACTTTAAAAGTATGAGTTTTTGATTTCAAAAAACAGTGCATTGAAAAACATATTTTACCTACTTAGGTTCCTACATAGAATCCTACATAGGACCCTATGCCATTACTTACAGGACACTCTTAAGAGGATGGATTGTAGGTCCCTACATAGAATCCTACATAGGAACTGAAGTAGGTTTCTACGTGGAAACCTTTCAGGGACCTTTGTGGGAATTTTTAATAGGGTTTTCTCATTCTTGATTCATTTGTTTGAGACCCTGCATAATCTAGAATAATTGAAGTCAAAATTTAAAACTTATACAGAATTAAGCATTGTAATCTCAGCTAATACCAGTTTGAGAAAAGAAACGTGTAACTGGCTGAAAGCAATTGGCAGTCGATAGCAAGAGGCAATGACAATTTCTGTTGACAGATGACGCGTCAAGTACAAGTTTAGGTTCTGTCAGAAAAATCCAACATGGATACAAGCTTTACTGGTTTATGTTTGCAGGTTTACCTGATAGTCAATAGGAACACTGAATAATATCGTCGACAAATATGTTAGTTGATTACATGCTTCAACAATGTATAAACTGACGCCAGGGTCGGTTTTATCAATTTTTGTAGGAAGGGGTCATAGATGCCATTAACGTAACTTTTAGTCAAAACTTTTTTAGCTGAGTTTTTTCCTATCCGAACCATTTTGAATCCCGAGGCATATTCAGAAAGATATTTTTTCTTGCTTTAACGATGTCTTATATAAAAGTTCTATTTAAGAAAACAGATTTTTAATCTTGAAAATAGTTCTTTTTATATATTATAAAAGTCTTTAACGTCCGAGAATAAATATTAAAAAGGAGCAAGAGAAAACGAAGTCATTCGGACAAAGTTGTTTAATGTTTAAAATATGTACTCCAACGTTTCGAAATCTAGATGATTTTCTCTTCAGGGAGTCTGACAATTAAATATAATAAAAATTATAATTATTTGATCAAAGAGAGACAATATACATAATAATAACGATGACAAAAAGAAAAATCTCATAACAAGTTAAAACATTAAAAATTCTTCCTTTGATAATTTCCTGAGATATCATTCGTCAAAAATCCGCATATACATATATATGTAGGTCAATAAATAAAAATATCGAGGTAAACATTGTTTGGAGTCAGAGAAACTAAAATGAAATTAAGTATAAATAATTAATTAAATTTTTTAAATTAAAAATTAAAAAATTAAAAAAAAAGAATAAATAATTAATAAAGAATAAAAACAAATATAACATACCAAGAAAACATTAAGTAATCCATTTTTATGAACCATAATAAATAAACAAATAAACACAGAAACAAAACATCGCCAGCATTAAAAAATTAAAACAATAAATAAATTAATGAAAGTCACAATTAAAATCCATAAACTTATGTCAAATGGCTTCAAAATTAAAACTGAACTCCAAACACTTTCAAATCATAATTAATCATATAAATTACAAACAGATTTGAGGGACAAAAACAATTACAATTACAAGAGAAAACAGAGAAATGAGCAATCTGAAAATTATCTGTTTTAAATTATCCGAAATAAAATTCAACATCATCTCATACGATTTATCAAAATTTTTTAAATCCGTGATCTTATTTAGACTATTGTTCCCTACTTTTTTAATAAAAAACATTTCAGCAATAGGTCTTTTTTTATGGTGAAGTTCAAAATGTAAAAATTTGAAATCATCCCATTTGATAAAATGTGAAGTGTCATCACCAGAACTATTAACATGTTTAGTCATAACATTGTGGTATTTTTCATTTAAATCAAAATTATCTATGTGTTCTTTTCTACGAATATGAAAAGGACGTTTAGTTTGTCCTACATACGTTTTTCCACAATTAGATTCAAATTTATAAATGCAACCACATTGATTCAGTCTCTCAAGAGGATCCTTCTCCAATTTAATAAAAGCATCAAGTTTAGAATTCACACTAAAAAACAGTTTTGATATTAAAAGGTCGGTGTTCCACAGCCAAAGTTTTAAAAGACGTTGGGGGTTCCCCCAACGTTTTTTTCCTAAGTACGGTTCTCACTCGTATTTATAATTCACTAATTATTTGTTCACAAACAGTACACAAATTGGAAAAAGGCTTCTTCCTGGCAATTCTATGTCGCTAAAAAAAATTAACACATCAAACGCGGAACGATTTCATTATTGGATGTCAATTTAGGATGGGAAGTACGACTGTGACTTTTTGACACATTTCATAAACAATGATGTGAGGGCTAGAGATGATCATATGCAGCCATCTTCACACTGTGCCATATGTAACAGGAAGTCAGGACCGTACTTAGGAAAAAAACGTTAGGGGCAACTCCAAACGTCTCCTTAAACTTTTGCTGTGGAACACCGGTAACCTTTTAACATTCTCAGACAAAGTTCCATAATAAGGAAAAACTATTTTCTTAAAGTTTTTATTATCATCATTATTGTTAACTGAGGGTATATTTCTGTTATTAATTTCTATTATTCTTTTATTAATATATTTATTTATAAATTCTGTCGGATAATTATTTAATTTTAAAAAAGACTTTACTAAATTAATATTTTTTAAATTAAATCTCTTATTAGGAAGCATTACTGCTGTGTCAATAAGATTTTTAATAGTACCAATTTTATTTTGTAGTGGGTGGTTAGAGTGAAAATTCAAAAACCTGCCTGAAAAAGTGTCCTTTGTATACCAATCTGTAATTAAAAAGTTATTATCGGTCCTGATTATTTTTAAGTTAAGAAAATTAATAGAATTATTATCTTCTGGCGAACCATCGAGACCTTCATACATTATGTTATGAGGGTCAAAGACCTCGATGGTCGCCAAAGAATGGAAGTCCCGTAGAATAAGGGAGAAAGTCGCTTTGGCGACAGAGGAGGGGATATAAGACTACTCCCGATGTCGATACGCGCGAAAAGTGCTAGCCGGGAGTGGTCTTAAGGTCCCCAAATAAGGGTGTGTTTTTAGCGGGTCGGCAGAACATCGCCACCCCCGCATAACCCTGTAGTACGGGCTACAGGGTACCTGAAAGCAGGTTTTTACATCCTACGCAAAAAAAAAAAGAATTATTATCTTCAATTTCATATGTGAATTGTAATCTGTCATGAAAGGAATTGAAGGAGTCAACAACAAATGGAATTTTATTTTTTGGAACACATAAAAAAGTGTCATCAACATATCTTCTGTAAAAAACGATTTCAAAATCTAAATTTTTTATGATATTTTTCTCCAAATCTTGCATCACAATGTCTGCTAATATTGGAGAGATAGGAGAGCCTATAGGGGTACCAAATTTTTGTCTATAGAATTTTTTATCAAATTGTAAATACATATTATTCATGATGAAAACTATATTATTTTTAGATTCTTGTTTTCGAATATTAGTAGATTTTTTTGTAAAATTCCATCTATCTTCAATACCTACTTTCAATACTAGTTCAAGTGGAACATTTGTAAAAGAGAAGAAACATCGAGAGACATCATCACATAGTCTTTTGGTATCTCTAAGTTAAAAATACTTTCTTTAAAAGTTATAGAGTTCTTAACATAAGAAAAAGGTTTTGGAAGAGATTTTATCAAAATTTCACTAAATATTTTTGACATGACATATGTTGGAGAATTTATGGTTGAAACAACTGGTCTTAGAGGACAATCTTTTTTATGAACTTTAGGTAATCTATAAATTCTCGCCATGTTCGTATTGACAGTCAATATGTCTTTTCTCTCCAAATTTTTATCTAAACAACCCTTCTTTCTAAGTTTGTCAAGTTTGTTAAAAACTCTTGTTTGTAAAGGGATTAAAGAATCTTCGTTTATCAATTCATATGTACTATTATCATTTAACATAAGTTTCATTTGATCAATATATTTTTGCTTATTTTATAGAACCGTTAAGTTCCCTTTATCATTCCATTTATCCCTTTATTTAAGAAAATAGTTTTTCCATATTATGGAACTTTGTCTGAGAATGTAAAAAGGTTACTTAAACCTTTTAATATCAAAACTGTTTTTAGTGTGAATTCTAAACTTGATGCTTTTATTAAATTGGAGAAGGATTCTCTTGAGAGACTGAATCAATGTGGTTGCATTTATAAAATTGAATGTAATTGTGGAAAAACGTATGTAGGACAAACTAAACGTCCTTTTCATATTCGTAGAAAAGAACACATAGATAATTTTGATTCGAATGAAAAATACCACAATGTTATAACTAAACATGTTAATAGTTCTGGTGATGACACTTCACATTTTATCAAATGGGATGATTTCAAATTTTTACATTTTGAACCTCACCATAAAAAAAGATCTATTGCTAAAATGTTTTTTATTAAAAAAGAAGGGAACAATAGTCTAAGCATTCAAAGAAAAATTTTAGCGAAATTCCTAAAAGAGCAACAGCCAGAAATTCCGGATAAGCCAGAATTAACTAATTTGACCACACATACCATCGACGTTGGAAATAATACGCCTGTCAAACAACGTTATTACATGGTGTCTCCTAAAGTAATGGAGGCCACGGTAGCCGAATTAGAACAAATGTTAGCAGACGACGTTGTAGAACCTTCAGATAGTGACTGGTCCAACCCCATCGTAATGGTTAAGAAGCCGAATGGAGAATATAGATTCTGTCTGGATTTCCAAAAGTTGAACTCCTTAACTAAAAGAGACGCCTACCACCTCCCTCAGATGAACGCCATTTTAGGAAAATTAAGGAAAGCCCGCTACATTTCGAAGATAGACCTCCATAAAGGTTTCTGGCAAATACTCTTACAATTAGCCAACGAAAGCAAAGCCAAAACTACCTTTGTCATTCCAGGATGTGGATTATTCCAGTTTAAAAGGATGCCATTTGGATTGACAAATGCGCCGGCCACTTTCCAGCGCATGGTAGATCGTCTTGTAGGTCCTGAAATGGATCCTTACTGCTTTGCCTATCTAGATGACATAATAATAGTTTCCGAAACTTTCGAAGAACATCTTAAATGGCTGACAATCGTCCTGAATAAACTAAATACAGCTGGCCTCAAAATTAATCCGAACAAATGCGAATTCGTTCTCCCCCAAGTTCGTTACCTTGGTTTTATCGTTAATGAAAGAGGTTTTCTGGTTGATCCAGAAAAGTTCGCCCCTATTCAAAGTTACCCTGTACCCCAAAATGTAAAGAAGTTACGACGTTTCTTAGGAATGTCAAGTTGGTACCGTCGATTTATTTCCCAGTACTCCACCTTAGCGGACCCACTCAACAAGTTTCTTTGTAAAAAGCAGAAATGGCGATGGGATAGGCCACAGCAAGACGCTTTTGAGAAAGTTCGCAATAGCCTTGTAGACGCCTTCGTTTTATCCAGACCTGATTTCGATTATCCCTTTGAATTGCAGACGGATACAAACGATGTTGGCTTGGAGGCCGTATTAACACAGAAAATCGATGATGTGCAAGAATTCGTGTCATATGCCAGTAGAACCCTCTTAACGGCGGAGCGCCATTACACGACGACCGAAAAAGAATGTCTCGCCGTAATTTGGGCGATCCAGAAGTTTAGAGCCTATGTAGAGGGCTACCATTTCACAGTCATAACCGACCGTAGTAGTCTAAGATGGCAACACACGCTTAAAAACCCGATGGTCGTCTCGCTTGATGGGCGTTGGCCCTGATAGAATATGACTTCGATATAATACACTTAAAGGAGCCCTACATCATGTACCGCATGCACTCTTACGAATCCCCGTTACCTTTACCACCGAGTCAGAAAAAGCCCCTGAAGAAGTTCTTTACACCGCCGAAGAAACCGAAACTTTGTGGTACG
The DNA here is from genome assembly GCA_037103525.1 of Ganaspis brasiliensis. Lineage (NCBI taxonomy): Eukaryota > Metazoa > Arthropoda > Insecta > Hymenoptera > Figitidae > Ganaspis > Ganaspis brasiliensis. The sequence continues at coordinate 1,107,527 of JAZKLR010000091.1, read as the reverse complement.
CCCGCCGTTACCTATCAGTAACCGAATTCCTTGGACGTTTTCCTAATTGGCGTATCTCCGATGGTAAACTCTACTATCACCGCCCTGATCCAGTTATTTCTACCCTTACAGAAGACCTGAATGCTTAGAAACTGGTCCCTTCTGAAACCAAAAGGGAACTAATCCTGAAGGAAGCACACGACAAACCACAAGCGAGACACCTAGGAACACAGAAAACTTATATGAGAATCGCTAATAACTACTATTCGCCCGGCTGCTATCAAGAAGTAGCGACTTTCGTTCGTCGCTGTCACATTTGCCAGTCATGCAAATCAGAACAAGTTCTACCTGGCGGCCTTATGGGTCAACGAATGGTAGAACAACCCTGGACAGTAGTGGCAGCCGACATCATGGGTCTTCTTCCCCCAAGTCGCGCCAGCTTAAAATATATTCTTGTTATCCAAGATATCTTCACTAAGTGGATTGAAGTTAAGGCCCTAAGAAATGCTACAGGAAAACTAGTCACTGAAGCCTTCCGAGACTTGATCTTTAACCGCTGGGGTGCTCTCCGGGTGATGTTAACAGATAATGGTACCGAATTCATCAATGCTACGTTGCGTTCCCTCGCACAAGAATATAATGTCTATCACTCAACGACCCCACCGTATCACCCCCAAGCTAACCCAGTAGAAAGAGTCAACCGAGTCCTTAAAACTATGATTATATCTTTTATAGACCAGGACCACCGAGATTGGGATAAATATCTAGGAGAATTTAGAAAAATGTAAATTATTTTTTTCACCTCACCTTCTTGAGATCATTTAAAGCTTCTTTCTTTTATAGGAAAATTTAGATTCGCATATAATACGGCCCAACATGACACCCTAAAATTTTCCTCCGCATTCCTGAACCTTGGACGTAACCCGAAACCCATTAATGAACTAAAAAGTAAACCGGACAGTCCCCCAACTGTTACCTCAAGTGACCCTGAGTTATGGAAAGAACGCATGCAAAAACTACAAATAATGAAAGATTGGGTAATAGATAACATTGACAAAGCCTTCCAGAAACAATCCCTGTATTATAATAAACACCACCGCCACGTTAAATACTCCCTAGGAGATCTAGTCCTAACTACCTGCCGTACCCTATCATCCAAAATAAACTATGTGTCCTCGATGTTGAATCCTAAATACATCGGCCCCTATAAAGTTACAAAACTTCTATCGCCTACCACAGTTTAACTCAGTGACCTTACCCTTAAGAAGTTAGAAAAGTTTCACGTACAATACATCAAACCCTATCTTGATTCTAACTTGACTCTTTGATTTGTAGATCCCAATTGGTCCCAGAGTTAAAAACACCCCCTGACGATGATGGAAGGAGATTTGTATGACTTCGAAGACGATTTCGAAGTCATCAGTGAAACTGAAACCCTGGTAGACTCCAATTTCCTAGGAAATTCCGAGGTCGACGAGGAGTTGGCCATGCGGGACGATCCCAAAGGAACCCCAGCACCATCCAGATGATGAGAGTAAACCCAGTGACCAGAAAAACGCCAAAGCTCCAGAGGACCCTGATATAACGGAGCTTCCGATTCCCGGAAACCAAGGAATGTGGGACGAACTGGCTTTGTTAATCAAAATAATTGACAGCCAGAAACAATTATTAGAGATCCGAGATGGGCAGCTGTTGGCAGCAAGAAGCGCCATCTCAACATTTACCGGGCAGATGAAAAGCGCCAGAGAGTGCCTGCGGGACCAGGAAGAAGAAAACAGGGACCTAATAATGAAGATCCATAGCTTGACTGAAGAACTGAAGGAGTATAAAGAACCGCGGCCTATCGACGAAACATGGGAGATCGAGGACAAGGCTAGAAATGCTAACCGTCCCAGTTGGAAGTATTTAAAGCCTTACCAAAACGCATTCCAAAATGTAGAACGCATGTTTCCCGGCATAACCTATGCCTTGCAACAAGGATACAAAGTGGAACGCCACATGCGTAACGACAGGGATCTGATTGAAAATCGAGGGCGTGTCTTCAAAGTCACGTATGCTAGGGAAGAAGGCGGAGAAAGTGTATTTCCGTTAAGATACGACGACACACCCTCAGCTTCCGACAGACCTAATTCGTCGAATGACAGCGGTATTAAAGGATTCCCCGATGGACGAGATCAGTCAACACCAGCCCCAGACCAGGCACACCCGTTAACACCTTCGCCAACCCTCCAGATCACGATCTCCAAGGACGAAGAAGAAGAACTGTCTTCTCCTCCCACGCCTCCAGATGTAACCAGCTCGTTTGTCAATTCTTCAGAAGATGCTTCAGAACCGATTCAGGCAGGATCTCATCCTGTACAGGACTTTGAGACACCTCACCCCATGCTCAAAGAAAACTTCGTGCGACCTCAGCCCTGTTGTTCATCAGAAAGGGTACCACGCCTCCATCCTCACAACCACCCACCTTACTCTCAATCTTCAAGCCAAAAACCCTCGAGGCACATCCCTAAATCTTCAACGTACCATCGATCCCGATCTCCTCTTTATTCCCAGAGTCCAGAGAGATTAAGTCAATCACGCCAATCACGCTGCTCCCGATCACCCAGTCACCCACGTCAAATATGTTTCGCCCAGTCACCAAACCAATCACAACAATCACGCTATTCCCAGTCACCCACCCACTCACGTCAGTCATGCTATTTACAGTCGTCCACTCAATCAAGCCAATCACTCTACTCTTAGTCACCCACACGTTCGAGTCAGTCACGCTACTCCCAGTCACCCACCTACTCACGCCAATCACGCTATTCTTAGTCACCCACTGGTTCGAGTCAGTCACGCTACTCCCAGTCATCTACTCAAGCACGCCAGTCACGCTATTCTCAGTCACCCACCCGTTCCAATCAGTCACGCTATTCCCAGTCGCCTACTCAATCACGCCAGTCACGCTATTCTCAGTCACCCACCCGTTCCAATCAGTCACGCTATTCCCAGTCACCCCCTCAATTACGCCAGTCACGCTATTCTCAGTCATCCACTCAGTCACACCAGTCACGTTATTCCCAGTCAGCAACTCAATCACGACAATCACACTATCCCCCGTCACCCGGTCGCTCACATCAAACACGCCGTTCACAATCATCAAGTGACTTAAACCAATCATGCCGCCCTCAATCATTCCAACGCCCCCTCCAATCAAACCGTTATCGTTCGCCCAGTGGTCTTCGCCATTCCCAATTGCTGAACCGCTCAAATGCTCAACGACCCAAACCAATCTAATCGCTGCTACACCTTAGAGTGGAGAGACCACCAGAAGTGAAAGAAGATGTTGTTGAATGGCTACGCCGAAAAGCACTACCCGGTTGTTGGAACTGCGAGGAAGAAGATCATCACCATAGAAATTGCCCGTACCCACCGATGAGACAGTGTAATAGATGTGGCGAGGCGAAGCCTTAGTATAAAAGGTGCAGTTCCTAGGCCACCCAAATTGTCATTACTCAACCCCATAAGACTAATTTTAAAGTGAACTACCTCTCAGTGCAAATCATCGTGATTTAGAGTAAGATTGAGCAGTATTATTTTAGAGTCATGGCTAGCTCTCAAAAAGTTTTAGGAATTAACGAGTCACGCACAATTCAATTTAGTCTTTTCCTTTTTTTTACATTACATTCTGCCTACGATACTGAGAATTCCTGTGACACAATTGGTCGGTTGAGCTATTTGCCTTCGCAAGAGGCCGTTTTTGGCCCTCTTTAAGAAAGGAAGAGTTATGACGCTGCACTTTTTCGTGTCGTAAAATTAATTTTCAAATTGATAAATAAACATGTGTTTTATTATTTAATGAACGAAGTTGCCGGTGGTTGCAAAAATTCTCAGGTCGAGGTCGAAAATTTAGTTTTATAAGAATCTTTTTAATAACACAGCCCCACAAAAAAAAAAGTGTCATGTACTTTTGACCGGAATACCCTAGCCCTATGTATTTTGACGCGCTGAACACGAATCCGAAGTCCATTTTCCTCCATCACGTCAGGATTTTTTCTAACCTCAAAAAACATGTCGAATTTTGAGAGGTAGGCGATTTTTTAAAAAAATTTATGGATTTACTTCAAACTTGGTATCTGGGGGTTTTTTGGGTCGCTGATTACGAATCTGAAGTTAGATTTTCAAAATTCAAAATGTCGGATCCAATATGGCGGACGAATTTTGAAAAAATTTGAAGATTTACTTCAAACTTGGTATCTGGGGGTTTTTTGGGTCGCTGATTGCGAATCTGACGTCATATTTTCGAAATTTTTATGAAATTTGGTATCTTCAGGTTTTTAAGTTGCTGAGTGTGATTTCGAAGCGAGTTTCTCACATTTTCAAATATGACTTCTATTACAATTTTATCATAAAATATTCCTTGGTAACAGATTGGATATGTTTGGTGCAGAAGCCAAATAAGAAAGTACATTGTTCCATTCTGCATCTTATTCCTGATAAATCTTCAAATTTTTTAAAAATTCGTCCGCCATATTGGATCCGCCATTTTGAATTTTGAAAATCTAACTTCAGATTCGTAATCAGCGACCCAAAAAACCCCCAGATACCAAGTTTGAAGTAAATCTTCAAATTTTTTCAAAATTCGTCCGCCATATTGGATCCGCCATTTTGAATTTTGAAAATCTAACTTCAGATTCATAATCAGCGACCCAAAAAACCCCCAGATACCAAGTTTGAAGTAAATCCATAAATTTTTTTAAAAAATCGCCTACCTCTCAATATCCGACATGTTTTTTGAGGTTAGAAAAAAATCCTGACGTGATGGAGCAAAATGGACTTCGGATTCGTGTTCAGCGCGTCAAAATACATAGGGCTAAGGTATTCCGGTCAAAAGTACATGACACTTTTTTTTTTGTGGGGCTGTGTAATTTTGTTCGTCGAATTTGTTGTTATGTTTCCTGTCGAGCTGCTCATGGAGTAAAGAGTTTTCCGCCTGCCGTTTCAAATGCACCGCAGCTGATAGCGCCTGTGCCACATTCGACTCTTCCGTCCTCTCCACTAGAGGAAGTTACACAGTTACCCAAAGTATCCCCACATGTTAATTTTTCGTTACCACATTTTTATACCAAACCTGTAAAATAATCGTCTACCACAGCAACCTCGCGTTAAATAGTAGTTAATTACTTCTTTCGAGTTCCAGAAAACAAGAATGTTGTCTGAAAGAACACATTTTATAGGCGAATTTCTTCGTCATTTCTCTAACACAGTAAAGACAACCTGCAGCTCAGGTCCGAGCTATTTGACACCTAGAACTCAATCTCAATTCGTAACACCGATCCCCTGGAAACCACAATTGAGAGAGTCTATTTTGTTACCAATCCCTCGGAGGTTGACGACAAGAAGTCAACGGTTAAAATTTACCTAAAACAGGAAGCAGAAATCTATATTAAAGTTCTTCTCTGGCCAGCGACTTTTCTACAGCGACTACGCTTCTGCCGGCATAAGAATACGAGATATTTAGAGGATACCTGTGGGGAGAGTGGAGAGCGAAGCGGCCCAGCGTGCTCAAGGGGAGAGGAACCATGGCTCTCTTTCAACTCAGCTGGCACTAGCAACGGACGCATCCAGAGTTTGAAATCTTTTCATAGTGTAAATTTTGTAATCAGTTACTTTAATTTTCTTCAAATTTTTTTTGTTCTGTTCTTCATCGAGGACCTGTTAATTTACGTTTCGATCTCATCAAGAATGTAAGTAGCGTCACTTAATTAATGTAAACTTCTCTTTTTTTTTGAGTGGTTCGGACGGTAACCGTGTTGGGGCAAGGAAATATTAGTTCCGAGAATCGTTGGCTCTTACGTATTGAAATGTTTAGTTCTTTCTTTTCTAGTTAAATTTCACAAATTTTAGTAAACCCTTTTCTTTTAAATTTAGTGGATTTTTCTTTAATATTGCATTTTATTTTACTCTTTGTTTTCTTGTCCGAGCATGTGCTGGAATAACTCAGTAAATTCTCATTTGAATTATAATCAACTTGTACCTATGATTACCTCGTTCTCCTTCTGTTACCTAATTATTTTTTTGCATTGTTACCAATCCCTTGAAAATTATATTACATTATTTAAAATGTTACCTTTTACCTAATTATGACCTAAATTGTGAATGACCCCCTTTTTGAAATGATCTTTATTTAAAATGTTACCTCTTGCCTAATCGTTACCTAAATTATTATTAATGATCCCATTTGTAAATTATATATTCATTTACAATGTTACCTTTTACCTAATTGTTACCTAAATTGTGAATGACCCCTTTTTGAAATGATCTTTATTTAAAATGTTACCTCCTGCCTGATCGTTACCTAAATTATAAATGATCCCATTTGAAAAGTATATTTATTTAAAATGTTACCTTTTGCCTAATCGATATCTCAATTATTGATGATAATTTGGCCGTCACCTTTTCTTTTTATTGCTGTTACTAAACCCTTATGGATACCCTGTAATCTGAAAGTTACCCTCTTTCGTTATTGCTGTTACCAAACCCTTATGAAACATCTTTTTTTTGCTGTTAGAAACCCCTCCGAATTATTGTTAATGTTATAATTTTGATTTTTTTGTAATTTGCCCTATTTGAATTATTATAATAAATTGTTTAATTGTGTGAAAATTATTCAAAGAGTATAATTTTTTCGAACCGCGACGCTCTGTCCCATTGGCTATTCGGCCCTGAGCTACCGGCAGTTTCCTTTCTTTCTCCGTCTATAGAGTGTCTCACGCCTTTTGTGTTCTTTTCGTTCTCTATTCTCACGCGTTTTCCCCGAATTTAATTGCGAATAATATGATTCTAAACTTAATTTCTTTCTTAAATTATAATATTTCTAATTCTACACTATTTAATCAATTTTTATTGTGTCGCTTTGTATTCAGTTTTATAGAGATTCAGTCTTCCTCTTCAGGAATTTAGTTCCCATTATCTATTAGTTTTTTTGTTTTTGTCTTTTTTTGTGTATGTCCCAAGAAAGGACTGGCGCCTGACATTTTAATTTTAATTTCGCGTTAGTAAAAAAGCATGACGACACACTATTTCCTCCCTTCTCCCCCTCCCAATTGTTTTGAGCAAGACAGACTTTGGCTATTTTAAGTAAAATTCGAAAACTTAAATGATATTAATAATAATGCTTTATTTCAGATAAAAATCTACAAACTTTTACCTTTTCTTATTATTATGATTAAATCAATTTAATTGTTAATTTATTGTTGTTTTGATTTTTGATTGAACTTGTTTTGATTTTTGTAGTCATTAATTTTAATTTAGAACTCAAGCATTGTTTTTCTCCCTATTGTTTATTTTCAGGTAAGTGTGTTATTTTGTTTATATTTTTCGCATTTATTATTATTGTTAAAAAATGCTCATTACACCCCAAGATGAGCTGCATTGGATTTAAATTATTAAGTCATTCACATTTAAATCATGATTTAAATTTTAAACTAGGTGAGAATTATGTCCATTTAATGGACATTTCACTTCCAAGTAAGCAAAATAATTTGCTTTCTCATAGAGGAAGCAAGAAATTAATAATATATAAGTTAATTGGGAAAGTTGTTAAAAAAAATTTTTTAATGCAAAAAAATGCAAACATGAATTATGTTACGAATTTTTGATCAATTATAAAAGCTATATAGGTCAATCGACTCGTTTTGAGATAAGGAATATGATTTTTGTATTTTTTAAGTTGTATTTTTAGCATGAAAAAAAATTTTGGCAAAGATTTTTTCGATGAAAAAAGGTGCTCAAAAAAATTTGGTTGGGTTCACACACACACACACACACACATCTGGACATTTGCTAAGGAATCAAAATTTACGCTTTTCAGATAAAAATAAGTCGACTTAGACTATTTTTGGAAAATCAAAAATCTTAACTATCACAAAGCTTCCAGTATGAGGAAGCAAAAATTAAAAATATTATGAAAAAACGAGAACTCGTAAAAAGTTCTAGAAATTAGCAAATAAATCCAGAAAATTGGTGTTTTAATTAACTCAGGTTTTTATTTGTTCAATTCTTATTTATAATAAGAAATTCGTTTATTTATTTATTATAAATTCATTTAAATTTTTTAAAAGATTTTTAAAATTTTATATATTTTGTATTTTATTTTATTGTTTTGTATTTTTTTAATTTTTCTATATTTTTTTTTGTCTTTAACTTTTTTTATTTAAATTTTTTTTAATGATTGTTTTCTCCATTTTGCATATTGAAATTTCAAAAACAATTTGAAAATCGATCTCTTGGTTTCCTTTTTATAGTTATGTGATAGGACTTTGCGTTTATGGTTTAATCCTTTAAAAAAATAAGAAAAAAGTAATAACTATTAGCATATCGATTATTTACATTTTCCTAAGAGTTTTTAATACAAGGCAAAGCATGTTTACAAAAAAATATTTAAATTTTACAAAATAAAAGTTCGTAAAAGCATATATTTTTGCATTTTCTAATTTTGACGTTTCTCGTTTTCTTTGATTATTAGTTATTATTTAAGAAATAATGGAAGAAAAATATTTTCTTTATATCCAGAAACTGTGGACAGGAAAGCGTTAAATAAAAAAAGTGGCGGAGCAATAAATTTTGTACCTATGAAAATGCATTTTCACCTTTTTTACAACGTAAATTGTATAAGTAAAATTATTTAAAAAACGTTAGTAATTGTTCTTCATAAAATTAAGAATAATTTGTAATTCTTTTTTTCGGCGGAAGTTGTAGATAACAAATTTTCTTAAACCTTTTTAAGTATAAAACTGTTTATTTTTTTATAGATAAAATATTAATACTTGCAGACTCTTTATTAATATGATTAGGATTAACACAACCCTTGATATTAAATTTATTGAAGATTTGTTAAACAGTGTACAGGGACGACACATGAGAATTTGGGAATTCTTCATGAAATCGTTCTAGTGCTTTTCTTCCAGTTACTCCATTAATCATCAAGATAACGGTAAACTTTCTTTGCTCAGACGTATAAAATGGTTAAATGACATTTCAAATGTATATTTTTTAGGCTTTATGAATAAAAGAATTCTCTAAGCTAAAAAATACTGGTAATAGATTCTACAGTTGCTTGCTGCTAACAGTAGGCGGCATATTCTCTATTGGGAAATTTAAATACCCGTCTATTTTAAGTTGGTACCAGTAGTTTAAAAACAAAGCTAGCGAAAATCGAGACTTTTAAACATTAGTACCACATTAAAAAAGAAAAAAAAAAGAAAGTACTTTATGTACAAAACTAATTATACACGAATTTAAAAGCAAAAAACCTCTGTTAAGTTGTACCTTAAATATTTATTTGATGTGAGCAATTTTTGGTATTCATTTTTTGAAAACATTGCTTCCTCATAGATATTACTACAAACATCACTAAGTTTTAATTAATAGCTCGCAAAAATATTAAATAGGCCAATTGATGCATTTTTGAATTGTCTACAAAACGAGCAAAAATCATTCTTCATAAAACTTATATAAAACGCAAAAAAAAAACATTAAAAAATTAATTTTTTTTAAAATTAAAAATTTTTGAAACCTTGATAACTCGAAACAGGATTATACAGTAGAATGTTCGCAAATAGCTCATTTAATGTGTTTCATAATTACCTACATAATAATGAAAATATATTGTAGCTTGTAATAAAGCATAAAAATGAAATTATTAAGAAACAAGATTTTCGATTTTTAAGATGCTAATAACTTTCGATTAAATTACATTAGAGGGTTCGCTAATAGCTCAAGGGATGCGATTTCAAGAAATAAAACGAATAAAATAGTTATCTTTTATTTTTTTTAACAAAAAAATACAATTTTGCAAAAAACGATTTTTTTTTAAATCTTAAATGCAAAAAAAATAGTTAGAATCGATTGATCGGGTTTAAACGTATATCATAGTTTGTTCCCCTGAGGGATCTATAATTTCGTAACAGAAACCGCAATCGATAATTTGAGGGTAAAACAATACTTTCTTTATGAGGAAGCAATATTTTGATATAAAGGATAGTAAAAATATGCTTTTTTATTTAGAAAAATGTAGCATAACTGAATTGGGATTTTTATCTGAAACATTTTTTTCATAAATAAAAGACAAAGAAGAGGTGTATTAAATTGATTTTAAATTTTCCAAGAGAAGCAGCATCAGTATTGCTAAAAAAATTAATAGCTAACCAGAATTTTTTGATGATTTATCAATTTTTATTTGGGATAAATGTTTTATTGCTTTTACTTCTCTTGCTATTTTTTTTAAAAAATATAATTATTTTAATTTATTAAAACAATATAACATTTTATTTGTCTAAATTCTTAACAATTTAGTTAAAAAAACTATTCCATAAGCAAAAAATTATAATAAAACACTTTTTTTTTGCAATGAATAACTAGGAATATTATGATATAAAAAAATATTTTTTTATTTTGTATAACAATTTGATATAAAATGATTATAAAGAATGTTTTTAACAAAGTTCGTAACTAATTTATGAAAAACAATAAACAATTTATTAGAGTCAACCTGAAACACATAATGTTACGTACATAGTACTTAATAATTACATTTTGTTTGGATAAATAGTACAGGAGGTGAGACCGGCATTTTTATACACACATATATATTTAAATCGTAAAAATTAAATATGTTAATTGGTGTACACAAATTATTAGGTTATTAAATATTTTGTCTTTTTAAAAGCTTAGACGGCATAAAGATTTCCCGAAAATAATTATATACATATACAGCTCATTACCGATGCTCCGCTACATCTTTCGCGTGTCAAGCATTGACAGCCATCTTTGTTTCCTTACCTCCTACCTCTTCTTCCCTTCCACAGCCATCAGACAAGCTAAGAAGAAGAATCAAAACAAAAGCACGTGTTGTGCAGCAGTTAAAGAGTTTTTGATCTCATTAATATGAGATTAATAAATTGTAAATCTGAAACGTCAGTAACGGTTAATTCACAGTAGCATTAGGTTATTGTAATATGTAACCAGAACTGATAGTGATACTAATAATTATTGGTAACAATTCAACAAGAATTACCATTTAAATAATTCCAAAATAAGATTATAAACGAATATGCTCCTTTATTTTATTAAATTAAAAAGAATTTCAAAGTAAAGTACTTCGAAAGAACTGATTTTGAAAGCATAAAAGGGTTCGTTCACGCCAGTTGAACGAACCAAAGATTCTGTTTCAACGAAAATCCAATTTAGCAATAGCCTCGGCACTGCGTTGGCCAGTTCCAAAACCCCTAAATCATAAGTTTTTTTCCACTTTAAATTCTTATACCGAACACGTAGAGGACCATCGTGTAGAGAAATAATTTGCAGTTCGTCGATCAGTCTCAACCGGTCAACACCTCTTGTGATCATGGTCCTAGAATGTTGGACTGAGAACTGAACCCGGACGAGCTCCGTCTGTTGACAAAAAGATCCCGGTCAGTCTCATGCGACCAACAATTTTTCGACTATGACCTAGAAACGTTGAAATGAGAATTGAAATTCCGGTACTAGCCCGTCTGTCCATCGAACACGGATTTTCGATCCTCGATTATAGTGACACAGAATATATTCCGTGCAGACGAAAATAAAAACGGAACTTTACGTTCGATGAAGTCCAGCGGTATCCTTCAAGTGGGAAATGCTATGCCATCGCGAAGAGGCATTTCGCAAATTTTGATGTCGACCAGACAGTCCGTATAGATTTTACCTGCGCTGTCTTGGAGGGTAACGGAACCGTAAAAGGTGCAAGCCAACCAAACCCAACCATGGCACTAGGATTATATTCAATAAAGATTTTTAAGTTCAGCCCGTCGAATGTACGGAATGGTGAATAGTCTTCACTCCTTCCACCTTCAGGCGGTAGGATTAAGGTTAGGGTAAGTTAACGTATCGTTCCAACTTTTTTAACCCTTTTATTTTGTTCTCTATCTAAAAGATTATTTGTATGCAACCTCTATTGTGATTTACTATTCTTTCCTAGTTTCAAAATAAATTTCTAAAAGTGTCAACTTTTCGTTTTACTAAATTTGCCCCTCCACTTCAGTAATTGAATATCCCGAATTTAAAAAGGTAACGCGGCTTGACAGAACGTAAACTATGAGGTAAACGATCCCGCAACAATTAAAACGTTATTAAGTTCTTCTAAATTTCGGCAGCTTGGAGCCTCCAACGACCAACGCTTTACTGATTAATATTATCTAATTATGTATATTTTCTGGTTCGTAACACATAAAAATATTGACGTATCATTTCTGTTAGTTGAAAAAACATTTTTTTAATTATCGAAAAAATACTTATAAAGTTAAATTGGAAGCACTAAAACTTATACTTTTTATTAATATCAATTGTTATGAAAATTATAATCGTAAAATAAAAGATTTTAAACCAGCTTTTCGCATGCAGATAGATGTTTCTTTTCGTCAAATTGAGAATCCGTTAAATTATATTATTAACCAATATTACTTTAAAAATAAATCAAAAATTCTCATTATCATATTTTTCAATAATTTTTATTGTCAGCGAAATAAAAATTTTGAAAAATTATTTCTATTTTGTCGGTCAAAATCCTGTTTTCTTCTTTATTCAACATCATATGTTTTAAATCTGCAATTACAAAAAGTATTTTAATAATGTTGCCTTTGTTTAAAAATACTTTTTAAAATATTTTATTAAATAATAAGAGTTTCTGGTACCTTTTTAAAATTTTATTTGAGGAATTTTCTTTATTGACCTTAGGAATCACAAACTGTCACAATAACTAATTTTTTAAAAATTTTAATTAATTTTCCATTCCAATTCACAACGAATTTAATCAGATTCAAAATGTCAACTAATCCATATTTCAATTTACACGAATTTCATTTGTACAGAATTTTTATCAATTTTAACTTTTATTGATGAATATTTAAGTATATTTTAAGTTTAATTCACTCATATTTAATAAAAATTTAATTTAAGTTTTTTTTTAAATTTACTTAGCCCAATAATTTAAGTATTCTAAATTTTAATAAATATCAATTTTAATTTGTCAAAACATTCGTTAATAAAAAGGTAATTAAATTCAAATTAACTGAATTACCAAATTTTATTCATTCATATACTAATTTTAAACAAATTATAAATTATCTACATTTAAGCTTAAGTATTATAGGTCATCCTTAAATTCAATTTATTTAAATTGCAAACAATTTAAATTTCAATTTATCAAGATCATAATTGTTTAGAATTTTTGTCAATGCTTATTTTTATTGTTTAATTCATGCAAATTTTAATTATTGTTAATATAAATTCATTATAAGTTAAAACAAATCAAACAAATTAAAAGAATTGTGCTAATACAGATGATCAAAATTTTTATGATCTGCAAATTTTTAGTATGAAGATCGCAAAGAAAGTAGTATAAAATTTTTATATTTGTAAGTCCTTATAATTTAAATAAATCCCAAACTTTAAGTAGCTCATATTCCAATTCGTTCAAACTTTTAAATTTTAATTAATTCAAATTTAAATGCATATTAATTTTTTTCCATATCCACAATAATCCTTTTTCTTAATTCTTACAATATTTTTAAAAGATTTTACATTTTCGAAACTGTTTAATTTTTATCTTATAATTTATTATTTTTACAAAATTTTAAGATTTTCCTCCTTTTACTTATGATACAATGTTTTTTTATTTTTTTTGTTTTAGTATTTTAAGAATTGCTTTAATTTTCTTCTTTTTATGCAAATTATTAAATATTATTTTACACAATGTTGTTTTTATATCATTCACAAACTTTTTATTTCCCCAAGCAGCACGTAATATTACATGAATATCACAGTGACATCATATTGTAATATGCGTAATATTACGGGGTGATATTACTGTGATATTGACGTGATATTGAAATGTCCGCCTCAAGGTAATATTACAAGTAATATTACGGTAATATTACAAAGATTTATTTATTTCAATATTTATTTTACATTAAATAAAATATTTTAAAAAAATTCGGCTCACACGGGGTTCGAACACGCAACGTTCGACACGACGTGAATACGCCTTGTACCTCTAGGCCATCTAGCTCTTGGAATATAGTTCAGAAAGTGTTCTTCATATTGTACCAAAGAGAATTTAAGGTACTACATGAAGAACACTTTCTGAAATACATTCCAAGATCTAGATGGCCGAGAGGTACAAGGCGTATTCACGTCGTGTCGAACGTTGCGTGTTCGAACCCCGTGTGAGCCGGGTTTTTTTAAAATATTTTATTTAATGTAAAATAAATATTTAAATAAATAAATATTTGGACTATTACTGTAATATTACTTGTAATATTACGTCAATATCACTGTCATATCACCCCGTAATATTACCAATATTACAATATGATGTCACTGTGATATTGATGTAATATTACGTGCTGCTTGGGTCGTTAATTTTAATAATTATTTCCATATTATAAAAATTAATATGCTTATTTTTTTGTATATTTGTTCAATTTGTTTTCACATCTTGTTTATTTTCCGCGATATTTTTTGTGAACTTACTAAATTCTATCATAAAATTGTTAGATTTTGTTTATTTTTCGTAATTTATTGTTGGACTTGTTTTAAGTGTAATATTATAAAAATGTTTTTGGTTTAATTTGTCTAAACTTCTTTATTTTTACAGAATTTTTAAATTTCTTTTGTGAACTTTTTATTCATTTTTTAATTTTGTTTTTATTAATTCTAATTTTTTTGTAGATTCTAACCGAATTTTATTATTTTTTTCTACTTTTTACTTTTTTTACAGTTTTTTAGATTAAAGAAAAGAACATTTTTCAATTTTCTTCCTATCTATTCAATTTTCTTGATGTTTCACTATTTGTTTAGTCCTTTCTTGCGTTTTAATAAATTCTTAAATTTTGGTCATCATTTTTCCATTTCTTAGAAACATTCGTACTTTAAATTGTTTAGTTTTATCTTATAATTACCAACTTTTAGAAAACATTTATTCGATTCGCATTTTTTAAATTTCTCAATTTTCTACTTTTTTAAAGACTTATTCATTTATTTCATATATTATGTAAAGTAAATCTTTTACTTAATATTTTTATTTTAACAATGTTCTTCTACATTTCATAAAAAAAATGTTCTTTTAATTTTTTTTCTTTAATTTGTAAAATTAAATTTTTGTAATTTTAAAAAATTGTTTCTCTTTAGTTCTCTTTAGTTTCTCTTTAAATATCTTCTTTTTTATTTTTTTAATTTAAAAACAAATGTCCGTAAATAGTTTAAGTTTTTGAAAGGAGTTTCTGCTTTTTTATTATATTTTTATGTCACTGTTTCATTGTTGAGTTTTTTTATTTCTTTAATAAAGTTCATGACATTTTTATTTTAAAGAATTTTATAATTTTTTTAATCGACTGGTTTCTTATCTTTTTTGTTTTTACTTTTTGTTATAATTTATTATGTTTTCGCTGCTTTTACCTAATTTTCCTAATTTTGAGATCATATGAATTTGAAGATATTTTTTTTAAATTTTCTCATTTATTCGACATAATTTATTCGACATAATTTATTTGACATAATTTATTTGTTTTTTATTAAACGTTTTATTCTTTCTTTAGCCCTACTTTTTCACTTGTTTAACAAAAACAGGCTTTGTGATCCCTGTATCCTTCAGTGAATTTTTCTGTTTGTGTGGTTGTAGAAATCTGAAAATAATAAAAAATATTAAACAATACTTAAAAATAACAGCAATTGGAAATAACTGACTTTTATTATACTTTAGCGTAACAATTTATTTATTATCAGGCAATAGTTTTGACATTTTGTCAACAAAGAAACATAACCTTTCAAAACCGGCAAACTTATTATTTTTATATTTAACTGATACTACTGTTACACTCTTAGTTTGAATCAGTCAAAATTTGATTGATTGAATCAATCAAACAGATTTTGACTGTCGAATCAATGATTTTCATTGGCACAATAATCATGTTGATTGGTGATTCAATCGAATATTTTGATTGATTCAATCAGTAACTGAATTTGATTGATAATCAGTCAAACAGAATGACTGATTTGTCTGTTAAATTTATCTACAAACTTAAATCAGTCATTTTAACTGGTAAATCAATAATTGTTATAAAATACAATAAACATTGTATAATGTGTATTTTCAACATACCCTTATGTTTTGTTGAGTATTTTTTATTATAACCATTATTATAACTAATCACAGTTATTAGACAATATTTTTGAAATAATAGTAGCGCGTAGCTTATAACGACAGTTCGTAAAATATATATATTGAGCGTATGGCATAATGGTTAGAGCGTTGGGCTTTAGGCCCAAGGGTCGCGCGTTCGAGACCCCTCAGAGTCAAATATTTTAATTTCTAAGTTGAGCGTTTAGTATTAAATTGTGTATGTTGAGTTTGTCAACATATGATATAAGAATGTTATAAAACAATATCAATAATGAATAACAAGTATTCTGGATAGTAAATAAAAACGAAAAATCTGCACTACGGACAAAATGTTACTAGTTAAAGAGATTCAAGGTTTATTTTGATTCAGTATTTTTATTTTTCAAAAATAAGGTGTTTTTTCTTAAAAGATATTAAAATTATAGCAGAATTATTATACCAACAAAAATGATTGAATTCTTCAGTATATTTGACTGATTCAAATCAATCACGTTGTTTGACTGATTTAAAACAATCAATTTAATTGGTCCACCAGTGAGCGAGTCTACATTGATTGAATCAGTCAAATTTGATTCACAAACAATCAAATTTGATTGATTGAAACTAAGAGTGTACAATAAATCACTCTAATCACTTGAGCTTCTTCATTTTTATTATTTCACTTCAACTTTTTTTTAATAATAATTGATATTTTATACTTTTTTTCACTTCGCAAATAAGTATTACATTTATATTTGTCTCCTCACTTTTTTTGAGTCTACGACTTTGGCTGTCACTAGTGGCAGCTGCGCGGGAAACACTTAAGGCCATTTTGGTCATAAGCATGCGCAAGCCCCTGTAAAATATATTTTTTATCCTCCCTGATAGGAGGATTGTATTTTACAGGAATATCTAATTTTGCATTGACTAGCATGGCAGTCCACAGTGGTCTGAAATACTAAAAAAAGTGCCAAAATTCAAGATCATCAAATAAATATATATAATGCATAATCAATTTTTATATAAGTTGTAGTAGTTATAATTGATGTTTTTTTTTTCTTTTTAATTAAAATAAAAGACTTAAAAAAATTCCGAAAGTTAGAAATTGATTCCAACGATATCGAGTGGGCATTTATAAAATGCTTATTTATTTATATATTTCTCAGTGGATTGTAAGGTTTTACTTCTGTAATAAATCTTTTTGAAAACATTTAGTGTTTATTCAAGTACTAAAAAATCATTTAAAAAGCTTTATATTTAAATAAAACGCAAATGTACTTAAACTTTTCTTGGTTAAAAAAGAGAGTACTATTTTTCATTTCAAAGTTCCAGATCGTTCCACATTGAAATACAATTTTTTTTATATGTTTCTTCTCCTTGATTTATCTATTCCTAAATAAAGTGCAACTCTTTTGCACCTTTTTTCTTTATCCAAAGTTATTTCTACATTAATTTAAAGGGTATTGCAAACAACGAACCAAAAATTTAAATTACGTTAAAAACTTCATTTGTTTTGTTTTTCATCGATCATGTCTATATTCATGTTTATTATTCTTTAAAAGAAAATAATATTGTTGTTTTTAATTTTAAATGTTTGTGCTTAATAAATTAGTAAATTAATGAAGAATATAGTTCACTTTTAAATATTAAAGTTTAAAATAACTGTAAGGTACGTTACTACAAATAATTTATTGCTTCGAGTTTTAGTTTGCGTTCATAATTAAAATGTATTTAAGGTTAATATTTGTTATTAATTTCGCAGTGATCATGACGAAGTTTAAAAAACGGGAAATCATCGATTTACTTTTTAATAGTTACGAGTCTGAAAACAAGATGGATAATATTGAAGTCGCAATAGCTTTTATTTTAACAAAATTAAATATAAAAACTAATTCTATAGAAGACGAAAAGTTAGAAAAATTACGATCTTCTTTAAGAATTATTAGATCCAAGCGAAATGAAAAATGGAATAGTGTACATAGAATGAAAAATAGATTTGAGGCAAAATATGCAGATTGGTTAAATTCTTCTTTCGAAATTCCGGATTTTGAAACAGATGTAAAAAAATCTTCCTTGTCTACTGAGCAGAAGTCAAATTCAGGAGCTGGTCGTCCATCTCTTCCATTTCAGGACTTATCCAAAAGGTAAAAAATGCGAGAAGTAGCAAAAATTTCTTTGCAAAATAAAAATGATCCATTAAGACTGATAAGTGCTTGTCGATATGCAGCTAAAAAATCAAAAGAAAAAGACTTAGAATCAATTCTTAAAGAAACTGAAGAGAACATTGATAGGGCTAGTAAAATAAGAAAATTACTTGATGAACCAAAGATTGTAAAATTAACTGCAGAACAAGCGTTATCTTTCTTATTGTCACGTTCTTTTTCAAAAGAAGATTATTTAAGAACAAGATTGTTAGTTAAAAAACAAGGTGCAGACATTTTCCCGCCCTACGATAAAGTGTTAGCAACAAAAGACTTATGTAGACCACCAAAAGATGTTATATCAATTTCAGAAATTGAAGCAAAAGTTCCTCTTCAGCCATTACTATTTCATACAACAGAAAGGACTTTTGAACTTCAAGTCACTTCAAGTGACGCAAGTTTATTTGCTACTACACTTATACCATTGAGAAGGACTACTGTGGATAATATAATAATTTGGAATAATCGATCATCGCAATCTGCATCATTTGCTCGTCCTGTTAGCTTGATGTATGCAAAAGAGTCTCCGGAAATCATCTTGAAAGTAAAAGAGGAACTTGAAAATCAAATACGTCAATTAGAAACTTTTGAAATTGAATTGAATGCAGTCAAAATCCACTTAAATTTTTCATTATTTTTAACTTTGATTGATGGTAAAGTTTTAAACATAATTACAAACACAAAAAGTATGCAGAGATGTCCTATTTGTCATGCAACTCCGAAAATGTTTAATGATCTTGCAAACAAAAGCAAGAACCTCTTCATTCCAAATCCTTTAACACTGAACTACGGAATAAGTCCCTTGCATGCATGGATAAGAGTATTAGAGTGTTTATTACATATTGCGTATAGATCGGAGTTGAAAGTGTGGCAAGTAAGAGGCAAAGAAAACAAATTAAAGTTTGCTGAAAAGAAACTTAAAATTCAAAAACTATTTTGGGAAAAATTATCCTTACATGTAGATAAGCCCAAACCTGGGGGTAGTGGCACCACTAATAATGGCAATACAGCACGAAGAGCTTTCGAGGATACGCATAAATTTTCTGAAATATTGGGACTTGATGAACAATTGATTAAGAATTTCAAAACAATTCTGATAGCTTTATCTGTCCAGCTTCCAATTAATGCAGATTTATTTGATAAATTATGTGTATCAACTGCTGAAATGTATGTTCGATTATATAATTGGTATCCAGTGCCCGCAACTATCCATAAAATTGTTATTCATGGTGCTGATATTATAAGAAACAGTATGGTGCCAGTTGGTATGCTTGGGGAAGAAGCATCTGAAGGACGAAATAAACATTACAAGAACTACAGAGAAGACCACAGTAGAAAATTCAGTCGTCTTGCAACTTTGACGGATGTATTTTACCGAGTAATGGATACTTCAGATCCCATAATTAATAACTTCAGTATCAATTCGAGAATTGAAAATCGAAAAAAATTGCCTCTTCCAGAAGAAGTAAAAAACTAAACTAATTAAACTAAATTAAACTAGTTTTTTAAAACTAAAAATAGAAAGTAATAGCCATAATTAATCCGTTGAACCACATTGTATTATGATACTTTATCTAATTAGATTATACTTTCCATTTTAAAACCAAAATTTCATATTTGTTGATTTATTTAAATACAAGGTCAAATTTTAAAAACCAATTTCAGACTAATAATTAGCAACGCAAAAAACAATAAAATACCAAGTTACATATAAATTCATTATTCTTTTAAATTTTGTGTTCGCCATATTGGATCCACCATATTTAATTTTTAAAACCTGACGTTAGATTCATAACCTGCGACTCAAAAAACCTCTGGATACAAAGTTTCATGAAAATTTATTTAATTTTTAAATTTCGTGTACGCCATATTGGACACACCAAATAGAATTTTTGAAATCTGACTCTAGATTCATAATCAGCGACCCAAAAAACCTCTAGATACCAAGTTTCATGAAAATTGATTAATTTTGTAAATTTTGTGTTCGCCATATTGTATCCGCCATTTTGAATTTTTGATATCTGACTTTAGATTCATAATTAGAGACCCAAAAAACCTCTGAGTACAAAGTTTATAGTTTGAAATTTGTAGTTTTCTCTAAATGATGTATTTTGGCAAAAAAAGCGTTTTCGGACCACTGTGCAGTCCTCTTACTGTATATATTTTTAATACGAATAACATATACATGCCAATACATATCAATGAAATTTTTTTTTAATGTTTAAATATTTTTTTTCTAATTTTACGGACAAAAAGGCACATTCTTTTTAACAATTTTGTCCAAAAGTCAGTTGTTCTCAAGCTACCAACAATTGAAAAAAGAGGCTATTTTTATAAACAAATGATCATATCTTCCTTTAAAATTATAGTAGAGAAATTTTTAACAAATCGTCATAAAGATGACAAAAAATGCTTTCAAATGTCATTTGTAGAATTGAAATGTGACGATTTCTTTAAAAATTGTATCAATTTGAAATTTTTCAAAAAATGGGAAATTTTTTTTTTTTAATTGAAGCATTTAAACAATAAATTTTTTTTTAAAATTTTTTTTAGGTGTTGTTTCAAGTCAAATACTTTGTTAAGTCCGAGTGACGGCATGGATATTTGAATAAAATTCAAATATTGTAGAATTGTAACAAGACAGATTAACTAACTAAGAGCTAGTCTTCATATTTATTTTCTTTGGGGTCGGTGCACACTTTCAGATCTATGGGATCTGTGTTAAATAATTAAACCAAAATAATTCTTTTTGTAAATTTATTATAATATTCCAAATAGTGGCGTTACAATATTGAATATATAAAATAGCTAAAGTGGGTTATCATGTATTCATTATTGCATTAAACAAGAATATGACATTTTAATAGTGAACATCCACAAATTTTAGTTGTTATCAGTTATATTACAGCAACGCTATTGATAAATTTTTCACAATACATTAAGCCAGTACTGGGCCAAATCGCGCACCTCAACTATAAAATATAACTATGAACTAATGAAATATAGTTTGAACAATTGAACTTACATTATGAATTAATAATTTGTGCTCAACAGTCAGTTTAAAATAAATCAAAGCTATTCTGCATGGGGCTGATGCTGGACCAGTAATTGCCAGTAATGAATACAATAAAGTTATTTTCTTAATTTTTTAGTATAATCGTAATAAAAATGGAAGGTAATGATTAAAATTGATAGACCGATCTGTATTCTACAGTTTAAGATTTATAAACAAACTCAAATCATTAGTCAAATTTCGGGCCAGGTCGTGATATACATAAAGTCATATATAAATGGTGTTCAAACCATGGTTAATATTCAAATTTAACAAAATGTAGATGGTAACTTACGTATACATCGTTTTGGATGGCAGATTTGATATTAGTTAACAAGGGTACAAATGCCCTTGTATGTTTTTGGACTTAACTCTCACAATTGGCGATATGTTATACTGTTAGACTATTATTAGTTCAGGCGATCAACTTATACTGTTAATTATGAAAGAATTAAAAGCACAAATACTATAAATTCACCGAAGTGTCGCTCGATGTGAACAGTGAAGCAATCTCAAGTGTTAAGACTTTTGATTTTATGGCGTTTTATGTGTGTGCGTATGTGTGATTCACTCTTAGACAGCTAAAAATAAAAAGGGACACAATTATTAGCGATAAGGTTCTCGGAGATTCTCTGTCTTTTCGGCGAATGTTAGCGAAATCCATCGAAGTAGGCATCGGCTAATTATATGTGGTATGAAGGGGGGATCGTAGATTGAGGTTTGGAGAGACGATTAAATTTGTATTCATTTTCCGTTAAACTGTTGGTCGTCGGTCTCCTTTTTCTCGCCACTACATGTATCTCGCCGGGAACTCATGAGAGTGGCGAAAAGTGGTGTGGAAGATTAACGGTTGGACGAATACTCACACGAATATCATCTTGGTTAATGGAATTTGTTCATCCAAGAGTGGAGCTCACCCTGAAAATCTGCAGACTGTATTAAATGGCATGCCACCAACAATCAGAGTTATACAAATTTGGTGATTAGGCTCAACCTGTATTTTGACGAAAAGAGTATATCGATCCACCGTTCACAGCTTTCAACCGACGACCACGCGGACGGAAAACCGTTACTTACCATTTTTGAATTTGGTCCGTATTAATCTTATTTATATAATATTTATTCTTTAATCTATTTGACGAAATTGCTTTGTTTGGATGTTCAGGAGACTATTATTATATGATATTTAATTTATATTTAATTTTAATTTAATTGTTAATGTCTGATTGTGTACATTGAAGGATCGTGACGTCACGTGCGAATTATATTTAATTTATTTTTGTAAAAAAAACTAATGTGATTTGGGTATTAACATCATTATTCAAAGCAATTGTTCCACGATAGACGTAATTGGAAACAACTTTATAACCGTCATCTTATCAATTCAAAATAAAATTTTATTCATATATTAAATTTTAAATGTCTCTAGAATTTGTTTAAAAATAAAACTGTCTGGTTACATTTTTGGCGCCCGAACAGGGACACGATTGAGTTGATCCAATTAAATTATATATTTTATGAATTATTTGACCTAATGTTTATAAAATTTGATGAATTTTACTCCTCGTACGACTCGATCACAGAATAAACCGTTGTTACCGGGATTACCAAATACAAAACAAAATTCAAAAAAGGCTCGCGATAAATTATTTTTAACACAAAGAAATTTATCAATTGAAATGGCGGGTGATAATGATGACGTTTTAGGTGAAATGAGTTTGGAACAATTGCGGGCTGAGGTACAAAGATTGCAGGAAATTAATAATTTACAAAACACACAATTGTTAACTTTGAGGCGAGAAAAAAACGAAGCGATTGCGAATCAGGATAATAATTTAATTCAGACTTTGGTTGAGGGATTGCGATCAGTTAGTATAGATGTTAAACCCCCTAAATATGAAGAAAATGAAAATCCAAATCAATTCTTGGAGAAACTTGATAAATTCTTCGTAATTAAGAGAATTAGTAATGATAATAAATTGAATATTTTGGAAGCGTCTTTTGAAGGTCGGGTTCGTGTTTGGTTTGAGACTCGGAGAATTTCTTTTGTCGATTATGATGAGTTTAAGGAGGCATTTCTTCAAGAATTTTATTCTGTACCTATTAGAGTAAAAATAAAATCAAATTGGTTGTCTAAAAAATTTGAACCAAATAAAGGGACACTAATTTCATATTTTCAAGAGCAGGTTCGGGAGGCACAATATTTTTTACCGAAGATGGAGGAGTATGAAACATATTATACAATCATTTTGCAAATGCCGATCCGTGTAAGGGAAGCAATGGTCACTATTGACTTTTCTGACTATAATAAAATTTCTCAGGCTTTAACACAGCTTGATCTCACATTTAGTGACAAACTTTCGACTCATAAAAAATCGTCGAATAATTCAAATGAACAAAATCAAGCTAGTCGTTATAATGTAAATAATTCAGAATCTCAAAATAAATTAAAGTTACGGAAAATGCAAATTAATGAAAATTTGAATTGTTCGAATAATTATGAAAATCAGTTGAAGTTTCCCAATCACGTTTCGGACTTGCGATGTGGTGTATGTGTTAGTGCCTGTTCAGCCCCACCATTTTCACAACGAATGAGTAGTCAAAGTAATCTGCGATTGCCCGATATGAGTGTTCCCCCTCCCTCATTAAAACGATTCAACCGGGATTCTCTTGATCGTGAGCACAGTAATCAGCATTTAAACTGATAATCGGCGCGATGTCCTCTGTGAAAACATCGCGCCGCTGTTTATATGACGATTTCCAAGATTTAGAAAATGACTTAGATATAGATCATAATGATAATCAGGGAAATCGACGATTTATTCACTCCCCGTTATGCCCAAAGATGATAGTTAGCGTTTTTTCAGTTCCAGTTCCGGCTTTAATCGATACAGGAAGTCAAGTGACTGCTGTTTCTGAAGAATATTATAAATATTTACTTTTGCATGGAACTCTTACTGAATTACCTGTGTCGAATGTTTCACTTTTCACGGCTATCGGTAAAAAGCCTACGCCCATTAGAAAACAGGTGATGCTTGATTTATTCGTAGGGGAAAATATGTATTCTTCTTGTTTATTGGTTGTACCTGGGTTGACAAACTCAATACTTTTGGGTAATGATTGGTTCTTGACTTATGATGTTATTATAAATTATAAAACTCGCTCAATTGTTATTAATGAAATTACAGCCCCAGAATCCCACGTGAGATTTGATGGAGGAATATCAGAGAAATTATCTCTCTATGATTCTCGAAACGATATAAAATATATTCAGTCGTTAGATATTTTTGAAGAAAAGAATCAAAGTTATGATGCTGGAAAAAATAAAATTGCCTGAAAAAACTGCGTTGATTCTAATTCATTAAATTGTTTTAATATAAAAAAATATTCCTATGACGATTGGTTCAGTGACACTGAATTTTTACTTAATAGATTGTTTTTTATTGATGATGATTCTGAATATA
Organism: Ganaspis brasiliensis; assembly: GCA_037103525.1. Lineage (NCBI taxonomy): Eukaryota > Metazoa > Arthropoda > Insecta > Hymenoptera > Figitidae > Ganaspis > Ganaspis brasiliensis. Next base: position 1,082,651 of record JAZKLR010000091.1, on the reverse strand, counting down.
ATATGAAAATCGTCCATTCAGAAGATTTAGAACCGGATAAAAAAGCAAAAAATTATTCAAATGATGGTACAAATAAAATTAACTTAAATTTAATTTCGAAAAAAAATTATTTTGAAGATGATGATTTTAACGATTTAAAGGGGGATAATGGATTTGAAATTGGCTCAATTGAAAATAATGCAATGAATTCATTTCAATTTCGTGAAGAATTGCGATCGGTTATTCTAGCAATACCTGATTTAACGAATGACGAAAGGGATATTTTTGTTAAAAGGATGATGAAGTTTGAAAAATTATTTACTCCAAAACTTGAAAGTGCCGATACTTTTCAATATAGATTAAAAATTAAGGAACATAAGACGTATGTTCGTAAACATTATCCGGTTCCACTTGCTCATAGAGAAAAAGTTGATCGCGAAATTGAAGCAATACTTAAGGCAGGCATTATCGAAAGGTGTGACAGCCCTTATTGCAACCCTTTAAGAATAGTAGTGAAGGGGGATGATTCAGTTCGCGTGTGCCTCGATGCCAGATTTATTAACGATATAATTGAAGCCGATCATGAGTCCCCGCCTTTGATTCACGAGCTATTGCAAAAATTCCACGGAATAACGTATATGTCGACTGCTGATCTTGCGGCTGGGTACTGGCAGATACCGCTGCACGATAGTAGCCGAAAATATACTGCATTTGTATATGGCTCTAAAATGTATCAGTTCTGCCGACTGCCATTTGGATTGAAGACGGCGGGAGCAGCGTTTATTCGAGCTTTAAATTTTGCGTTAGGCGATGAATTTGACGAAATTCTTTCTACATATGTTGATGATTTTTTGTTTGCAACTGGAGGTTCATTTCTCGATCATCTCAATGCTTTGGAGTCTGTTTTTAATGTTTTGCAGATGAAAAATTTTACGTTAAATCTAAAAAAATCCTTGTTTTTTCAAAAAAAAATTAAGTTTTTGGGACATGAGTTGTCTACTACAGGGGTCAAACCATTATCGGATAAACTAGATATTATTCTTAATTTTGAAAAGCCAAAAAATCGTCGAGAATTGCAACAATTCATTGGAATATGCACCTTTTATCGTCAATTTACGGCTTGTCATTCACAATTGATTGATCCTTTTCGATCGTTATTGAAAGAAAAAAATCAATGGATTTGGACCGAGATCCATGATCGAGCTTTCAGGGAAATGAAGTCAGCTTTCGTTGGTTGCGTTGAGCTTAATCATTATATTCCAGGTGCTACGTATTTTTTACAGACAGATGCATCTGATCGTGGTATTAGTGGCGTGTTATACCAATATAATGATCGAGATGATCCATGCATTGTTTCCCTTATCAGTAGATGTTTGAATTCAGCTGAGATGAATTACACGACGACTGAGAAGAAACTCTTGGCCATCGTGTATTCAATCACGAAACTTCGGGTGTATCTGCTTGGTACGAGATTCAGGGTTATCACTGATCATAAGGGTTTGACGTTTTTGCAAAGTACAATTTATTTAAGTTCTAGACTCATTCGTTGGAGCCTTATCCTCCAACAGTACGATTTTTCCGTATCCTATTGTCGCGGCAAGGACAATATTGTTGCCGATTTTTTTAGTAGGCACCCACGTAGAAAATTTGAGGCAGATTCACAGAATAATTTATCCATTGATGTTTTAGAAATAAAGGAAGAACCTATAGAGTCTAATTATATTCTGAATAAAATTGAGTTTGACGTGGATTTAACAGAATCGTTAAGAAATTTGGCTGAGTTACAGGAATCTGATTCTAATATTGAAACTCTTCGACATAAAATTAATCAAGAAAATTTTATTAATTCTTATGTAATAAAAAATAATATTCTGTTTAAAATAAATCAAAATTTGGGACTTTGTCAGATTGTGATACCGGAAATCATTGTTAAAAAACTTATTGACTGTATACATTCAAAGCTGGGACATCCAGGGGTTTATAAAACATTGATGTATATCAGACAATATTATAGTTGGAAAAACATGAATCGGGATGTTAAACAGTTTGTTTTGAGTTGCGATCTTTGTCAACGAGTGAAGAGTTCCAATGTTGAAATGGAGGGATCATTTCATTTAGTGGAGTCAACAGAACCCAAGGATTTAGTATGTGTAGATTTTTATGGTCCTTTGCCAAGATCCTCGGGTAATTTTCAGTATATTTTTGTTGTTTTAGACGTATTTTCAAAATATGTGAAACTGTTTCCAATTCGAAAAGAGACTACAGACATAGTTTTAAAAAAATTATGTGATGTCTATTTTACGGAAATAGGAAAACCCAGAAGAATCTTGGCTGATCATGGCTCTCAATTCACTTCGCCAAAGTGGCGAGGGAAATTGGAAAAGTTAGATATTAAGGTCATTTTTTCTTCTATCAGGCATCCTCAGGGAAATCCTGTGGAAAGGGTGATGAGGGAGTTGGGACGCTTGTTTCGGACTCTATGCTCGGAAAAACATACTCGGTGGATTAAACATGTACCTGATATAGAGTATTTTTTAAATGCCACCACTCATCACAGCACGGGATTTACTCCTTTCGAACTTCACTTTGGAGTTAGGCCTCCTGATCCTGTTACTGATTTGGTGAATTTTCCCGAAATAAAATTAATTCAACGGGATGCGAAAATCTTTTTGGCTCGAGATAAAATTAATCAAAATTTTAAAAAGCGAACTCGCACTCAAAAGACGTTTTCACAAATTACATTGAAAGAAGGCGATTTAGTATTATTAAGTGTACCAAGGATTTCTGACGCGTTTAAAAAATTAACTAGAAAATTTTTTCACTTATACTATGGACCATATGTCATTACTAAGGATCTAAAAAACAATTCATACGAATTAGGCCATCAGGATAATCCAGGCAGAATTGTTGGAATTTATAATCGGTATAATTTAAAAAAATATCGGCCCCCAGCCGAAGTCTGAGTTGCTCATATCTGCATCATTTCAATTGTTATAAAAATAATTGTCTACGAAAATTATTCTTGTAACTGTAGTCGACATTGTAAGTGTATGTGGGTATGCTGGCCTATTGTTGTTTGGAATTTTATTCGATTGTAGATAAATTTATTTTATTTGGTATAAAGCATTATAGATATTCCTTGAAAGATGATTTGTTTGAATTAGATTATTTCATAATTCAAACAAATGGGGGATGATGAAGCAATCTCAAGTGTTAAGACTTTTGATTTTATGGCGTTTTATGTGTGTGCGTATGTGTGATTCACTCTTAGACAGCTAAAAATAAAAAGGGACACAATTATTAGCGATAAGGTTCTCGGAGATTCTCTGTCTTTTCGGCGAATGTTAGCGAAATCCATCGAAGTAGGCATCGGCTAATTATATGTGGTATGAAGGGGGGATCGTAGATTGAGGTTTGGAGAGACGATTAAATTTGTATTCATTTTCCGTTAAACTGTTGGTCGTCGGTCTCCTTTTTCTCGCCACTACATGTATCTCGCCGGGAACTCATGAGAGTGGCGAAAAGTGGTGTGGAAGATTAACGGTTGGACGAATACTCACACGAATATCATCTTGGTTAATGGAATTTGTTCATCCAAGAGTGGAGCTCACCCTGAAAATCTGCAGACTGTATTAAATGGCATGCCACCAACAATCAGAGTTATACAAATTTGGTGATTAGGCTCAACCTGTATTTTGACGAAAAGAGTATATCGATCCACCGTTCACAGCTTTCAACCGACGACCACGCGGACGGAAAACCGTTACTTACCATTTTTGAATTTGGTCCGTATTAATCTTATTTATATAATATTTATTCTTTAATCTATTTGACGAAATTGCTTTGTTTGGATGTTCAGGAGACTATTATTATATGATATTTAATTTATATTTAATTTTAATTTAATTGTTAATGTCTGATTGTGTACATTGAAGGATCGTGACGTCACATGCGAATTATATTTAATTTATTTTTGTAAAAAAAAACTAATGTGATTTGGGTATTAATATCATTATTCAAAGCAATTGTTCCACGATAGACGTAATTGGAAACAACTTTATAACCGTCATCTTATCAATTCAAAATAAAATTTTATTCATATATTAAATTTTAAATGTCTCTAGAATTTGTTTAAAAATAAAACTGTCTGGTTACAACAGTACGCACTAATCGTTCGATTCGTAGTGTAGACGGAAACTAGATTACAAACTCTTAACTTGCAAGGTCTTTATTCCGAATTCTAGACCGGCACGATTCAGCAATACCACACAGAGCACTAACCTTTACGACACCCAACAATCGATTACATGCCATGCTCTAATGATTGATATCGATCACTCGATTCAATCAATTTAAAGACTTTTTTACCCATTATGGGGGTCGTCTGTGCAAAAATGTGGATTGGCACGTCCATGCAAAATTGTGGAATGACACGAGCCATGCTAAAGTGTGGAATGGCACTTATCGTAATTGGGGATCGTTCCTAGACTGATGAGTTTCTATGTATCTGTGTATGTGAATTTGTCACAATCATCCATGGATTGATTAATTAGATCAATGGAACGATTTATTATTAATTATTGACAAGCTTACGGCTATTAATACTATTATGATCGATCAGTCGAAGAATGATTTCATTATATTGAATTTGAGCTTATTTGGGCAGGATTTCAGCCCTAAACATAGATACTTACACTGGGACAGTGCTGGCAAAAAAATTATGTACCATTACCATAGCCACGACTATTACCATTACCATAGTTTTTATTTTTTTGAGTAGTTGAAATGTTTTACTTATTTATATTTCAATTATTTGTCATTGATATCTCATATACTAATTCTGAATATTTAGCTATTTATGATAATTATCTTCTTTACTTATTATAAGGTAATTAACTCTTTTAATTCTATGGCAATATTAATAGTTTTGACATTTTAATTATTACTACACTTGCTCGCATCATATATTAACTTTGAAATTTTTTGTATTGGGTTATAATAATTGTTTTCTATACTTGCGACAGTACACCTTGTCCTGTCGGAAGGATATTGATCATTTTATAATAAACATTTATAATTCGAAAATTAATTAATCATATATGCATAAATAATTACTGTAAACATATATGATATTCTGACTTATAAACTTTTCGTCTCTATTAATTCTTTAATTTTGTATTGATTTAGGGTGTTGAGTTACTCTTATCATAAATGTTGAGCAGATGAGCAAGTGACAAGATCGTCACCGCGACCTTGCACCTGCTCTCGGTTATATCGTATCAAAAATATGAAGGTAATACAATAGAACCTCGATAACTCGAACCTCGTTAAGTCGAATTCCTCAGTAAGTCGAAAAAAGTAGCTTTCCCCTCCCGTTGAAGCCTTAAATACTCAATATCTCGAATTATTTTCAATTTTTAACTCGAAGAAAATATCATTCCCCTTGAGGTACTAATAGTGCATTTTTATACTCTAAAACTCGAAGTTCGAAAAGCTGACTCTGTAAGTCGAATTTTCTTTACAAGAACAGATTTTTTTAAAATTTTTTCTTTTATTATTATATTTTTATTAAACTTATTTTTCTAACTAAAATTATTATTAATTCGACATTTAAGTCGATTTTATATTTTATATTACTCTACAAGTCGAAAAATGTACATTATAATTATGCCTCTGTAAGTCGAAGTTGTGATCAATAAATCCTTTATATCTCGAAATCCTCGTTAAGTTGAAAACTCATTAACTCGAAGTTTTTAGCGTTCCCCTTGAAATTCGAGTTATCAAGGTTCTACCCCACTCAGAAAAAAAGTGCGGAATTCCTGCGGAGTTTCCGCAGGAAATTCCGCAGAAATTCCGCAAAAATGTTCCGTAACGAGATTTCGCAAAATCTGTGATTAAAAATGCACAACAGATTTCCTGGTCGCTCGGGTCAATTTCTTCGAGGAAGTTGACCTCAAAATGTGAAAAATAACTGCTACACGGTATTCAAGAGTAAAACCGATGTCTAGGTCGTTCGGGTCAACTTTTTAGGAAAAGTTAATCTCAAAATGTAAAAAGTAACTGCTACACCGTTTTCAAGAGCAAATCTAATGTGCAGGAGGTCTTGTTCAACTACTTCAAGAAAGTTAACCTTAAAATGTAAAAAATACCTGCTACACCGTTTTCAAAAGAAAATTCGATGATCAGGTCGTTCGGCTCAACGTCTTCGTGAAAGTTAACCTCAAAATATAAAAAATTACTTCTACACCGTTTTCCAGAGCAAAACCGATGTCTAGGTCGTTCGGGTCAACTTTTTAGGAAAAGTTAATCTCAAAATGTAAAAAGTAACTGCTACACCGTTTTCAAGAGCAAATCTAATGTGCAGGAGGTCTTGTTCAACTACTTCAAGAAAGTTAACCTTAAAATGTAAAAAATACCTGCTACACCGTTTTCAAAAGAAAATTCGATGAACAGGTCGTTCGTGTCAACATCTTTGGGAAAATTAACCTCAAAATAAAAAAAAATAACTGCTACACCGTTTTCTAGAGCAAAATCGATGTCTAGGTCGTTCCGGCCAACTTCTTCGAAGAAGTTAACCTTACAATATAAAAAATAACTGCTACACAGTATTCAAGATCAAAACCGATGTCTAGGTCATTCGGGTCAACTTTTTAGGGAAAGTTAACCTCAAAATGTAAAAATTAACTGCTATACCGTTTTCAAGTGCAAAACCGATGGCTAGGACGTTCAGGTCAACATCTTCAGGAAAGTTAACCTCAAAATGTGAAAAATACATGCTACACCGTTTTCAAGAGAAAACTCGATGTCCAGGTCGTCCGTGTCACCATCTTTGGGAAAATTAACCTCAAAATAAGAAAAATAACTGCTACACCTTTTTTAAAAGAATATTCGATGTCCAGGTCGTTCGTGTCACCATCTTCAGAAAAGATAACCTCAAAGTATAAAAAATTACTGCTACACCGTTTTCCAGAGCAAAACCGAAGGCTAGGTCGTTACGGTCAACATCTTCAGGAAAGTTAACCTCAAAATGTGAAAAATACCTGCTACACCGTTTTCAAGAAAAAATTCGATGACTAGCTCTTTCGGGTCAATGTCTTCGGAAAAGTTAACCTCAAAATATAAAACATTTCTGCTACACCGTTTTCCAGAACAAAACCGGTGGCTAGGTCGTTCCGGTCAACATCTTCAGGAAAGTTAACCTTAAAATGTAGAAAGTAACTGCTACACCGTTTTCCAGAGCAAAACCGATGGATAGATCGTTCCTGTCAACATCTTCAGGAAAGTTAACCTCAAAATTTAAAAAATATCTGCTACACCGTTTTCAAGAGAAAATTCGATGAACAGGTCGTTCGGATCAACGTCTTCGGGAAAGTTAACCTCAAAATAAAAAAAATTACTGCTACACCGTTTTTATGAGAAAATTCGGTGTTTAGGTCGTTTTTGTCAACTTTTGATGGGAAGTTCACCTATTGCATTGATTTTTTAATAAAAACTAAATATTTAGAAACATTATATACGATTAATAACAAAAATACATGCGTTAAATCACAAATCCACGGTATAACAGTAAAAAAAAAAAAACATTATTGACACAGATTTTCGCCCTTATCTGTCAGCACAATTAAATGTAGACTTTTTCAACTACGTGGTTCAAAAGCAAATAAGAAATCGACATATAAAAATGGACGACTTTAAAAAATATGTTAGCGGACGGCCTTCGTTATTGTCAAAATTTTGGGTTTTTGACAAGAACGATGTCGTCCGCTCACTTAACTTTCAAAGTCGTCTATTTTTATAACTCGATTTTTTATTTGCTTTTAAACAACGTAGGTGAGAAAGTCTACATTTCATTGTGCTGCCAGATAAGGGCGAAAATCTGTGTCAATGATGTTTTTTTTTTATTGTTTTTTACTGTTATACCCTAGATTTGTGATTTAACAAATGTATTTTTTTTATTAAACGTATATAATGTTTCTAAATATTTAGTTTTTATTAAAAAAAAAAAAAAAAAATTCGTTATTTTTAACGTTACATACTTCAATGCAATGTTAACCTTAAGATTTGAAAAATAACTGCTTCACCGTTTTCAAGTGCAAAACCGATGTGCAGGAAGTCTGGGTCAACTTCTTCGGGGAAGTTAACCTTAAGATGTAAAAAAATACCTGCTATACCGTATTTAAGAGAAAATTCGACGTCCATGTCGTTTCGGTCAACCTCTTTAGCAAGGTTAACCTCAAAATAGAATAAATTACTTCTCCACCTTTTTCAAGAAAAAGTTTGATGTCCAGGTTGTTCGGGTCAATGTCTTCGGAAAAGTTAACCTTAAAATATGTAAAATGACTGCTACACCGTATTCAATAATTCGATGTCTGTAGGGTCTATAGGTCGTTTAGGTCAACGTCTTTGGAAAAGTAAAGCTCAAAATAAAAAAAATAACTGCTACACCGTTTTCAAGAGCAAAACCGATGTCTAGAATGTCAAGATCTTTCGGGACAACCTCAGTGTGGAAGTGAACCTTAAAATGAGAAAAACAACTGCTACTCTGATTTGAAGTACAAAATCGAGTAGGAGCATGAATATTCACTAAAACCTATTTGTCCTAAACCATATAGCCTAAAACGAATTAAGCCTAAATTCCATTTAACCTAAAATGCATTCAGCCTAAAATTCATTTAGCCTAAAATGCATTCAGCCTAAATCCTGTTTAACCTAAATGCAGTCAGCTTAACTCCGATTTTTCCTATCGCCCATTTAACCTAAAATACATTTATCCAAAATTCTGTTAAGCCTAAACTGCATTTAGCCTAACTCCCATTTAAACTTAACATGCATTCATCAAAAATGCTTTTTAGCCTAAACTCTATTTAACATAATTCCCATTTAACCTAATTCTTATGCAACCTAAAATGCATTTAACCTAAATCCCATTTACCCTAAATCTTATTTAATGTTATATTCTGTTAACTACATTTAGGCTACAAGCATTTTAGGCCGAATAAGTTGTAGGCTGAGTGCATTTTAAGTTAAATGCATTTTAGCTTGATGAGTTTTAGGTTATATGCTTTTTAGGCTATACGCACTTTAGGCAGGTTATACAAGCCGTAATATATTAGTGTGATACACTGGTTAGTTTCCCGCCCCTACAGAAAAACGGGACCTCACTTTTCACATAGGTTTCTACGTGCCGTACTATGTGTAAGTGGTGGTGAGAAGGGACGTGAAACGCCATGTGAAAAGGGACGTGCAGAACTACCTCCCTTTTTGAAATTGCTTTTCACGTACAAAACGATGTCCAGAATCATGTGCAAAATAAGGTTGAGAGCTACATAAAAAACCATTCAAATTTAAATTATATTATTTTATTATTTCTACCCTATTGAAACAAACGATTTTTATGTTTGTTTAAAAATGATGTAACTGTCATATTTTTATATTTTTTAAATTATTAAACAGTATAATACATTTTTTATGTAAATAATATTTAATTTAAATATTTTATTCTCAACATAATGTATTATAATAGAAAAAATAAGGACGGGATAAGGTGTGTAATAAATCCACTATAAATTAATAATAATAAAATCGGTATCACTAATCATTAATTTTTAAAAAATGTTCTTTATTAAATTCTTCTTATCACGACAATTCTGAAACATTCAAAAGTGTTTAAAAGAATTAGATTTTTATTATAATGCGAATTAAAACATTGCTTACTCTCTAAATCTGAATTAGTGATTTTCCAGTAATGAATTAGAGAAAAATCGGTCACTATTAAATAGTGAATATTTTACTAATCTTTAGTAGAAAACTACTAATTATTAGTAGAAAATTACTAATTAGAAAGTGAAATATCTACTTTTTGAAACAGTGAATTTAGTAGAAAACTACTAATTATTAGTAGACAATTGCTAATTTTAAAGTGAAATATCTACCAATTGAAAAAGTGAATTTCACTGTTTCAATTAATAGATATTTTACTATAAAATTAGTAATTTTACTAAATTACTAATTACACAGCCCCACAAAAAAAAAAGTGTCATGTACTTTTGACCGGAATACCCTAGCCCTATGTATTTTGACGCGCTGAACACGAATCCGAAGTCCATTTTGCTCCATCACGTCAGGATTTTTTTCTAACCTCAAAAAACATGTCGAATTTTGAGAGGTAGGCGATTTTTTAAAAAAATTTATGGATTTACTTCAAACTTGGTATCTGGGGGTTTTTTGGGTCGCTGATTACGAATCTGAAGGTAGATTTCCATAATTCAAAATGGCGGATCCAATATGGCGGACGAATTTCGAAAAAATTTGAAGATTTACTTTAAACTTGGTATCTGGTGGTTTTTTGAGTCGCTGATTGCGAATCTGACGTCATATTTTCGAAATTTTTATGAAATTTGGTATCTTCAGGTTTTTAAGTTGCTGAGTGTGATTTCGAAGCGAGTTTCTTACATTTTCAAATATGACTTCTATTACAATTTTATCATAAAATATTCCTTGGTAACAGATTGGATATTCTACTAAATTCTACTAAATTCACTGTTTCAAAAAGTAGATATTTCACTTTCAAATTAGTAATTTTCTACTAATAATTAGTAGTTTTCTACTAAAGATTAGTAAAATATTCACTATTTAATAGTGACCGATTTTTCTCTAATTCATTAGTGGAAAATCACTTATTCAGATTTAGAAAGTAAGCAATGTTTTAATTCGCATTATAATAAAAATCTATTTCTTTTAAACACTTTTGAATGTTTCAAAATTGTCGTGATAAGAAGAATTTAATAAAAAACATTTTTTAAAAATTAATGATTAGTGATACCGATTTTATTATTATTAATTTATAGTGGATTTATAACACACCTTATCCCGTCCTTATTTTTTCTATTATAATACATTATGTTGAGAATAAAATATTTAAATTAAATATTATTTACATAAAAAATGTATTATACTGTTTAATAATTTAAAACATATAAAAATATGACAGTTACATCATTTTTAAACAAACATAAAAATCGTTTGTTTCAATAGGGTAGAAATAATAAAATAATATAATTTAAATTTGAATGGTTTTTTATGTAGCTCTCAACCTTATTTTGCACATGATTCTGGACATCGTTTTGTACGTGAAAAGCAATTTCAAAAAGGGAGGTAGTTCTGCACGTCCCTTTTCACATGGCGTTTCACGTCCCTTCTCACCACCACTTACACATAGTACGGCACGTAGAAAGCTATGTGAAAAGTGAAGTCCCGTTTTTCTGTAGGGGCCCGGCTACTGCGGCGCTTTTGTCGCTACACACAGATGCAAAATTTGTATAGCGACATGGCAGTTATATGTGTTGGTATTTAGTAACGCACATTACTGCCATGTCGTTATACAAATTTTGCATCTGTGTGTAGCGACAAAATCGCCGCAGTAGCCGGGCGAGAAACTAACCAGTGTATCACACTATTACATTACGGCTTGTGAAGCCTCATTTTAGGTTAAATGGAATTTAATTTAAATGCATTTGAGGTTAACTTGGAATTAGGTTAAGTAGCGTTTAGGTTAAATGGGATTTAGGCTTACTCCAATTTAGGTAAATTACGATCTAGCTTAAATACATTTTAGGTTACATAAGACTTAGGATAAATGAGATTTAGGTTAAATGGAATATAGATTGAATGAGATTTATTTTACATAAGTTTTAGTATAAGTAGGAAGTAGGATAAGGAGATGAAACGACGTATTTTTACTGGCCCCCATATAGGGGGGCCAGTTGTTGTGCGTGTTTCGTTGTGTGCGTGGCTGTGTCTTATGTACATGTGATATGGTCACGTGATAAATTATAGTTACAAAAATCACCACAGCAAGTGCTGTTGTCAACAGGGAAAAAAAGACCTGTACTACTCTGGGACCCCCCTGATTGGTGTCAAGTTTTCCCGCAACAAACTACAGGCGTTTCATCTCCTTATCCTACTTCATGGTTTTAGGCTACATGCATTCTAGGCTGAACAAGTTATAGGCTTAATGCATCTAAGGTTAAATTTGTTTTAGGCTACTTGCATTTTAGGCTAAATGAGTTTTAGGCTACATGTATTCAAGGTATAGCCTAAAACAAGTGGCCTTAGGCATGCATTTTAAGTTAAATGGGTTTTAAACTACTCGCATTTTAGGTTGAATGAGTTTTAGGCTAAATTCATTGTAGGTTCAGAGGTTTTAGGCTACATGCTTTTTATCTTGCATTTGGCGCCCTCTAGTAAGAAAAGTTCACAGTTGTGATTCTAAAAGCAAGAGAGTTTTAAAAAGATTTTTTAACAGACATTGATTCTTTAGTAACAATTGACAGAAAATTTGTGCATAAAATATTTATTGTATTTGTTTAAACAATCGAAATTTTTAATAATTTTTTTTTTATTAAATTCTCTTAGAAAAATTTTGCTTGTGACTTTTATTATTAAAAAAAATCACGAATTTTTTCGTCTGCAATTTTCAAGATATTTTGATTGTTTAAACAATTTATATTTGTGGAAACAATTTAATTTTCGCATATTAGACGTTTACTAATTTTTTTAAAATAACTCATAAAGGACGATTTTTAAATCTTTTTTATCTCATACTTAGCCAGAAATTTATTTTTCTTAATAAACAGCATATTAATTTAGAAAAAGATTTATATCATACAGTATTATTATTTAGGCTAGATAATAATAAGGTAGGTACAGTTTGATAGCAGGATGCTTAAGATTTAAATTTATTTAGGATTTTTTTATAAAAGTAGAAGAGGGGTAACTGGAAAATATTAAAAAAGTACATTATTGTTATGAGAATATTGGCAAAGTAAAAACATTGATAAATTAGAAAATTAGAAAATTGGAAAAATTTGTAAGCTGGTAATTTAAGACATTGGAGATTTGGTTATTGGCAAACTGGAAAATTGGATAAGTGGTTATTTTAAAATTGGAGAAATTGAGAAATGATAAACTGGAAGATTGGCAAATTAGAAAATTGTTCAAACTGGTAAATAAGAAAATTAAAGTTATTGCTAAATTGTCAAAGTAAAAAAATTTCTTAACAGAAAAATTGGAGATTTTTTAATTAGGAAATTGTCAAATTAAATAAAATTGGTAAATTATAAAATTTGACAATTAGAAAATAAAAAAACGAGAAGAGCATAATTTTACGCGCGTAGCGCGCTTTGGAAGTGCTAGTGCTTAAAATAAAATTATCACCGAAAAAGTTTTTTTTACAGTCATCTTTGACAGCTTACAAAATACCCTAAGTTAAACGTATTTTAGTTTAAATTCATTTTAGGCTATAAAAATTTAAGGCTATATGCATTTTAGGTTTAATAGGTTTTAGACTACTTGGATTTTACTGTTAATGAGATTTAGGTTTCATGCATTTTAGGTTAAATGCACTTTAGATAATTAAATACATTTTAGACGGTTAAATACATTTTAGACGGTTTAATGCATTTTAGGCTATAAAAATTGTAGGCTTTATGCATTTTAGGTTTAATAGGTTTTAGGCTACATGCATTTTATGCTCATCAAGTTTTAGGCTTAATGCATTTTAGGTTAAATGGATTTTGGACTACTTGCATTTTAGGCTGAATGAGTTTTAGGCTGAATGCATTTCAGGTTTAAGGAGTGTTAGTCTACATTCATTTTAGGCTGAAAGAGTTTTAGGATGAATGCATTTCAGGTTTAAAGAGTTTTAGTCTACATTCATTTTTGGCTGATTGAGTTTTAGGCTTAATGCATTTAATGTTAAATAGGTTTTAGATAACTTGCAATCTAGGCCTTATAAGTTTTAGGCTGAATTTATTTTAGTTTAAATGGGATTTAGGATGTATGCATTTTAAGCTTAATAAGTTTTAGGCTGCTTGCATTTTAAGTTATATGTATTTTAGTTTAAATTCATTTAAGCTATATGCATTTTAAGCTATATGCATTTTAGGTTATATGGGTTTTAGGCTACAAGCATTTTAGGCGAAATAAGTTTAGTTTTAATGCATTTAAGGTTAAAGAGGTTTTAGACTACATGCATTTTAGGCTGAATTGGTATTATTTTATTTTAGGTTAGAGGGGTTTTAGGCTACTTTCATTTTAAGCTGATTCAGTTATACGCTTAATGTCTATCAGGTTAAATAGCTTGAAGACAACCTGCAGTTTAGGCTGAATAAGTTTAGACTGAATGCATATAAGGTTAAATGGAATTTAGGCTAAATGCATTTAAGGTGAAATGGGTTTCATGCTACTTGCATTTTAAGCTGAACGCATTTTAAAATAAATGCATTTTAGGTTAAAGAGGTTTTAAGGTACTTTTTCAACTTTACTTCTTTATTCTCGTGAGATGAAGGGAGAGAAAATTCAAATTTTTATTTGTCTTCTTCTGTTTCATGTCGGCTGGCTGCCCAGCCAGCTAGCCAGCCGAGATGTGTAGGCTACATGCATTTTAGGCTTAATGAGTTTAAGTCTTAATGCATTTTGGGTTAAAGAGGTTTTAGATTACTTGCATTTTATGTTAAAAAGGTTTTAGACTACTTGCATTTTAGGTTAAAAGAATTGAAGGCTGAATGCATTTCAGGTTTAAGGAGTTTTAGTCTACATTCATTTTAGGCTGATTGAGTTTTAGGCTTATTGCATTTTAGGTTAAATAAGTTTTTCGACAAATGGTATTTAGGCTGAATGGGTTTTAGGCTAAATGCATTTCAGGTTAAATGGAATTTAGTTTAATTACATTTAAGGTTAAATGAGATTTAGACTAAATAAGTTTTAGGCTAATTACATTTCAAGTTAAATGTATTTTGATATTTTAAATGAACTTATAATTCAAATGTATTTTAGTTAAAATTCAATCATGTTATATGTTATCTCGTTTAGACATCGTATATGATAGTCATGAATCGTTTCGTTATACTTGCGTCTCGTTCAGACGATCGAAAACGAGAATAAAAATTTTAAAAACTTCTATATTACACTTATGCATTTATGCTGACCTGATTTATTAATTTATTTAATTTAAAAGTTAGATAGTTTAAAGAATTACGAATATTAATAGATAAAAATCAAACTGTGACATGTCAACTTTTTGATATTTTACTCTCTCAATCTGAATTAGGAAAATTTTTGAGTAATTTAATTATTAATTAAGTATTTGACTAATAACACCACTAAAAGTAATTTCCTATTATTTTGCAGGCAACGAATTATCGAATTCGAATTAGACAAAAAAGGTTATGAGTTAATAATTTTTCACTAATTCAGATTCAAAGAGGAAATATGTTCTTCATGAATTATTAAAAGAACAATCGGAATTTTTAAATGATAGATCGTAGATATGCATATAAATTTTTGATTTATGTCAGAACTTTACAGAAAATTTACTAGTTGATGACTTTAAAAATATTTATCTTTTTACTTAAAAATAAAATGGCATAACTACACTTATAAAGTGAAGTAATTTACACCCAAAAATAAGTAAAGAAGAGAGGCATTTCAGTAATTTTAAAATATATTTTATTGTGAGGAAAAATACAAGATAATATAATTGTAAAAATTTTTAGTTAAAAATAGAGTATTTATTATTTGCTGCTTGTAAATTAAAGTTAAAAAATTATACTATTTTAAATCGGTAATACTTTTCCCGCGCAACTGATATGTGACGATCAAAAAACTTAATGGAAATATTTTTAAAAATTGTTTAAATTTTTTTTATTTAATATCTAGTTGCAAACACAGTAAATTTAAATGTATCCAGAGATAATTTGTGCGGGTAAACATTACGGTTTGTAATAATATAATTTTTTTACTTTAATTTACAAGGCAGTAAATACTATATTTCAACTAAAAACGTTAACAATCATATTATTTTGTACCTGTTGTTTTAATTTTTCTTTAAAATAAAATGACTTAAAATTTTTCAGAAACGACTCTATTTAATTTTATATTATAATTGTGAAAATGTATTAATACAAATAAAACAGCGAACATAACTTGAGGAACGCAAATTTATTTTTTGAATTATAATAAATAATCAGTCATGAACAAATTTTCTGGTTAACTCAATGACACTTCTTCACTTAATATTTTTTAATTTTCTACGTCAAAGAGCACTGTGTCCAGGAATTTAGACACATTAAATGCTTTATAGACTTGTCATTTAATCTGTTCCTGTGCTTTCGAATCGTTAAGGAACTTCTGGAGAATATACGTTCTGATGGTACTGATGTGGTTGGCGTACCTAAAAAATCTCTTGCCATTTTCGCAAGATTTGGAAACGATTTTTATTTTTTTGCCACCACTCTAAAATATCAGTTCTTCATCGTGCTCGTTTCTGTGCTAAATACGAGTCCAACTCTCTTCTCCAGGAGGTAAAATGAGATGATCCATTGGATTTTGATTCTGAATCAGAATCTGAGTCATACAATGCATTAACATCAAAATCATTCTTATTTGCATGCATTGTTTCTTTGGTACTTTTCTTTTGAACAGGAATCTATATTATTATTAGTATTATTATTATTATTAATTATTATTGTTATTATTGGTATTTTTATTTTATTATTCTACTTTTTTTATTGTTTTTATTTTCTACTGTTTTGTTACGATAATTGTTTCGCTATTATTATAATTTTTCTTTCTAAATTTTACTGAATTAGCAATTAAATTTCACTCATACTCAGTCGAAATCTCACAGAATGAAATTAACGAACCAAACAGTTTCATTGATTTCAATCTCTAAGTTTTTCACTAAAAATCAGTGAAAATCTCGCTGATTTTAATCAGTGGATAATCTGGTTTATCGGTAAAATTTCAATAATTTAAATTTACAGAACGTGAATAAAATAATTTTAAATTACTAAAACTTGTTAAGAAATGGAATTTTTAATTATTCTTACACATTGTTTGTAACCGGAATTCCGGCTAAGCACTATTTCACATAATTTTTCGGTTATCTTAACCAGAATTATGGTTAATTTCATCATATTCCGGTAAACTTTACCAGATTTTCCGGTTAAAATAACCAAAAAATCATGTTAAAACGGGCTTAAGTGAAATTCCGGTTATTTTAACCGGAAAATTTTTTCAATGTACAACTAGATTTATTAAAATCGATTTAATTAAAACTTGTCTTGCTTTTAATAGATACTTTTTAGTTTTAAATTATGTCAAAGGGTTGAACCTCTTCAAATTAAAATAACACTTTTTTGAAAAAAATTTTATTGCTTGTAATTCTATATAGTTTGTAAAATAAGTAAAATTATTCCAAGAAAATATACTCTTATTTTTAAAAAACGGACATTTTTATCAAATCATACTGTTACAGTTTGCAAATTAAAGAAACGTGATGGTTTTATTCTTACTTCATTTGAAATATCTTTTGTCGGATAAGTCTCTTGAAAATCTTTTGGATGACACCTTTTCAAATGACGTTTTAAACCCGTTGTGTTGCTGTCGCAGTCATTCTTATTATTTTAATTTCTTTATTAATTTGACAAAGCTTGCAAGTTGCAATTTTCCATTCATTTTTAAGTGAATACTCAAAAGATTCTTTTAACCCCTTACCGCCATTTTTCCGTCGTTTAAATTTGAATAAATTTTGATCATCCTTAACGTTGTTTGTAGTTTTACCTTGGCTGATTGCATTAAAAAAGAAATAATCAACATGTATTTCCGAAATAATAAATTACAAAATTACAAACCAGCTATCTTAATTAAAAATGTAAAGAATAATAATTATTTCAGAAAGTAAGTTACAAAAGTATAATAAAAAAATGTTAATTTATCAATAAAATTAAAAGTTAATAACTAAACGAGCTTATTTTTCACACGCGTGTAATAAAGAGAAATGTTAAATTTGTAAATATTATTAAAAGTTACAGGTTCAGAATAATAATCATACATTTATTAACCTTGTTTAGGGTTCATTTTTCTTAAGTGACAAATTTTCAACATTTTTTACTTTATTTGTTTCTTCTTGAGTTCTTTTTGCGCCCTTAGAACCACCATTTATGTTCGTTTCCATTTTTCAGTTTGAAATAAAATTTGAGGTTCGTAAATAAAAAATAGATCGTATTTACAAAACGAGACTAGACGATCAAAAACAAATGATTTACGATAAACGTCGATCGACAAAAATTTGGAGAACCGAGTGAAGTCGATCGAGACAGCCGATTTTCTCGGCTCGAATGCATCACTAGGTTTAAGGTTTCATGCACTTTAGGCGAAATAACTTTTAGGCTCAATGCATATTAGGTTAAATCGGATTTAGGCAATATGTATTTAAATACATGTTGCCTAAACCCATTCATTTTAGCTTAAAGAGGTTTTTGACTACTTGCATTTTAGGCTCAAAGAGTTTTTGGCTGAGTGCATTTTAGGCTAAATGCATTTTAGGTTAAAGAGGTTTTAGGCTACATGTATTTTAGGCTTAATAAGGTTCAGCATAAATGCTTTATAGGTTAAATATATTTTAGGCTATAAGAATTAAAGGATATATGCGTTTTAGGTTAAATGGGATTTAGGCTACATGCATATTAGACTGAACAAGTTTTAGGCGTAATGTATTGAAGGTTAAGTGGGTTTTAGACTACTTGCATTTTAAGTTCAATGTATTTTAGTTTCAATTCATTTTAGGCTATATGCATTTTAGGTTAAATGAGATTTAGGCAACATGCATTTTAGGCTTAATAAATTTTAGGTCGATTGCATTTAAAGTTAAATGTATTTTAGTTTAAATTTATTGTGGCTATATGCATTTTAAGCTAAATGCATTTTAGATTACATGGGTTTTGGGCTACATGAATTGTAGACTAAATGAGCTTAGTATTAATGCATTTTAGGTTAAAGAGGTTTTAGACTTAATTGATTTAGGCTGAATGTGTTTTTAGTCTTAATTCATTTTAGGGTAAAGAGGTTTTAGACTACGTGCATTTTAGGTTAAATTGGTTTTAGACAACCTGCATTTTAGGCTGAATGTGTATTAGGCTAAATGCATTTTAAGGTAAATGGGATTTAGCCTAAATACATTTTGGGTTGAATAAGTTTTAAACTGATTGCTTTCTAAGTTAAATGTATTTTTTATTTTAAATTTAAATCGGATCCTATATGGGAATTCGCAATAAGGAGTATTTTGAAATAATCGCAATAGCTTGAAAAACAAAATGGACTGTGAGCGAATATGATCAGTAACCCTGCATAGCTCAGTGTTAGAACATTCAACCGCCAATTGGCAGGTCCTGGGTTCAGTCTCAGAGCCATTGAGATCTATATTATTTGACAGTTTTTCAATATTAAAAAGTAACAATTATATGTTAATTTTCTTTTAACTTCAAAAATAAATTGAAATTGATTGAAACATTACAATCCGAAGAAAAAAGTGAAATAATTTGAAATAAATAGTAAGAATTAGTTTTAGTTTATATAAAATATTTATTATTATTATTAAAATTTGTAATTTTTAACTTAATAAAAAACTCCTTACATTAAATTTGAACTTTGAAATTAAAATTATTATATTAAAATGCAATTAAACCAATTAAATTATATTATTTATATTTTCTATTCTCAAAACCAGATAAAATGCATACAGCATAAAACTGATTGAGTCTAAAATGCAAGTAGTCTAAAACCCACTTAACCTTCAATACATTACGCCTAAAACTTGTTCAGTCTAATATGCATGTAGCCTAAATGCCATTTAACCTAAAACGCATATAACACAGGCCTGCAAAATTTCGATCAAGTCTGTTACAAAAAAAACGGGAGGTGATTCTTGTAGATTTTTTGACGCTGAATCCGAATCTGACCTTGAAAATGGCCCATCACGTCAGGATTTCTTGTAATATTAGCTTAAATGGTCAAAAAATGGCCATTTTTGACATTTTCGGGAATTTTTTGTGGGTTACCAAAATTTTTTTTTCCATTTTCCTAAATGGTATCGTATAGCACCACTCTTAAGCTTCAAAACACATTTTTGGAAATTATTTTACGATTTTTTTAAAAAAAGTTATGCAGATTTGAAATTTTTTTATTTAGTCAAATATGCATATATTTAAGGGACATTCTACGTCACAGGGACACCGCATTACCCAAAATTTATTTCAACGGAATAAATTGTAATTTAGCTTAAAATGTCAGTTATTAGTTGCACTTGTAAGTGCAAAATAACACCTTTTGAAATTGCAAAATGGCGGATCCAATATGGCGGAGAATTAAAAAAAAATTTTAAAAAACTAACCGAATGCGCTTGAAAATTTTTACTTTGCGGTTTTTTGGGTTATTAAATATAAATTTTACGTCAAATTTTCAAAATCTAAGATGGTGGATTTAATAAAGCAGAGAAATTAAAAAAAATTATAAAATGGGCTGGTTCGCCAGAAACTTGTTACTCAGTTAACGCAGTGGCCCAGCCAATGAAGGCAAGGTCAAATAATGACCCAACCAATAATGGCAAGATATCGCAGTGGCCCAGCCAATGAAGGCAAGGTCAAATGATGACTCAACCAATGAAGGCAAGATTTCGCAGTGGTCCGGCCAATGTAGGCAAGGTCAAATGATGACCCAACCAATGAAGGCAAGATAACGCAGTGGCCCAGCCAATGAAGGCAAGGTCAAATGATGACCTAACCAATGAAGGCAAGATAACGCAGTGGCCCAGCCAATGAAGGCAAGGTCAAATGATGACTCAACCAATGAAGGCAAGATTTCGCAGTGGCCCAGCCAATGAAGGCAAGGTCAAATGATGACCCAACCAATGATGGCAAGATATCGCAGTGGCCCAGCCAATAAAGGCAAGGTCAAATGATGACTCAACCAATGAAGGCAAGATTTCGCAGTGGTCCGGCCAATGAAGGCAAGGTCAAATGATGACTCAACCAATGATGGCAAGATATCGCAGTGGCCCAACAAATGAAGGCAAGGTCAAATGATGACCCAACCAATGAAGGCAAGATATCGCAATGGCCCAGCCAATGAAGGCAAGGTCAAATGATGACCCAACCAATGAAGGCAAGATATCGCAGTGGTCCGGCCAATGAAGGCAAGGTCAAATGATGACCCAACCAATGAAGGCAAGATAACGCAGTGGCCCAGCCAATGAAGGCAAGGTCAGATCATGACCCAACAAATAAATCTAATATTAAACGTTAATTTTAGAAATACAATCAAGATATGGAAATGATTGTTTACTCAATTTGAAGAAATTTACGCTTGTTACTTCTTCGTTTGTGACTTTCATCATAATTATCGCGCTTAAGGCTCCAACAGTAATCGGCCATCATATGATTATCCCATCTTCCTTGGTATCTTCTCTCCATTTCCTTAATATCCTGGTGGAATCTCTCGCCTTGTTCGTCACTAACAGTTCCTAAATTTTCTGGAAAATAATCCAAATGACTATTCAAAGAATGTACTTTTAAGCTCATGTTGCACCCTATATTTCTGTATGCATCCAACATGTTTTGTACTAATTCTTTGTAGTTGGGTAGTTTTTGGTTGCCTAGAAATCCATGAACAACATTTTTAAACCCTACCCATGCATCTTTCTCTTTCTTTGTCATGGTTTTTTCAAAATTTGGGTCTTGCATTAGTTTCCTTATGTCAGGTCCAGTGAAAACGCCTTCTTTTATCTTTGCTTCACTTAGCCCTGGAAATTTTTAAATAAATACTGAAAGCAAGCACCTTCTTTATCTAAGGCTTTGACCAACTGTTTTATTAACCCTAATTTGATATGTAAGGGTGGTAATAGAATTAGAGAAGTAGGTACTAAGGGAAGACGGACAACATTTTGTGTCCCGGGTACTAATTCTTCTCTAATTGGCCACACTTTTTTGGTCCAGTGCTCACTTCGACATCTACTGTCCCACCCACACAAAAAACAAGGATATTTTGTGTATCCGGACTGTTGACCTAATATCATTGTGATGATTTTAAAATCACCACAAATTGCCCAATTATGCTCTTTATATTTGATGCAATTAAGTAGTGTCTGAAGATTATCTTACGTTTCTTTTAATTGTACGGAGTGAGCTACAGGTACTGAAGCATATTTGATTCCATTGTGTAGCAAAACCGCTTTCAAACTTCTTTTAGAAGAATCAATGAAGAGTCTCTAATCGTTATCAGTATAGTTTTCATTTCCTAGAGATTTCATTAATCCTGGAACATTGTTGCAAAACACCAATGATTCATAAGTTGAAAAAAATTCTAAAAATTCCACTTCCCTGTTTCTATACCAAGAAAAAGTTGTATCTTCACATAGCAAATGTTTTTCTTTCAGCCTAGATCCAAGAACTTCTGCATTCTCTTTAGAAAGATTTAAATCTCTAACGAGATCATTTAAATCTGTTTGTGTAAATAATTCTGGCTGTGGTTTAGATTTTAAGACAGAGAAATCGAATTCCTCGCAAACTTCATCCGTTTCATCAATATTATCTTCAATATCAAATTGTAAGAGAGGTGAAAGTGTTCTTTTGTCTTCATTAGGGATAGGTTTTGTAACTGAAGACACGTCAGGATAATTTATGGAATCTTTATTTTTCACATTAAAACCTTGAAGTTTACATGCGCAAAAGTAACAATCGTCATGTGACAGAGGTTCTCGCCAAATCATAGGACTAGAAATCGGCATATTTCTAGAATGTGTAGACCATAAAGACAACGCAGAAACACAACTAGCGCAAACCGAATGAGGGACCCACGATTTATCTAGATTACTCATTTGTAGACTGAAGCAGTTTCGGTAGTTTACTTTTACTGACTCTGAAATCTCTCTTCTTTGCTTTTTCAAAGCATATTTGCCACAAATGTAGCAAAATTTATTAGGATCATTAATACAAACTCGTTTTGACATTTTAAGGTACTTACCGTAAGTTTAGTTCTGAAAAGACTGCGGAGAAAGATAATTTTGAAAAACCCCCAAAAATATAAATGTAAGTATGTATTATACTTGTGATACTTACCGTATGTTTAGTTCTTAAAAGAACTGATGAATAAAGTTGTTCTAAAAACAACTGATGAAGAATGTAGTTCTGAAAACAACTGATGAAGAATGTAGTTCTGAAAAGAACTGATGAGCAATGTAGTTCTGAAATGAACTGCAGAAAAAAGTAGTTCTGAAAAGAACTGATGACAGAAGCAGTTTAATTTGCGTTTAAAGCAATTAACACTTCTAAAAGTATTCTATAACGTTGCAGTCCTTATTAGATGCTCAATGAAGTATTCTGTTGCAATGCTTATGCAATAATGGCTAATCGTAGAGCATGACTCTACAAAGGAAGGGAATAAAATTGTTTAAACAATTGTTTTTTTTACACGAATTTGTTTGTAATTCAAGTACACCTCACTCTATTTATATGCAACTCTTTGGAATGGGACTTTCATATAGCGAATTGTAAACAACGGCGCCATATGGCTGGGCCACTGCGATATCTTTCCTTCATTAGTTGGGTCATTATTTGACCTTGCCTTCATTGGCTGGGCCACTGCGACATCTTACCTTTATTGGTAATATTGAATCCGCCATTTTGAATTTTCGAAATATAACGTTAAATTTGTAATCAGCGACCCCAAAAACACCTGAGTAACAAGTTTCAGGCAAACCAGCCCATTTTTTAAATTTTCTTAATTTCTCTGCTTTATTAAATCCGCCATCTTGGATTTCGAAAATTTGACGTTAAATTTATAATTAATAACCCAAAAAATCGCAAAGTAAAAATTTTCATGCACATTCGGTTAGTTTTTAAAAAATTTTTTTTAATTCTCCGCCATATTGGATCCGCCATTTTGCAATTTCAAAAGGTGTTATTTTGCACTTACAAGTGCAACTAATAACTTACATTTGAAGCTAAATTACAACTTATTCCGTTGAAATAAATTTTGGGCAGTGCGGTGTCCCTGTGACGTAGAATGCCCCTTAAATATATGCATATTTGACTAAATAAAAAAATTTCAAATCTGCATAACTTTTTTTAAAAAAATCGTAAAATAATTTCCAAAAATGTGTTTTGAAGCTTAAGAGTGGCGCTATACGATACCATTTAGGAAAATGAAAAAAAAAATTTTGGTAACCCACAAAAAATTCCCGAAAATGTCAAAAATGGCCATTTTTTGACCATTTAAGCTAATATTACAAGAAATCCTGACGTGATGGGCCATTTTCAAGGTCAGATTCGGATTCAGCGTCAAAAAATCTACAAGAATCACCTCCCGTTTTTTTTGTAACAGACTTGATCGAAATTTTGCAGACCTGTGTAACCTTTAATTCTTATATCCTAAAATATATTTAACCTATAAAGCATTTATCCTGAAACTTATTAAGCCTAAAATGCATGTAGCCTAAAACCTCTTTAACCTAAAATGCATTTAGCCTAAAATGCACTCAGCCAAAAACTCTTTGAGCTTAAAATGCAAGTAGTCAAAAACCTCTTTAAGCTAAAATGAATGGGTTTAGGCTACATGTAGTTAAATACATATTGCCTAAATCCGATTTAACCTAATATGCATTGAGCCTAAAAGTTATTTCGCCTAAAGTGCATGAAACCTTAAACCCATTTGACATAAAATGCATATAACATGATTGAATTTTAACTAAAATACATTTGAATTATAAGTTCATTTAAAATATCAAAATACATTTAACTTAAAATGTAATTAGCCTAAAACTTAATGCATGAAGTCTAAATCTCATTTAACCTAAAATGTATTTAAACTAAATTCCATTTAACCTGAAATGCATTCAGCCTAAAACCCATTCAGCCTAAATACCATTTGTCGAAAAACCTCTTTAACCGAAAATGCATTAAGACTAAAACTCATTAAGCCTAAAATGCATGTAGCCTTCACATCTCGGCTGGCAGGCTGGCTGGCTGGGCAGCCAGCCGAATTAAAATAGAAGAAGACAGAAATAGAAATTTGAATTTTTTTTCTCCCTTCATCGCACGAGAATAAAGAAGTCAAGGTGAGAATGCAAATGCAAGTAGCATGAAACCCATTTCACATTAAATGCATTTAGCCTAAATCCCATTTAACCTTATATGCATTCAGCCTAAACTGCAGATTGTCTTCAAGCTATTTAACCTGATAGGCATTAAGCGTATAACTAAATCAGCTTAAAATGAATGTAGCCTAAAACCCCTTTAACCTAAAATGAATTAATACTAATTCACCCTTAAATGCATGTAGTCTAAAACCTCTTTAACCCAAAATGCATTAAAACTAAACTTATTTCGCCTAAAATGCTTGTAGCCTAAAACCCATATTACCTGAAATGCATATAGCTTATACTGCATATAGCTTAAATGAATTTAAACTAACATACATATAACTTAAAATGCAAGCAGCCTAAAACTTATTAAGCTTAAAATGCATACATCCTAAATCCCAGTTAACCTAAAATGAATTCAGCCTAAAACTCATAAGGCCTAGAATGCAAGTTGTCTAAAATCTATTTAACATTAAATGCATTAAGCCTAAAACTCAATCAGCCTAAAACTCATTCAGCCTAAAATACAAGTAGTCTAAAATCCATTTAACCCAAAATACATTAAGCCTAAAACTTGATGAGCATAAAATGCATGTAGCCTAAAACCTATTAAACCTAAAATGCATAAAGCCTACAATTTGTATAGCCTAAAATGCATCTAACCGTCTAAAATGTATTTAACCGTCTAAAATGTATTTAACCGTCTAAAATGCATTTAACCTAAAATGCATGAAACCTAAATGTCATTAATAGTAAAATCCAAGTAGACTAAAACCTATTAAACCTAAAATACATATAGTCTTAAATTTTTATATTCTAAAATGAATTTAAACTAAAATACATTTAACTTAGGGTAGTAAGTAACTTAGGGTACTTTGTAAGCTATCAAAGATGACTGTAAAAAAAATATTTTCGGTGATGATTTTATTTTAAGCAATAAAACTTCTAAAGCGCGCTACGCGCGTAAAATTATGCTCTTCTCGTTTTTTTATTTTCTAATTGTCAAATTTTATAATTTACCAATTTTATTTAATTTGACAATTTCCTAATTAAAAAATCTCCAATTTTTCTGTTAAGAAATTTTTTTACTTTGACAATTTACCAATAACTTTAATTTCTTAATTTACCAGTTTGAACAATTTTCTAATTTGCCAATCTTCCAGTTTATCATTTCTCAATTTCTCCAATTTTAAAATAACCACTTCTCCAATTTTTGAATTTTCCAATAACCAAATCTCCAATGTCTTAAATTACCAGCTTACAAATTTTTCCAATTTTCTAATTTTCTAATTTATCAATGTTTTTACTTTGCCAATATTCTCATAACAATAATTTACTTTTTTAATATTTTCCAGTTACCCCTCTTCTACTTTTATAAAAAAATCCCAAATAAATTTAAATCTTAAGCATCCTGCTATCAAACTGTACCTACCTTATTATTATCTAGCATAAATAATAATACTGTATGATATAAATCTTTTTCTAAATTAATATGCTGTTTATTAAGGAAAATAAATTTCTGGCTAAGTATGAGATAAAAAAGATTTAAAAATCGTCCTTTATGAGTTATTTTAAAAAAATTAGTAAACGTCTAATATGGGGAAATTAAATTGTTTCCACAAATATAAATTGTTTAAACAATCAAAATATCTTGAAAATTGCAGACGAAAAAATTTGTGATATTTTTTAATAATAAAAGTCACAAGCAAAATTTTTCTAAGGGAATTTAATAAAAAAAAATTATTAAAAATTTCGAATGTTTAAAGAAATACAATAAATATTTATTGCACAAATTTTCTTTCAATTGTTACTAAAGAATCAATGTCTGTTAAAAAATCTTTTTAATTTCGAAACATACAAACAGTGGTGGACTAACAAGATAGGCAATGTAGGAAGCTGCCTAGGGCGGCACATTTGACATCGAATTTTCTGTTGAAAACGGTGTAGCAGTTTTTTTTACATTTTGTGGTTAACTTCGTCGAAGATATTGACCCGACGGACATAAACTTCGCTTTCGCTCTTGAAAACGGTGTAACAGTTGTTTTTTATATTTTGAGGTTTACTTTCGCAACGAAGGTGACCCAAACGACCTCGACATCGGTTTTGCTCTGGAAAACGGTATAGCAGTTATTTTTATATTTTCAAGTTTACTTCCATGAAAAAGTTGGACCAACAAAAGACCTGCATCTAATTTTGTCTTAAAAACGTTGTAGCAAATGAAGAAGTTCACCCGAGCGACCTAGAAATAGAATTTTCTCTTAAAAACGTTGTAGGATTTATTTTTTACTTTTTGAGGTTAATTTTCCCAAAAAAGTTGACCAGAACGACCGAGACTTCGGTTTCGCTATTTGAAAACGATGTAGCAGTTATTTTTTAAAATTTGAGGTTAACTTACGCGAAAACGTTTACTACTCAAACGACCAAGAGATCTGTTTTGCTCTTGAAAACAAGGTAGCTGTTAAGTTTCAAATTTTGAGGTTATCTTTTCCGAAGAAGTTGACCCGAACGACCTGGTCATCGAATGTTTTCTTGAAAACAGTGTAGCAGGAATTTTTGACATTTTAAGGTTAACTTTCCTGAAGATGTTTAAAGGAACGACCTAGCCAACGGTTTTGCTCTGGAAAACGGTGTAGCAGTAATTTTTTATATTTTGAGGTTAACTTTCCCGAAGACGTTGAGCCGAACGACCTGATCATCGAATTTTCGCTTGAAAACGGTGTAGCAGGTATTTTTTACATTTTGAGGTCAACTTCCTTAAAGAAATTGACCCGAGCGACCAGGAGATCTGTTGTGCATTTTTAATCACAGATTTTGCGAAATCTCGTTGCGGAATATTTTTGCGAAATTTCTGCGGAATTTCCTGCGGAAACTCCGCAGAAATTTACCGCGGAGTTTACCGCGGAAACTCCGCAGGAATTCCGCACTTTTTTTCTGAGTGGGACTGTAGTATAATCTTGTTTATTATTTAGTATCTATTTTGTTCAGTAGAACTAATTATTTAATTTTAAAATTTTTATGTTACTGGCATGTAACATACTTCAACTTTAAAATAAATATTTGATGAAGAATTTATCTTTATTATTAATGAAGATACAAAACATTTTGTAATGACCTTGCATGCCGTAGGGTGTGCAAATCCTTTTGAACGACACTGTATATATATAATAAAATATTTTGCAATATTTAATAAAATTCTAACTCACGCTAAACAACAAACTCTGTATTTAATACAAGTTGTAAAATACTACAAAAGTCGATTTTCATAAGCAAATAAAAGTACACTGTAAAAAGTAGTAGCACAAAACAAACAAACAAAATATTTAATGAAAAAATTTTCTGCCAAATGTTTCTAATGAATAAACAGCTATTAAAAAAACTATTTAAATTTGAAAAAATACAAAATGAAAATTATTTAAACTAATTAAGGGGTCTGTCTACTTTATTGGTTTAAAAACCCTGTTTCATAATAGGGACGTCAAAAATGAAACAGTGGTACATGTTGTCAACCAACGTTTCATAATAGATACATGTGTTCCGTTCAACTTTTTTATTTATATTATATTCTATTCATAATAAATAACCATTTTAGGACTTAATATTTACTTTAGAAAGATTACTTTTTTAAACTATACTTTATTTGTCAGCATTGGCTTTCTTCATTACGAGAAAAACATCAAACTTTAGATGTCTTAAAAAGTGTTTCATAATGGGTACCGTTACCTTAACATCAAATTTTTGCACAAAAATAGAAGAAAATTTCAAGAATTTTTTTTTCGGCGCTAACATTTTTTATTCTCAAAATCCTCCTTCAGACGAGAGTCAATACTATGTAGATGATAATCATATTTTGTTTTTTTGCTTCAGATCACCCAGACTTGAGATTTCATGTACACCGTTTGGGCATCTAAAAAAAGCAAACCTGCGCTTGAAGGAGTTCCACGACGCGACGGCAATTTTGAATATTTCGACTTGATTATTTTTTAGAAATACTTAAATATATAATAAAGATGATGGTTTAATTTAATTTAATGTTCGAGTCATATTTTATTAGAAAAAGAAGCCGGAAAATAGGCCTGTTTTTTGGCTTGTCACAGTAGACTGCCCCCTTAAAATTGTTTAAACAATTTAATGTATATTGCGAATTATGGAGAAATAACTTCTTTATAGTTATGCAAAAAAAAAAAATGCAAAAACTACATGACTAAGTAAATTTTATGAAAAGGTGATTTTAACAATTTTAATTTTTAAAACAATCAATTAAATTGAATCAATGAAATCGTTTTCCCCTTTACGATTTAAAAAAATATAAGCTTCTAAAATATTTAGTTAAAACAGAAAAAAAGAAATCTATAAAACAAGCGACGTAAAAAATTAATATTTTAGAGCTATTTACTTATAAATGTTGAATTTACGTTTAGTACACTTTTCAAAAGTATTTCTTATGAGAAAATAGGGGGTGCAAGCGGCACCTTTAATACTGTCACATCGGAAAAATAAAACATAGGGGTAATTATTTTTTATTTGTAGTTTATTTTCGTGGGCCTTTAAACAATATTCGTATATTATCATTTTTTTCACCACTCTCATGTTCCAGAAGTCAACATAATTTTCGGCTTGTTTTTAATTATCATATTATATTATATTTGCTATTAGACTTACTTATATTATAGTATTCATTTCTTTCACTTTTTCAGATAATAGCTTTTTATCAAGTAAGAAATGAATTTGCTGTTTTAATGGAATGTATTCCTCCAATATTTTCAGTATTAGCTAGTTATTGTTATGCTATTTGTTTCACTTTAAACATGTCCAAGGTATGTATTTTGTCTTTTATGTACTACATTATCGTTACTTGTATTATATAATATTTTTGAGTAAATAATTTTGGTTTTTTAATAAAAGTCAATAGTAGTATATTAAGCAAGAAGAGGTTAAGGGCAGCAATTTGTTTACGCTCATGTTTGTCTACGAGTTCACAAATATCAACGTAAACAAATTGGATTGACTTTAAACCCTTGTTGTTTATGATACTTTTCATTTCGCAGTCACAAAGATGGCGCTATTAGATACCTGGAGACAGGGTTGAAAGTCACTTATTTGTTTGACTGTATGAAATGGCGTCCATTTAAACCCTTAGGCAAATATGAACCCTTGGCGCATATTTGTGTTTCTTTGCCCCAGATTCGGCTTTAGCTAACCCGGCGCCCTGTGAGAGTACATGACCAAATTTTTCGAAAGCGTCTCCTAATATACATAAACAACAGGGCGAATTCCCATCGCCCTGTGCGGCCGCACCGTTGCGCTCTATTCTAAAGCCAGCACTGCTTTGCCCTTGGGTAAAAATGGATGTCATTTTTGTTCAGTCAAATAAATGAATGACTTTTAAACACTGCCATAAAGTGATCTAAAATAGCCTCGTTTGTTCCTTAGGATTTAAAAAAAATATCGTAGAAGTAACACTGGCAGAAATCGGGGGGTCAAGCGGGGCTATTACAAAAAAGTATTATCCTGAATTAAAAAAAAAGTAATTGCGAATAGCGACTCTAGCTCTCCGTCAAAATACGAAACCGTTTCCAGCGCTACAACTAATGCTCGCGGTACCTTTCAACCTTTTCGTTACCGGACGATTTTTGTGACGCGGACTACCGGCTATCTACCCTAGATAGACACAAGTTTGTTTATTTGTATTTTACAAAAGAGACTTAAAATCATCAAAATTTTTCACTATATTTGTTGTGTGTTAATATTTAGTACATTTTACTAACATTACCATGAATTTTATAAATGTTTAAATAATTTATTTTTGCAAATTTATAACATTTCCAAAATAAGCAGTTATACTAACAGATTTTGAAAAACTTTTCGAGTTTCTAGCTTTACCATGTACGAAAACAATAATTTACATAAGATATCAAATTACAATATCTATAAATACTAATAAAAAATTGTTTAAACAAATTATTATTGTTATTTACCTATTTTGTATTTAGTGCACTGTTGCGTTTTTAGACAGAAGTCTCTCCCAATATATCCTAAGTGCCTCTTTTGAATTAAGTTCAAATAAATGATCCTAATTTGGAAAAAAAGATAACGATGTAGGCTTCGAGTTGAACTATCGGTGGTCTATTCGGCGTGAACCTCGAGATTGATAACCTTGATAATGTGCTGCAGAGGTGATAATAATCCAGGGAGATTGGTGGCAGAACTAGACGTGGATTGTTAGTGGCACGCTCTTTAAATTAGAAGATAAAATGTTATTTGAACGTCCGTTGGTCGAAGCTTCAAAATTCATGTTTTTTATTAAATAATCAGCTGTAATTTGTTTATTTTTAATTTTGCAATATTTTACAACACACTACTTGAAAGAGCGATTTCTGACACGCAAGGAATGTTTATTGAAAAATTTTTTAAATTGCGTTTTAATATTTAAAATCAATACCAAACTTTTAGTAGAATTTTTGTACATCTGGTCTTTAAATAAGTTTTTCTAAAAAACACTTTTTAAAAGTCGGTGTTCACTGCTATTTAAAAACTACATTACTGATTTATTTCAAACTTGGTATGCACTTTCTACATATAAAATACCTCACCCCAACGTAGAGTTTTAGAAATTTTTTTTACATTAAGGGGGTTTTCCACTTACAAAATGGCGGAATTTTTCGTGAAAAATAACAATTTTCTATTTTAAGAAGGAAATTCCCGGTCGGTTTGTAATTAAAAAGAAGATTTCGACCTTACCGGTTTATTTTTTCGGAAAAAAAATTTTCAAGTATAATTTAAATTCGAAAAACCATTCGAATTTAAATTTAAATTTACCACCAAAAAAAAAACCAATAACAATTTTCACTTCAAATGACCACCAAAAATTTAAAAATGAAAAAAAAATGTAATCAGGGAACGTTGGGGGGAGGAGTTGATGATACTTTGATTAAATTTTAAAAGTTTTGGATTTTAGATAATTTTTAGCTGAGATACAGTGAACACCGCAAATCGTCTTTTTCCAAGGACGTTCTTGGAAAAGCTTTCTCAGCGGCTTGTTTGTAAATATTTAAACATAAAAAAATTACAAAATGTTCTTGAAAAGATACTTAATAACGTATAAAAGGTTTGAATAAATTTGTTTTATCCATATTTCTAAAAAAAATTGTCAAAAGGGTGTTTTTTTAACGCTAAAACCCTTACCTACCCCTTGACAACTTTTTATTCGAAACACCTAGAATGATGCAGTTTTTTTCTAATTTTGCAATTTGACAAACTTCTTTTTCATGGTGGAGAACATTTAGTAAAATGCAGAATTTGAAAAAGTGCATTTTACTAGGTGCAGTGAATAAAAAGCTGTTTTAAAAGTAAGAGTTTATTCATCAATTGTTTAAATAATATTTGTAATCTTTATCAGTCATTATATAACGTTTAGTTAATTGAAAAATTTGGAAAAAAACTGCATCATTCTAGGTACTTTGTTTTAAAAGTTGTTAAATAACAATAATAATTTGTTTATAAACTGTTTAAATAACAACTTCATTTGTAACCTTTATCCGATATTGTATGAAGTTTGGTAAATTGCAAAATGAGGAAAAAACCGCATTGTTCTAGATGCAGTGTGTTGAAAGTTGGTAGATAACAATAATAACTTGTTTAAACAAATGAAAATTGATAGTAACTTTTTTAAAAATATATTATTTGTTGACACAGATCAATACTTTAATGATTTCAATCCTTTTTGACAATGTACAAGTTATGACACATTTTAAATACACTGAGTTACGTCAGTAGACCGTTTACATATATTTACAAATATTATAAATAAACAAGAAGAAATGTGAAATTTTTTTTTTAATTTTTTGAAAGTAAATCAAAATTTGTTTAGTGACTTGAAATTGCAATTAGACTGAAGCAAAACTCTAAAACTTATTTCATTTCAAATATCTTGGTGATTTTTCCGGCTCGTGAGGTAACCTGATTGGGGTGGGGCTCAACGAAGTTCAACCCAAAGGTCTTATCACTAAAAGTTTTTTTACAAAAATTTATTCAGTGATGAAATTAGAAGATTTCAAGCCTATAATGAAAATAATCTGTCTAGGGTTTTTAAAATTAAATCGACTTTTCTCGATTTTTCAAAAGTTAACCGCTCTTATTTCAATAAAAATAGAGGTATTTAAATTTTCTTTTTTCAGATCTCTTCTTCCACGTCCCGTGAGCAATTTTCTTTAGTTAAAGACTTTTGTTTGTTTTTAATCGGCGTTAAATTTAAGAAAAATCACCAAAAAACGTGTTCTTTGGTGATTTGGTGTCTTTTTTCTTAAAACAAATGAAGAAAAATGGTTTTCTAATCAAAAGTGTTTTGAAGCACGTACTTTTACCTTCAAAATAAAAAAAAAATTATTAAATTTGCTGCAACTGTTCTAAAGTTACAGCATTTTTAAGCAGCAAAAACAAGGAGTCAAAGGTGTTTCGAGGAGAACAAGTACATGCAGGTACTTAAATACGCTACGGGGTGTAAATATTTTGATATATTGGAAAAGTTCATTACATATAAAGTAAAATAAAAAAAAATTCTTTCAGAAATCTGTTACTGTCTCAGAGATAGTCTTAAATGTATGTAAGTTTCTGCAAGTTTCTATTTACGAAATAATCTTTTGATTGTTTTTATAATCTGTACATTATATTTATTGAAAGAGCAAACTTTTTTATATTTAAATCAAATTGTAATAAAACATATAAAATTGAGAACGGAAATTTTATTGTTTCATAGACATTAAAACGAATGCAAACCGTGGAACTCACAATGAGCTCGTAGAAGGCTTTGTGGATAATCGGGGTGGTTTTTCTGGACATTGTATTTTTTCCAGGTATATTGGAAGTCAGAATGTACAGATTCTGATGCCTGTTTGATTTAAATATAAAAAAGTTTGCTCTTTCAATAAATATAACTTACAGATTATAAAAATAATCAAAAGATTATTTCGTAAATAGAAACTTGCGGAAACTTACATACATTTAAGAATATCTCTCAGACAGTAACAGATTTCTGAAAGAATTTTTTTTTATTTTACTTTATATGTAATGAACTTTTCCAATATATCAAAATATTTACAACCCGTAGCGTATTTAAGTACCTACATGTACTTGTTCTCCTCGAAACACCTTTGACTCCTTGTTTTTGCTGCTTAAAAATGCTGTAACTTTAGAACAGTTGCAGCAAATTTAATAATTTTTTTTTATTTTGAAGGTAAAAGTACGTGCTTCAAGACACTTTTTATTAGAAAACCATTTTTCTTCATTTTTTTTAAGAAAAAAGACAAAAATCACCAAAGAACACGTTTTTTGGTGATTTTTCTTAAATTTAACGCCGATTAATGTAATCTACACGTAAAACTACCTAGGTATACTAAATTTCAAACATCTAATTCAAATAGCTTAAAAGATAAGGGGGGGGGGGCACGTTTTTTTTAAAAAAAAAAAGTTTTTCCTTGACAACGCTATGACTATCAACTCCAATCATGTTCTCTATATTTTTCCTGTACTCTACTCCCGAAAATACATATGTGTATTAAATTTCAATACTCTAGGTTAAATAGTTTTGGAGATAAGGGAGGAAGGCGTAAATAGGCATTTTAAAAAACATTTTTGTAAAAAAATCTTGTTATTTCCTTGACAACGCTATGAACATCACATTCAATCATGTTCGCTATATTTTCCCTGTAATCTACACGTGAAAATACATAAGTGTACCAAATTTCAACTCTCTATCTCAAATAGATTGGCCGCTAGGGTGGGGGGGGGGGGTGTAATGGTTTTGGGCGACGGATAAACGAGTGAAAACATAGGGGTTCCGGATTTGACACTTTGTGTCCGGAACCCTAAAAATGAGCAGAAATTAATCATTTTCAAGTATATTATTCTTTAATATTTCAGAATTATATTCTCAAAGTGATGCACTTCAAGACAAGATTATCTTGAATTTGTTTAAAATATTTCGAAATATCGAGAAGTTTGTTAACCCAAGATTATTGAATATTCAATTTTTCAAGACTTGATTAATCTTGATTCAGATAATAAAAAATTTTTAATAAATGTAATAGATACAATAAATGCATCAAAAGTCGTTATTGTTTCTGTTTCCATCAATTTTTAATCATTTCCACAAAATAGTAGTTTAAAAATATTTGTCAACGATTTTTTAATTAAAAAAAAATTATTTTAGCTTAATTTTTACTGTTAAGAGTAGTATTTATATTTAAAGAAGTATGTTGAAAAATAAAGTTAGTTGCTGCTGATTAATATTTAAAATACAAATTTACTGAAAGAAAATATATAACAAATTTTAATAAAAAGATTTTCAATCGATCGTTAAAATTTGGATTATATTTTAGGAAAAGCGTCCCAACTTGGGAAAACTTGATATAAAAGAAAATAATTAATCTCAAAAAAGAGTACATTTTTTATATAAAATTTCTTTCCAAAAATTGGTATTAAGAAAATAAAGTTTGACATAACCCACCAAGCTAGCAACTTGGCAATTAATTGTTTACAAATCATTTAACTATCATGTGGAGTTATGACAATTTTTATTTTCTTATAAATTTCAGGTCGTGTTGTAATATTTTAAAATGAATATAAGCAGAATGTAAACATTCATTTAAAAGCTTTAAAATATTATAGGAACTATTTGCTATATAGGAAAATATGCTACCTTATAAAATCTAAAAATTAAGCTAAATAAATCAATCTAAAATAAATCTATACTCAAAAGAAATTTTTGAGTCAGCACAATTTTAAAGCAAAACTTTTTTGAAGATTGTTTTATTGTACAAATTAAGTAAAATGTTATTTTGTACAATTGCTAAAATTAAAGATTTTTAGGTTATAATATATAAATATTTGATTTAAATAAATAAATTGAAAATTTAACTGATTAATTAAAGTAATTAAAGTCCAAATCTTATTAATTTTATCAATTATATACAAGATAATGTTTAACGTTTTTTGTATAATATAACAATCTTCAAAAATGTTTTGCGGCAAAATCATATTGACACGAATTTTTTCAAGAATCTTGGTTAAAACAATACAAGATCAATATTTTGTCTTGACTGACGATACAAATTCTTGATCTTAAAATTCTCTTGTTTATTCTCGCTTAAATGCATCACTACTCAAAGTTTCATCTAGTGTTATAAAGTTTATTTTTAAGAAAATCTCTTATTATATTAAGACGAAACCTTTGTCGTCAACAGAAATTCGTCGTTCAGTCGTTCTTCCCCTTCCACTTGGTTCACTACTTTTCTTTATAAGCAACTTTTAAAATCAATTTACTTATAACCTTTTTGAACTATTAACATTTTTATAACGTAGGCACTTATACAATTAAGTGTAGTAGTGTGCTGTGATAGTGACGCATGCGCAGTTGTTCAAAATGGTCCATTTTCATGCGCAGTAAGTCAATATCATTAACTCTTATGCGCACTTGATCATTATGTTCATGACACATGCGCACTATATGTTTATGGCAGTTACACATGCACAGTAATGCTCTATGGCAATTACACATGAGCAGTAATGCTCCATGTCAATTACACATGCGCAGTAATGCAGTGTGGGATCTAACTAAGCTTAGTAGTTGTTACCTTCTTTTTTAATTATGTCAGATAATTATCTTAACCCCCCCCCCCACCCACTTATTTTGTAAAATTTGTAAACTTTGCTGAAATTTTATATTATTTTAATTAAATTTAAAAACATTTTAAAATTTGTAAAACATAATTTTTTTTTCGTCTAACACGTATAAATTCTAATAAAATTGAACACAAATATTTTGGAATGCTGATTCTTTACGTTCTTCTTAAAATTAAAGGGGGAGGTGTAAACATTTATCAACATTCTATGAGAATATTATCATGTCAATTAAAAGTAAAAAATTTTTACATTTCAAGGCGTATTTCCTTTTTAATATTTCACATAAAATCTATGATAACCCACCGGTCTTTTTATACTTTTAAAAACCTTTTTCTTGGGGTACACGGGGGGTGGGTTAAAAATTAATCAACGTACTATTAGAAAATTTCATGTTAATTGTAGTGTAAACATTTTTTTTTAAAACATTCACTTATTCATTTAGAAAAAAGGGTTCTAAAATTTTCGAGAATTTCTATGTAGTAATCTCTTATTATGTTAAGAGGAAACCTTTGTCGTCAACACAAAAATTCGTCGTTCAGTCGTTCTTCCCCTTCCACTTGGTTTACTACTTTTCTTTATAAGCAACTTTTAAAATCAATTCACTTAAAATCGTTTTGAGCTATTAACATTTTTATAACGTAGGCACTTATACAATTAAGTGTAGTAGTGTGCCATGATAGTGACGCATGCGCAGTTGATCAAAATGGTCCATTTGTATGCGCAGTAAGTCAATATCATTAATTCTTATGCGCACTTAATCATTATGTTCATGACACATGCGCACTATATGTTTATGGCAGTTACACATGCGCAGTATCAACATACTATCAGAATATTATCATGTCAATTAAAAAATAAGAAATTTTTACATTTCAAGGCGTATTTTCTTTATATACTTGACATAAAATCTATGATAACCCACCGGTCTTTTCATACTTTTAAAAACCTTTTTCTTGGGGTACACGGGGGGGTGGGTGGGTTAAAAATTAATCAACGTACTATTAGAAAATTTCATGTTAATTGTAGTGTAAAAAATTTTTTTTTAAAACATTCACTTATTCATTTAGAAAAAAGGGTTTTAAAATTTTCGAGAGTTTCTATGTAGTAATCTATTCAGACTTTAGTGTATTGAAATCACAGAATTGGGGTTGGCTCGAATTTACGACTCGAGGCTAGTTGCCAGTTCAAATATTACCGGTAAAAAGAAAGTGACGTGTTTAGGAAGCGTGTGGCGGCAGCACCGCTCGGTGGCGAACTTCTCAGCTGCTCGCCGGTCGCGTCTATCAACACGTGTTTCAGTGTTAAGTCGTAAGGTTTTGTTCTCAAGGTTCATCTCATTTTGTACTTCTCAAAAGGACTATTCAACATTGTATTGTGTGTGTTGTGTGGTGTCAGATCGCTAGAAATTACAAGTGTAATTTCTACGGAAAGATCTCAAATACAAAGGACATTAATTGCTGTGTGCGTTTGTGCCTTTTAATTGCTTGACCACGGAATTTACTCAATAAAACAAGGTATTTCTCATAATTAAAAGGTGTTCTCATTTTTATTATATTTTAATGCTCTATGGCAATTACACATGCGCAGTAATGCTCTATGATAATTACACATGCGCAGTAATGCTCTATGGCAATTACACATGCGCAGTAATGCAGTGTGGGATCTAACTAAGCTTAGTAGTTGGTACTTTTTTATTTTAAGTCCAACGAAAATTAAAATTTTATTTATTTACATGTGCAAAATGTCTTATGTATATTTACTTTTCAAAATTATATGTTCTAAGCAAAGTATACGACTTTTTTTTTACATGTTTTTTGGTTTCCGTTTACGTTTAAATTGTTAGGAATCTATTCTGTTTCGAAATTTTATTAACTGCGCATGTGTAAATTATTTTGAAACCTATTGCGCGTTTGTAAAGCTTACAGAAACCTACTGCGCATGCACAACTAAACGAAAATATAACTTCTGAAATATTTATAAACTGTATTCTTGAATTTGAGTCAAGGAAGCAAATTTAGTAGTAATGCAAACCTAAAGATTTTAGGTTAATAATTAACTAGTTCCTGAAAAATTTTTAAAGATTAAATGAAAAGTAAAATTTATATTTTTACTTCTTTCGGTTTTATTTTAAACATGTCATTTACCTGTAAATTGGTGATTTAAATGAATTATTTTAAAATATGAAACAGAAAAATCCTAAGCTAGAAGACTTGAACTTGCGACCCCTCTCTCTAAAGCCGCCCACTGTATCCACTAGGCCATTTACACAGATGGAAGTCTTTACAAAAAGGTTATTTACAAAATCTTTTAATTCTTAAAAAATCTCCCTATACTTCGATATAATTATATTATTTGTAAAGACACTTTAAGGTATAATAGAATTTTTTTACTTCTTGGAAGAATTGAAAAATACATTCATATTATTATTTAATATAATAGAAATTTCAATATTAATAATATTTAATAACATTATTTATTAGTTATTTAGAATTAATAATGCAAAATACTCATTAACAATTGAGAATGCATTATAAAATTAAGGTTTTCGTTAAAATCCAAAACAACATATACATGAAAAATTAAACTTAAACTAATATTTTATAACTTTTTTTTTAATGATTTTACAAAACAAAACAATAACTTCCTTTCAATGTTTCAAAACAAAAAATTATGCCCTCATCAATAAAAAGATTGGTTTCATTTTCTTTAATAATACAAAATATATAATTTTTTTTAAGTAAAAAAAATATAATTTATTGATAGTTTTTGAATGTTTTAACCATATCACAGTAAATAATCAACCTTTAAAAATTAAATGGAATAATTATTGAAAGTATTTATTAATGAAACCACTAAAAAAATTATAATTAAAATATCGAAGTCAAAACTGACGAATTCGTCAAAGATGCGGATAAGTTCTATAACGTAAAACGTACCCGGCACGTATTGTTAATTTATACAAATATTTTTTTAATTTATAACCCTGCTTTTGATATTTGAAGCATGGTTTTACGAAGCACATTGTTTCACAGTTGCAATACCAAAAGATTTATCCATATCTTTAAATGATAAGTAGATGTTTTCGAAATTTATAAAATTATACTTTGGCTGGATGAATTTGACACTGATTTAATATTGATATTAATAGGAAACTAATTTATTACAAATTTTGTATAAATCATCGTAATATTATAACACTCCATCATTAAAAACAATTTTAGTATATTATTTGTTGTAAACAAAATTATTAAACAATTTATTTTAATATTAATAATATTAAACCCCTGATATCTCGAAGACCATAGCACGTAAGGAAATATTTTTCCTCTCATGTATTATAGACAACACAGGGATAAAATTCAGGAAACAAAAAACTATCGATTTTTTCTTTAATTTAAATGGAACCCCCCCCCCCTTAAAAAATTATTTCATAAATTTCCCATGCATATTTCAAAGTTGTCGAAATAATAATCTCTCCCAAACATAGGGCTAGCAATTCTGCTGTGTTGAAAAATATTTCTCATGAAAAGTAAGGAATTTTTTCGGAAAACTTCCTTGAAGTCTCCAGAAAGATGTGTTCCCGGTAAAAAGAGGTTGATTAAAACGCATTATAACGTTTCAATGCGCTTTGATTCCGTTTTTGTATGAATGCCTTCAAATGCCTAAAAACAAACCAGTAGCCATAATGCAAGGGAAAATTGAGCATGTGATTGTTATGTTTTACTCTGATTATTGTCTTTATTAATATTTTCTTTTTAAGTTCAAATATTAAACCTATTAACATAGGTTAACATCAGCTTAATTGTAGACCAAAATAGAATAAAATATAAGCACTAAATTTAACACTTAACGTCATTTTCGTATTTTGTCTTGCATGCAACAAAAAATGACAAAATGACTTTAAAACTAATGTTTGCGTTCACTCCTTCACTTTGTTTAGGTAAACTATTAGAATTAGACACAAAATCACTTTGTTTTTCATTATCAAAAAGCATTTAATGGCATTTGGATCTAATTTGTGGTGTTTCGCTTGACGGTAAAGAAACGCATTCAATTTTTTTCATAAAATTTGTGAGCATTCAAAATGATTAAAATGAAACAAATATAATCAAGAAAACGCGTTAAATGGCATTGAGGACAAAAACGAAATTAGTAGGCATCTGTCAGCATTCAAATGACTGTTTTTTTAAATGCCAATTTATGCGTTTTAATCAACCTCTTTTTACCGGGTTAAATGCATTAACTAAAAACTAATGCTTATGCAGAAGTAGAATCCACTTTACGAATATTCGCAAATAAAGTCACATATTTTTTTCTAGATTTATACACCGGGAGATACTTGAAGGAAATCCTAGGAAAATCCGGAAGACATTTTTTCTAATCCTAAGCATATCCTTATTTCCCCTTTCTCAGATATCCTAAAGACATCCTTCGGATATTCGATGGATGTCTTCCAGACGTTTTCAGGATGTCCTGAGATATATCTTCCTGTGAGGGTTTCCTTTGAATTACCTTCCTTCATAAATATAAATATATGTTTATAAAAGATGTATGCAGGTAGTAAAATACACAAATCTGAAAAAAAGTTAAATTTTTTTTAAATGTAGACGACAAGTTTGCTGCAAACTTATTGCAACCACAGTTTTTTTTATCAGAGTTACATAAATCCCCGACAGAACATTTACATCGGAAATTATCTTGAATAATTTTGGAATGCATAAATATTACTTAAACTTACCATAAATACTTTAAGCAAATTTACATTCATAACTAACAGAAAGTTAACAAGGATAACTGTAAAAGAATCGAACATTTATGAACGTTAGAAAAGTTAATTATAAATTAACCGTGATAAGTTCAGTAGTTGATAGGAAATTGTTCGCTCTACAACTCTGAATAGTTTTTCCATAAAATAAAGAAACCTCTCGTTGCTTATTCATCCATAGGAACGTGCATACTTCGGGCACGTACGTAGAATATGACTACGTGTTTGCGGGTACTGTTTGCACGCATACAGTTAGTAAATTATCAACAGATATATGCATCACTCGACTGCCGTACACCAAAGTACTTATTTCCTCATCCTAACAAGCAAATGAAAATCCTTTAGTTATCTCAACATTTGCAATTTCATGATGGTGAACAAATTGTATAAAAGGATTTCTACTGTTAATAAATGTCGAAGCTAAATAGCTGTATTTCAAAACAAAAATTTCATGGTTAGGTAAAACCAATTTTTATAAAGTTATACATTAAGTTTCCCCTAAAACTTTTTATAAAGTTATACATTAAATTCCCTCTGAAACAGGGATCGTCCCGGAAACGACACGACA
Source organism: Ganaspis brasiliensis (assembly GCA_037103525.1). NCBI lineage: Eukaryota > Metazoa > Arthropoda > Insecta > Hymenoptera > Figitidae > Ganaspis > Ganaspis brasiliensis. Next base: position 1,040,690 of record JAZKLR010000091.1, on the reverse strand, counting down.
CATTAAACAGCTACCGTGTTGTGTTGTGTTCGGACATGAAATTAGCGATGATAAAATGTGTTCGTGTCCAAACACAACACGTTAGAAACCGAGGAATGTGTTCGTCTCCAAACACTGAAAACTTTTATGTATTAAAATAATCTGCAGTGAGATTGTTTTAAGCCAATTTCAAATTATTTAAATTCTATTTGGTATAAAAAGAAGAGCGTTGCAGATTAATTTAATCCAAAACAATTTTCTGTGAACATGAACACATTGGCGATGATGAAATGTGTTCGTGTTCAAACAAGACACGTTAGAAACTAAGAATGGTGTTTGTGTCCAAACACGAACACATTAGTGATGATGAAATGTGCTCGTGTTCACACACGAAACATATAAAATCATAAACGAATTAGTTTCAGGACACGTTTCCACCATCGTGTCAAACAGATTGCAATCAATTAATCAAAATACATTTGCGCTGTTGTGTACTGTTGTAATCGCAGCCACACAAGCGCAGTAGTGTAATATCTTAGTCACGCATCACAGTGGGACCAAACTGGAATTTACTGTTCAAAATCGTCTAGAGCCTTCATTTTTTAACCGATTTTACTTTTTTTGGTCTTAAGTCAAAGATATTAAATTTGAAAGACATTTGTTAAAGCCGATTTTTTAATTTTTATTTGTTTATATTAATTTTTTTATTCCAATGTTTAACAAAAGTAGCAATTTTTAAGAAAATGTTATCTCCAGTTGCTACAATTAAATAAAACATGCTAAAAACTATTTAAAAACACAAATAGAGTACTCCCTAAAATGCGAAAAAATTACACAAGTAATAATTTGAATTTTATAAATAAGTTGTGATAACAAATAATTAAGATTACAACAAATTGTCACGTCAGACAAAGACATGAATACCATTATTTAAATTTTAAATATTTATTTATTCGAGCCTACAAACGAGTTTGCAATAGCTCGGGAAATCGTATCTTTTTAGTGCAAGTTTTCTGGCTTTTCTTTTATTATGAATAGAATAATTATTGTATTATAAAATGTTCCTAACAAGGAGGGAAACTACACGCTAAAAATAATTTCGGGGTATCGCCCTTTAAAATAGGGGTACCCTACAAAAAGAAAAGAGCGATAAAAAAAAGGTCAAAGGACCAATCCTAGCCCCAGTTACTAAACGGGCCCGGGATTAGAATTCTACCCTGAAAAAATGAGTAAAATTAGGGAAAGTGAAGGAAATTAACTCAAGAAAAACACAGGTTTATGTATTTTAACTCACACATAGTTTATTCTATTTAAAGTCTCTATTTTCTCTAAACTCTTTACACTCTTTCTCTTTACTAATTTCAAATATATATTATCAAATATAACGAATATAAAATACGTCTGCTCCGAGCGCGGGAATCAGAGAGTAACTCTAAGGACATGAAGTGATCTTCGTGTCACACACCTAGTCGATAATCGCGAGGATTCGATATACCGCATTTCGATACAACATGGCGCTACCGCGCCAAGTATCGACAAAGTTCAAATTCTAACACTCCCTCCCTTTGTCGATTTACAAGGAAGAGATATGCTTTACGTATTCAAAAATATATTTAATATTTTAACAAAAATAAAAACTTCTATTTGTTTATCTTCTAACTTCTAATCAGTTTTCTATCAATCAGTCTTCTAATCAAGTCCTCTTATTTATCCTTCGATTTCTCTAGTTTCCTTGTTTTTCTGCGAACAAATTAAAAGCAATATTAGTTACAAATTTCACACAAAAAATATTATTATTTTATATTTAGGTATTTAAAATTTCTTATTTTAAGCTCTTAAACTCTATTCTCTAATTCAACATTTTATCTCTTAAGTATTGGTGCGCTTCTAAAGGTAATGGTTTTGTCATAATATCAGCGATATTCTCTTTAGTGTTAATCCATCTAACGTTAACTTTTCTTTCACTGACACATTGTTTAACGAAATCTCCATGTGTGTCTGCCATATGTTTTCTATTTCCAGTTTCTTCTCTTAATTTTAGACTCTTATTAATTTCCTCTAAACTGTCATCAAACATTTTGAGTTTATGACTTCCATCTTTCTTAGTACAATCTCCTGCTGATTTGTTATCGCACCAGACTGTCACTGGAAACAAAGTTTTTCCAATATCAAATCTAATGGATTTGCCTAATGATATCAGTTCTTGGCATGCGTCGCTCATGGCGAGATACTCTGCCTGGTAGGTAGATAGTGTAACGTACGTTTGCTTGTGGCTTCGCCAGGCAACTACGTCTCCAAATAATTTGATCACATAACCAGCAGTTGTGGTTGAACCATGGCAATCTCTAAAACTTGCATCAGTCAAGCCCTTTAATTCATCAGTTTCAGCTTTAAATTTTAAGCCGATGTTTGTCGTACCTCTTAAGTATCTGAAGACTCTTTTGACATCTGACCAATCTTCCTCAGTTGGTTCCAACTGTTTTCTAGCCAGATAATTTACTGCAAAAGTAATGTCTGGCCGTGTCGCATTTGACAGGTTCATCAGACTCCCAATTGCTTCTCTATATGGTACACTCTTAATTACAGTTTCCTTTTCAGATTCCTCTAATTTTATTCTTTTGTTTCTATTGTTTACTTGTCTGGTGACCATTGGTGTACTTTGGGGTTTGCAGTCCTTCATATTAAACTTTTTTAGAATACTCTCTATATAATTTGATTGGTGAATCAGCATACTCTTATCTTTTGTTTCTCTCTATTGTGATTCCCAGAAAGTTTCTTGGTTCACCAAGATCTTTTAATTCAAAAGCATTACTAAGACATCGTTTAATTTCCTCTAATTTCTCTAAATCGTTACCTGCTATAATCATGTCATCTACGTTTAACAACACAACTACCATTTTGCCTTCTTTTCTCCATGTGAATAAGCAAGGCTCATGTAGATCATTTTCTATTCCAAGTTTTAACATTTCTTCGGAGAATCTCTTATTCCATTTTTTCGGATTTATTTTTAAGCCATATAGTGCTTTCTTTAATTTACAAACTTTTGTTTTTCTAGTTTTAGAATCTACCTCTAACCCATCTGGAATCTCCATATAAATTTCTTCCTCTAATAAGCCGTTCAAAAATGCTGTCTTTACATCTAGTTGACATGCATGTAGATCAAATTTATTGATTATTGCCAGTAATGATCTTACGACTGATAATCTAGACACCGGAGCATATGTGTCTTTCAAGTCGTAAACATTTTTGTCTTTAAAACCTCTAATAACTAATCGAGTTTTGTGTCGAGTTGATCCATCAGCCTCTAACTTTTTCTTAAAGACCCATTTTGAGTCAATTATGTTTGCTCTTTTACCATCGAGCATGGTCTTTGGTCTATCAACTAACAGCCATACTTTGTCTAAGATGAACATCGTTTTCATCTTTGTTTTCAGAAACAGATGAACTATTGGCAAACCTGGCATAACTCGTGTCTTCTACCGGTTTTCCAGTGTAAGCTCTTTTAGACTCATCTTGAGACTCTAGTTTTCTTTTACTCTTACTTCTAGTTACGCAACCTTGTTTGTTTTCTTTCTTTTTCTCTTGTTCGTTTTTATCGTCTAATTGTTTTTTCGGTCTCCCTCTCTTTTTAGGCTCTACAATTGTTTCATCTTTTTGCTCTAATTCGTTTTCTTTCACTTCCTCTAAACAGTTCCAATTAACTGCCTCTATTTTATCATCGTCATTGTTCTCGATTTTCTCTTTCTTGTATACATCTTTGTATACCAATTTCTCGTTAAATCTAACATGACGAGACTCTATGAATTTTCTTGTGCTTGGATGCCATAATAGATAACCAGTAGGTTTGTAGCCAACTAAGACAGCCTTTATTGCTCTTTCGCTGAACTTAGACTCTGGTTTTGCTAGCTTGACATATCCAATGCATCCAAATCTATTGATCTGATTAAAGTGAAAACTTGCATTAGATGCAAATTTCTTTAAAGGCACTTTAAATTCAATCGATTTGTGTGGTGTTCTGTTGTATGCATGCACAGCAGCATCAACAGCCAGTTCCCACATTATTTTTGGCAATCCTGAATCTAGCATATACGCTCTGACTTTGCCTTGAACTGTCTTGTTAAACCTTTCGGCAACTCCATTATGTTCAGGAGTATAAGGTGGTGACGTTTCCACCTCTATTTTCTCTTCCTCTAAAACTTCTAAAAACTTTCCTCCTATAAACTCTGTACCTTGATCTGATCTGACAAAACATACCTTTTCATTCTTACCTAATAGATTTCTAGCTGATACTAAAAATCTTTTCAGCGCAACACCGTTTTTGTCTTTTGATTTTAAAGAATATGTTTTAGCGAATCTGGAAAAATCATCTACGAAAACCACAATGAACCTCTTTGAACTTGGGTAGGATGTAGGTTTTATAGGACCCATCGTATCAGTATGAATAAGCTGTAAAGGCCTATTTGCTCTTTTTCTATTCTCTTTAAAAGGTAATTTTTCCATTTTCGCCAAAATACACACTTCGCATTCTAAAATAGAATCATCAAATTTTACGTTCTCTAAGCTCTTTTGATTCTTTTGAAGCTTTTTAAGATAATTTAATGAAGCATGACCTAATCTAACATGCCAAAGCATTGCCTCATTACATCTTTCAAAATTATCTGGTTTCTTCTCTAATGGATTTGAAATAAACATTTCCTCTAAACTTTCGAACGATTCTAAATTATCTATTTTAATTGTTTCTCTAGAAATTGAACTACCCTCTATTTCTGTAATCAGTTTAAAATCTAATTTTGACTCTTTATTTTCTTTCGAATCTATGAACTTCTCTAAATTATCCCTCCCAATCGCAGAACTGGCACTATTTAATTTATTATTTTCTTCCTCCGAATTCAAGGACTCTTTATTTTCCGTGCTTAATTGCGATTGTTCAGGAAGCTCATGATACGAAATCATCCTGGCTCTACAACAAAATTGTTCATACTCTGAATTTTGTTCATTTTTAAGATTGAATTGCACTACCCAATTTGGTTTATCGTATTTTCCTTCTAAGATAATTTTGTTTGTCATTTTATCATGAACTCTAAGTGAAACATCATCTAAGTAAATATAAAAACCCGCATCGACCAACCTCCTCAATGATAAAAGATTTTCAGATACATCTTTTGCGGCAATCACATCTGTTAATTTAATAAGATTTTTATTAGATGCATCGGATTCTAATAAAAGATCTCCTTTTCCATCTATTACGATGTCTGCAAATTCGTTCTTATTCGCGCTCTTAATAACACCATTTTTGCAACTCTTAAATTCACTCAAAATTAAACTCTTATTAACGATGTGATCTGTCGCTCCAGAATCAGCAATGAAATTTATAACCTCTTTAGACTCTGATAAATTCTTTATAAATTGAATCTTACCTGTTTCTTTATTTTGATCTCTATTATTGTTGTAGAATGTTTTTGAATTTTTATTCCACTGTGATTTTTGGTTATTGAATCTTTTATTAAACGGTTTTCCTCTATTGTTTCTATTCAAGTTCTTTTGTTCATTCTTAGATTTATTTTGATTTTTAGCTCCTGATTCGAAACTACTCTTATTTTTATTGAAATCATTACTCTTATTCAAATTACCTCTATCTTGATTTCCTGGCCGCCGTTGACTTGGACATTCGTCACCTTTGTGGTACTTTACTGCTTGGCAGAAGTAACAAAACCACTGCCCGCTTTGTTGCAGGTGACATTCTTTTGCCCAATGCCCGGTGCCATTGCAACGATGGCATTTTGTCTCCGGACCCTGACGTTGGCTCAGGTTGATTCTCTGCACTCTAACCTCTTCCTTTTTCTCTGATTTCTTTTCTGCCTCTAACTGCAAAATAAATGATTTTATTTCATCTAAGGTCATTTCTTTTGAAAATGTCTGTCTTTGAATAAAATCAGCATTTCGCAATTCAGGCATTATGGAGGATACTGCCTGATAAAATGAAGAACGTTTCTCTTGGTCTGTAAGAGGAACAGCATCTGCACAGGCTTCATATTCTCTAATGATCGAGTCAAAACGTTCACAGAAATCATCAACCTTTTCGTCTTTTCTCATTTTAATTTGATATAATCGTGATCTTACAGAAGTGTGAGTCACGTTAATTTCACTCTTTTTATATCCTCTTAATTTCTTTAAAATTTCTCTAGGGTCTGTTTCGTTTAAAATTCTCTTATGATAATATTCATCTAAATGATTAATAATTATATCTCTAACAACACTAAGTCTCTTTACATTATCTGACACTGAAAAATCTTCAGGACCTTTAAGAGTTGGATCAATTACATCTAGCAAATCATTAGTATTCAAATCGGATTTTAAGTGATCCAACCAAAGATCAAAGTTGTATTTCTGTGACAGCTTATATCCTCTTTTTATATTTATTTTTGAAGCATTAAATTCATTTTCTATTATTTTTTCTCTTATCTCTGCACTATTTTTTTAACCTTATTTTGATTATTTAAAACTCTAAAATCCTTCGAATCAGAATCTAATTTTGGTTTTTTATGATTTAATTCCTCTGAACTTAACTCTAAATTTCTTTTTGAACTTTTAACCGTTTGAGATACCTCTATTCTTTGAAGTCGCATACGTTCCACCTTTAAATTATTCTCGGAGATTTTCTGCATACTGGTCATCATACTTCTCGCTGCTTCCATAACCTTCTCTAATGTTTTTATGGCTCCATTAAATTTCTCGAGACTATTTTCTTGCAGTTTACACAACTGAATGTATTCATTTTGGATCGCACTCAGATTTGATGTCTGGATCATTTGGTTGCTGACAATCTTAGGCAATTGCCTATTTTTCTCCTTTGATATTCTGAAAAAAATTATTATTTACATAATTCTAAATTAATACCTGGATTTTAATTTTTTTTTCTCTAATTCTCTAATTATTTACATGTCAGGCCCGACCATCTAAGTCTCTATACTTCTAGATTAAATTTCAATAAAAAATTAAACTTCTAATTTTAATTTAATTTACTTCTAAATTTTTGCAACACTTGTAAAATATTTATTTTACACCTCAAAAGGAAAAAAAATATAGTATTAATTCTTACTTCCGGTTTTAACTTCTTTTGTATTCTCTTTGTTCTCTTGGTTTTTCTCTACTTTGTTCTCTGTTTCCTCTTTATTTCTCTTAATTTTCTCTTTATTCTCTGGTTCCTTTTTCTCTAACTTCCTCAGTGATTTCTCTGTCAGTTCGGACTGACTCTGTTCAACTTCATAATCTGCGAGAAAATCTTGAACCAGATCGGTGGCTGATCCTGTCAGTGAGATTTGGTCTGACATCTATTACGGGATTTGAAAAAAAAACTTTTAACATTGACATATTTATACACTCTAAAAATATTTAAGTACCAGGTATTCTCTAAAAAATATATATAATGTCAAAAGAAAATTTTCGTGCTTCTGACTCACAACAAACGCACAGCAATTTATCGCAACCCGAAACGAGAATCTGTATTCTCCCACAAAAACCACACGAAAACACACACCTTTTATCCGACATATGATTCTAAGCACAGCTGTAGAATCTGTCAAATTTTTGGCTGGCCATGCATACAATCGACGACTCCGTGGAATCACACAGACTCCCTAGTCAACTAACAAATTCCACCGCACTGCAGGTTTCATTTGCCAGTTAACCCCGCAATTTATACATATTTAATAAAATGAAAAATTTTGTCATCACTATTATCTTTTGATGACCAATATTTTGTGTTAAATACTTTAATTTAGGCTTAAAAGTTTGTCTCTAAAATTTCTCTTTTCTAATTCTAACCTTAAAAAAAAATGCCAATTTTTAAACACTCTACTTCTCTAAAATCTACTTCCTAAATTTCCAAAGAAAGAATTCTTTTCGAATTTACATTGTGACTCTATGTTAAATGAAGGAAAAGAACCTGTTGAAAAAAATTGTGATTCACGCCATGCGGTGAGTACCGGTGCGTGCCGGCCGGCAGAAAATTAATCCGTTCAATCTCTAGTTAATTTACACTGTTTTTCTTGAATTTATCTTTTACTGACCTTGTAGATCCTCTAATTTCGATGAATCCTCTAAACTTGTCACTGTTTGTCACTCAAACTATTAAATTTTCCTTACGCAGTGAAAGCGTGCCCTGGGGACATAACCTCAAAGAAATTAACTCAAGAAAAACACAAGTTTATGTATTTTAACTCACACACAGTTTATTCTATTTAAAGTCTCTATTTTCTCTAAACTCTTTACACTCTTTCTCTTTACTAATTTCAAATATATATTATCAAATATAACGAATATAAAATACGTCTGAACCGAGCGCGGGAATCAGAGAGTAACTCATAAAACATGAAGTGATCTTCGCGTCACACACATAGTCGATAATCGCGAGGAGTCGATATATCGCATTTCGATACAACATGGCGCTACCGCGCCAAGTATCGACAAAGTTCAAATTCTAACAGAAAGGAAAAGAAGAGTGGAAAAAATGAAAAAAAGAGTTACTTAAAATTTGAAGTTTTCTTTATTTAACTTACTTTCTTTCGTTGAGGTTGTAGAAAAATCTTTGAGAAATCAGGAACTCGAGAGTGGCAAGTTGGCGTTGAGGAACTTGTAGGCGTCCGGTATTCGCTGTGCAGAGACAGAGCAAAGCAGAGTAGGAGCAGGATACTAAGCCAGCAACAGAAGCAGAAGCGGCAAAGTCCTCAGGCAGCAAAAGCGGAAAATGTCACGCAGCAGAATAGGAGCAGGATACTCAGTATATTTTGGGAATTCACGAACTTGTCCAAAATTAGTAAAAATTTATGCACAAATAGAACTTGGTAATAAACCACACTTGTCCAAAATTAGGATATATTGCACGAACTGAATTGAGAAAAATTGTGTGTGTACCAAAAACTTCAAAGACTTAGAAAAAATATGTCTCGACACTAAACCGGTCCAAAATTTGTTACTTATGAAAAAGAACTGAAGAATTCAAGGCTTAGAAAAATTGTGTCCAAAATACAGGGTCCATCGATATTTATGTGTTTTCTCCCAGATTCGAGAAATAGTGAAGAAGAGGCTGAAATTTGGAAAACGCCAATGGAAAAGGGCCCAATGCCAAATCTTGTGTACGCGTAGATCTTAGGGATGGCGAAAGCGCGGAGAATGAGAGAGAACCAATGACAGTGGCAGCGAGTAGGATCTACCACTGTGTGGGAGGGATGAGTCCCAACTATGATGGCGAAAATCTATGCAACGAGTCAATAAGTCCTCCATTTTCCAAATTCTGATTAGGTCCTGGAAAAGTCTCTTGCTGATGGGCGGGTGGAGAAAAATACGCCCAATTTGAAGATGTTCCGATGCGTGCTGCCCTCTATACCACTTTCAAGTTTTCCTGTTACAATTCTCAATCTTATTTTTACATAAAATTCATGTTTTAATTATACATAGTAATTAGATATTTTTAACATAGTTGTAAAAATGAAAAATAACAATAATAATAATTTTGATTATTAAATTAATAAAAATTTATTAATTTTTTTAGTAATTACGATATTTGATGTTAATTATGCTAAAATGAAGTTGCATATTAATTAAATTTCGGTTATTTTTATTTATTTCACCAAATTTGAATTTCAACCCTTTTTGAGGTTAGATTTACATTAAAGTTAATAACGTTATTGAAAATAGTACTTTTACTTAGTCTTATCAAGTTTTAAGTTTATTCTCAATTAATTTGCATAATTCTTTTTAGTATTATTGTAAATTCTATAACATAACCTCAAATTAGATCATTTAATTTAAGTTAATAAACAATTCTGATTAAAAATAGACTAAATTCGGAATCAAGTGAACATTCATATCATTTATAACATATTTTAATAATTAATTACATTTATAAATGAATTCCGATAATTTCCCTATCAAAAAAATATTCAGGAATCATGACAAATCATCAGGAATCCTGATGATTTCTCATGACTCTGATGTTTTCTGATGCTCTTGATTATTTCTGAAATACTTTTATGGTACGATTCTGATGTTTTGTGAGAGCTCTGTTGATTTCTCATGACTGTGATGTTTTCTGAGTCTCTTAATACTTTTATGGCATGGTTCTGATGTTCTGTGAGAACTTTAGCAATTTCTTATTTTATTTTATAGACCTGGTATAAACCTTATTGTTCTCGCCTAACAATTGATCTTCGAATACTACCGGGCAGGGGGTAAGAAGGGGTGAAGCTGGAATTTATATTTCTATATAATATACATTTTGGGTACCTTAGTTTATTTTCTTAGCTTGAGATAAAATACGGGATTTTTGAACAATTTAAAATTATCTTTTATTATTTATTGTAATCTGCATATTCTCATAAATTAAAATATGAAAATAAAAGGTATATAGTTTATTCTTGAAAATTATAGTCTTACTGCATAAAATTTTCTTAGTGTAATTTTTATGCCTTCTCTACATAAGATCAGAAAATTATCAGAGAATATATCATCCAATAATTTATTTATAAAAAATATTTATTATTATTTTTTAGATAGTTTTGTTGTAATATTATGGATTTCGCAACTTTTTATGCTTAAAACAACCAAAAATAAACAGTTACATGAAAATTTATTTATAACAATTATTTAAACAATGTATTGTACTTAGGGGACAGTGGTCATCAATGTACCAGTTTCTTCAATGAACCATTTCAATTTTCTCAGAAACAATTAAATAGAAATTCTCCTAATTTTAAATATAAATGAAGTTTGCGTAATCACACTACGTCCATAAGTTTAAGACATGTGGATTTATTCTTTACAGAGAAAACTAAAAAAAACTGTTTATGATGCACTGAAGAAAAAATTTACCTAAAATACAAACACGTTTTTTAATTGAAATAAGATAATTTAAAAATAAATAAACTTATGATTTATTTTGTATCGGGCCTTAACTACAATATTCTAATGAGATAAAGATTTTGAAATATTGGATTAAGTTTTAAAAAACCATTTTTGTTGCAAATGTCATGTTGATTAAATGTACCAGGGAACAATGAACCACCTGGAATTTCAGTGTATTTTCAATTTCCAGATTGGTATGCCTGATTATAAAACTAGGCATGCGTACAGCATGTGATCGCAATTGTTATCAGTACTCTTCTCAACATAGCAAAAATAAAATCCCATTTTAGCTAGTTAACTTCAATTTGAGGTATATTTATGTTATACATTATCAATTAAAAAGTATTAAGTAATAATTTTTTAAAGTATTTGATAGAAAAAAGTTTTTTCATAAAGTGAAAAATGCTATATTATTATTGTTGAATATTTTTAGTGTTTTTATAGAGGTGGTTCATTGTGTACCCAGGTTGTTGAAAATGAAAATAGCGTGTTAGCTAGTTTATGTAAAATTATTAACCATGTTTATTTTTAATGTTTCCATTTTAAGTATTTATAAAAAAATAATAAAATTGTTACATTTCGGCGCCCGGACAGAGGGACATGAATGTGTGCCCACATTTTTGAAAGTATTAATGTTGTAAAATTTATTTGAAATAGATTGATAATGTCTAAATTTGAGAAATTGATTATAAAGTTTAAAATTGAAAACAGAAGAAACTTTTATAACTAAGGTTACGACGTTGTTTGTATACAATAGAAAGATTAGGGTCATTGAAAAGACTAATATGATGAATTGACGAAATTATAGAACTACGGACTACGATTGAATGTCAAAATATTGAATTAAATAATTTAAGACAGAAACTAGCGAATGACTGTGAGTTGAGTAGTGGGGAACGGTTGATTGCATCACTGATTACTGAAATTTAAAATTTGAAATTTAATTTTAAGCCACCTATCTCGGAAAATTACGAAAATCCAAAGCGATTTTTGTCAGATTTGAAAAGGTTTTTTGGATTCAATTTTATAAAAAATAACGATCAATTAAAATTTTTGGATATTTGTCTCACTGGAGATAAAAAATTATGGTTTGATATTTACAAGGATTCCTTTATTAATTTTAATGATTTTGAAAATAAATTTCTAAATATATTTTTTTGTGTTCCTGTTAAATTTTAGTTAAAATTAAACTGGTTAAATGATCGTTTTGATCCTAATGGTGAAAAATTGACGTCATATTTCTGGATACAAGTTCTGGAAATGCGTTATATTGAACCTTTGATGGAATCCTGTGAAGTTCATTTTATGATTATTCAGCAGATGCCTATGAATGTTCGCGAAGTCATGGCATCGGTTGACTTCTCGGACTTCGATAGGATTTCATCGATTTTGGCACATTTGGATTTAATATACGATAATAGAAATGATGAATTTGAGGGATTTGTTAACCAATCGGATAAGATGGAAGGGGAGGATTATCAGTTTTAACGCGAGAGAAGTGACGTGAACTTTGGTGGTTTTTTTTCGGACAATCATGGCCATGTAAATAGCGATGCATTTTTGTTAAATGATGTAAATATTGAACAAATTAGTAGTAAAAGTGTTGTGAATATTGAAAAATTTTCAAATGAGTATGACGTGATAGATGACGAGCGTTTGTCAGAGGCAGTGGTGGGGAATCTAAAGGAAGGCCGTTTGGATTCTCAAACCAAAAATCTTGATAAGGGTGAATCATTTCTTGATGATAATCTTATAAATGAATCTCACACCAGAAAGGATGTGAATTCACATTGCATTATATTTGGAGAGAAAATTATCAATAAGTATAGCTCTCCATCAAAATTTCTAAATTTGAAGATATTTTATTGCGTGTATTTAATTTCAAAATTTTTTGTAAGCTTCCGCATTATTTTATTGTTTGGTGTTTTATATATTGTATTCATGAAAATATGTAAACAAGTAAATGATGATCTTTGCAAGAAAAAGCCGCCTGACAAGCGTCGTACAGGGGGGTGGGTTTCAATCAAATTTGTTTATATGTTTTTACCTGTTACAAGGAATCATCTATAAAAATGCTAAAGGATGCATGCATCGGCATTTGTTTGAGAATTGCCTCGGGTGGTCATTTTTTGCATTAGGTGTTTTAACAGGTGATTGTCTATTGTTTGGTTTACTTCACTGATCGTGAATTGGCATGTGAACATTTGATATTTTCGTTGCAAAAAAATATTATAATGTTTTCGGTTTGACTCAATTTACGTTATCCCTGAAGTCGAATTGAACATGGAGATTATCAACTTAGGATTTTGTTTATATTGACAGTCTTGTAGCTTCCTTTTGTGCTTTCATAGTTAATGAAAAATAAAATTCTTTTTATTCTTTTTAAATGGTTTAATTATAGAATTTTTATTATACAAAAAATAATGTATCAGTGATGGGGTTGGCTGACTCTCATTATTATATATCTGCTGACGAAGTCCATGATTGAAATTATAATTTATTGAATGCTTGAAACCTTGTTTTTAGAATGATGTAATATATTAAGTTTTAACTGATTTTTGTGTATGCCTACGACATTTAATAAAGAAATATCCTAGGCAAGGGGGGTAATGAAGCGATAAACTTTGTTCTAATTTGGAATAAATGAAAAATAAACCCCTGAGTGATGCTACCGGTTCGTCATCAGTGTATATCTCTAAAAGTATTCTAAAATTTCCGGGTTTCCTCGGTGATCAATTTGATTGTCGGGTCAAAGAAATTCGGATACTAGATTAATCAGTCGATCTTCGTACCTTGGCGATCGAGTTGATCAACGGCTACGCTTTCACGTGCCGGCCGAGGACACGGAAAGGTGGGATTTTCGTATTTCTGTAAGTTTTTGTTATTTTTAATAATCGTGAATGTAAAATAACGGTTTTGTATTTTATTTATAAACTGTGGCCGTTTTATTTGCCCGTATTTCGATTCTGAGAATATGAAAGAAAATTGAGTTTGGAATATGGAAATGAGACCGGACCTTATGGATGGCATCACTTGGGTCTTTCCACGTCGACATGGTTATTTCTAAATTGATCCAAAGTTCCGCATCCCGCAAATTTTCAATGAAAGATTACATTGACAGCTCATGTTATTTACGGATGAGTATTTATTTAAGTTTCTTATATAAAATATCATGGTTGAATGCTGAATTTAGGGCTGACCTGAGAACATAAAAAATATATGTCATAAAAAGGGTACGTTGATCGAATCTTCACATTAAAAGACTGATTTCGACTGATATATTTCTATTAAATTGTATTTTTTCGTTGATATTATGTCTATATAATTCTTGTGTGTATTGTGCGTGCGAAATATTGAATTTAAAAAGTAATCATTCCTGCGCAGGATCAGTATTTTTAATTTGTTGGTTGAATTGAGGATTAAAAATATAAATTTGTCTTGACTTGGACGGAGAAAATTTAATAAATTATTCTTGAAGCATATTTAAATTTCGATTTATTTCATTTGTTATTATTCTTTGTTCTTATAAAATATTTTCTTTATTTACTTGTTAACATTTTTGTTTATGTAAAATTATTAACCATGTTTATTTTTAATGTTTCGATTTTAAGTATTTATAAAAAAATAATAAAATTGTTACAAGGTTACAAGTCTCTAACTTTATTTTATTAAAAGTTGATAAATAACAACAATAATCAGTTTGAACAATTGTTATAAATAAATCTTGAAGTTATTATTTATTCTTGGTTGTTTTAAGCATCACAAGTTACAAGTATCTAGCTTTAATCTTTAAAAGTTGATAAATAACAACAATAATTTGTTTAAAAAAATTAATAATTAGAAGGGATTAATTAGTTATTTTGCAAAATGTTGCAAAAGCTGCCAAAAAATAACTAAACCGCTTTTTAATGCTTTTTTCATAAATTTGCAATTAAAAGGGGTTTTTACGCCCCTGTAAAACTAGTTGATGACAAAAAATTTATAAACAGATTATTATTGGATGGTATTCTCTAAACTTTTTTGAAGAGAATCAGAGTTATCCGCTTATTAATACAATTTGTATTGACTTTGTAAACTTGAGTGATCAAAGATAGTTTTACAATTTGAGATTTATTAAATTTTCTAGCATAAATCTAATATTATAAGTGTGGAGCGTGTGTACATTAATATTTTAAATTTAGTTTTGAAAAATTCCTTTCTTATCTTTATTAGGTTTCTATTAGGATAAAACTTCGAAAAGAAATAATACTCTCCTACAACATTAACTTTTGACTACTACGTCAATATGTCGTGTTAGCTCAGTCGGTTAAAAGCGTTGCGTCGAATGCGTTAGGGCGAGGGTTTGATTCCTCTAGTGCGTGCGATTTTTCATTCGTAAAATATATGTGACGCCGCGCGAGAAAAGGGACCTATCGCACAAAATATCAATTTTCATTTTTTATGACAAAAGGTAGCCTTTTAGTCGCTCTTTCATTTAAAAGAATCAAACATTGTTTCCATTAGTTACTTTTTGAGTTATTAAGCATGAATCGTAAGAATTTACATTGGTCGCCATGCATTAACGCAACTTCCAACGCAAAAAAACGTATCGCAAAAAAATCAATTTTCATTTTTTTATGCCAAAAGGTAGCTTTTTAATTGCTCTTTCATTTGAAAAAATCAGAAATTGTTTCCATCAATTACTTTTTGAGTTAATAAGCATGAAGCGTAAGAATTTATATTGGTCGCAATGCATTGCTGCAACTTCTAACGCTCGACCTGTAAAATTAACGTTTCAGGCGATAGGTCCCTTTTCTCGCGCAGCGTCACATATAGTGTTATAGGTAGGTACCCCATAGTTGTTAAATAAATAAAAATGTATGTAAGTAAAATAGAAATGTAAAAAGCTTAAAAAATGAAATTAGGCTTTTTTTTGTTTCATAACAATAGAAAAATTTGTTATTTATTTTTTCAAGCCAAAATGTATCCAGAAATCAACAGAAAATAGTCTGAAATAATGAAAAGTCTGTCAGAAATCAACACAATATTTTAAAAAATAATCACATTTAAACACAAAGCACACAGGAATCTTCAAAAATCATCAAGAATAAAGCGTCGATAATGATTTATTGCCTTGGTCCTAAGAAGATCCCTAATAAAACCCTAATAAAACATCTGATGATTTTTGACGATTTCCTGAAGTTTCTTCTTGCTTTCTCATGCTTTTTGACAGTAAATGCAACAATTACTGTCAAGAATCAACAGAAATTCTGATTCTTTTTCTGATGTTTTCTCATTATTTTTTTGATAGGGTTATAGGTTATGTTTGATTTTACTTACTGTTTTCATTGATTAATCTCGTTAATGCTCTTGAATTTGAATTTGATTTGATATTATTTGACAAACAATTATTTATACGTAATTTATATAATTTATTTTTATATTATTTTAAATATTAAAAACACATAACCTCAAATTTCAGATTTCAATTGTAAATGTGTATCAGTTACAATTTATTCTATTCATACTTTAAAATTCGTTAACATTATAATTTTTATTATTTATTCTAATGATCAAATACGTATTCAAGTAAATCTCGACAATTTATAGGTTGTTATCATTATTTATTAATTTCATTGAACGATTTTTCCAAAGTTTAGATTTGATTCCTATTCAGTATTATTGCTATTTTAATATTCATAAATCGTTTGTATATTCAATTTATTTGATAGTTTTACTTATTTCGATACATAACCTTAAAATTTGAAATGTTAATTGAATACTAAGTATCTTTTGTTTGGTTTAATTGATTAAATTCTATTTTGATTATTATCAAGTGACAAATAATTCAAATTCCTACCTAACTTTAATTTTAATTATTTGTAGGTTATGTTCGTATTGAAAATATAGTATTGTTATAGTTCTTAATAATATATATA
The DNA here is from genome assembly GCA_037103525.1 of Ganaspis brasiliensis. Lineage (NCBI taxonomy): Eukaryota > Metazoa > Arthropoda > Insecta > Hymenoptera > Figitidae > Ganaspis > Ganaspis brasiliensis. Next base: position 1,023,891 of record JAZKLR010000091.1, on the reverse strand, counting down.
TTTCAAAAATTATTCTTTTCTAATTATTTAAAATCATATTAAAATAGAAAAATAGGTATAATTTTAGTATTCCTAAAATATGCAACTGACCTTGTTTATTGATAAACTATTATTTAAAAGTATCTAGGAATTTGTGAAAATATCAAGTCCAGATACCCTTCAAAAGAATGGTTTCTAGAAAACGGATATCATTTATTGCTTCCAAATGTTCATTTTCAACAACCAAATGTTGTTGTTTAAACTTAGATAACCTAGAAGAGAATACTACACTTGGAACGCATAACTATTATTTCACATGATCCGAGTTTCCTTTAAAAGTAGAGACCTTTGCTTTTCCCGAGGTCTACTAATCATTAAATTGGTTTGCAAGGCTGACCGGCGGATGCGGCCTTAGTTTAGCTTAGATATTTTTTGTTTAGGGTGCAAGGGCTGTTTAGCATTTTATTAGAGGCTGGGTCTGAGCTTCCTTTCCGAATAAAGGGAGTAAAATCTCTTTCCCAGACTCTAGAAAAGTATGCACATGTTACTCCTTCCTTGGGAAGTCGAAATTATCAATATTTACAAGTTTTTAAAACTAATGTGATTTTCAAGGATTTCTTGAGTTCGAGTCCCCTTTTATTTCGTGAGATTCTATATTCTAGCTGATTTTAATGTAACGATATATATGAGATACAATTGATTATGACTGTACATGTTTGAGGTGTACTGGGGATGCCGAAAAGAGGGGGCAAAGTTTGGACGATTGAGTGAAGTTATGATGAGTTGATTCATATACTTGACGTACTTGCATAAATTCAGTTTGAAAGTCTAATCCTAACATTATAAAATGTATTAAGTTTATTGTAAATTTGTTGATTACTGTTTGATGTTAAGCAATTTATAAAGTGTGTGGATTGTAACACAACTTATTGTGACGATACCAGATAAATAATTCTGGTTTAACAAATAATTAAAGAATGATACAAAGTAAATATTAACGAGGATTCTTTCGTCTTGCTTGTGCGAACAAATCGGAAAAAACACGTTATATTAGGTAAGCTCGATTTACGTAAAATCCCAAATAAAAGGGTGCAAGTGTTAAAATGGTGGAATCATATGTGTGTATTAAAATGTTTCAGCGTGGTTTTTATTATATATGGTAAAGATTGGGAAAGCGATTACTAATCCCCTTAATCGTTCTCAATTCTTTTGTCATTTTTTGGGACAACAATCAACAGCGATCGAATGCTGATGTGAGCTTTGACTTGAGTTATACAAGTTTTGCGGAACTATCAACTTATTGGTATCGTTTTGATTGGTCTTGTCTTTGTATTGAGATTCCATCTGTCATCGCACTGGACATCGAAATCTTCGTTTTTTTATGGTTAATAATAATCATTGTAATAAGGGAAATTTTGTGCGAGGGAATTTATTTAATGTAAAAGTGTGTGTGCGTATGCGTGAATGAAATTAGCTTATTTTATCGAAATTAATAAAGAATCCTTGGACGAATATTATCAAAATCGGAGAAGAAATTTTATAGTAAATTTTAAATAAAAACTAATCATTACGAGACTTTTGAATTATATTTCTTCATTATTCTAGAATTGAACATTCAGATTATTCCTTTAATGAATTTGTATGAATCATTACATCAAGATTTCCTTGTTTTTTCAGGTTTCACAAACTTTTAGATTTACGTGATTTTCAAAGGTTTCATTTCTGAGTAAATTTATTTTAATTTAATTTAGTTGATTAAAAAAATGTAAAATGTAAATAAGAAAAAGACATGCGAATAACTAGCATGACGTTACAAAATTTTTAATGTCGACAAAGGCTTCTTTAGATTTTGATGAAATTGTTTACTCGGGGATCTTGGGATGGGGTCTCTGATTACAAATCCGTTATAAGTTTTTCAAACTCAAAATGGCGGACCATTTTTTAAAAATTATTCCAATTTGCTTAAAATTTGTTACTCGGCGGTTTCTGGGGTGGCTCCTTACGAATCCGTTATCAGTTTTTCAAAACTCATAATGGCGGGGTCAATATGGCGGACGAGTTTTTTAAAAATCAGTCCAATTTGCATAAAATTTATTACTTGTGAGATTTTAGGGTTGCTGATTACAAATCCGTTATCAGTTTTTAAAAATTAACCCAAATTGCTGAAAGTTTGTTACTAAGGAATTTTTGGGGTCGCTGATTACGAATCCGTTATCAGTTTTGCAACATTCAAAATAACAGATCCAATATCTCCGACAAATTTGTTAAAATGGAAATCAATATGTCAGACAACGTTTTGGAACGTTTACTTGGGAAGTTTTTGGGATCGCTGATTACGAATCCATCGTTATTTTTTCAAACTTTAAAATGTCGTATCGAATATTGCGAAATTAAAGTTTTAAAAACGTGTTAAACGTTTGCTTTTTCATTAGTTTTATTAATTTTTTTAATAAGAGATGATAAGGAGAAATTAAATTAATAATAAATTAAATTATATTAAATTTCAGATTCTTTATTTTACAATTTTATTTGAATACCTATTCTTATTTTATTATTGTAAAAAATATAAGAATATAATCTTTCAGAAAGTATGATCTATCATTGAAATGTGCTTAAAAGTATCTATGTATATATTTTTCCCTGCAATTTAAAAAATGTGATTTGCATAAACAATTTTTTTTAACATAATCGTATAGTTAAAATTTTCTATTAATTCTACATGATACACAATTATGACAGATTTTTATTACTGATTTGAATTTTGCGACGAAAGTATGAGCTTCCTATCTTAGTCGCCAGATGGCTTCAAGGCAAAAACCCCCCAAGTAAAAAATTTTAAGCAAATTTGATTGATATTTAACAAATTGGTCTGCCATTTTGGACCCGCCATTTTGAATTTTGCAAAACTGATAACGGATGCATAATCAGCGACCCCAGAAACCTCCGAGTAACAAATTTTAAGCAAATTGGATTGATTTTTAAAAAAGTAGTCCTTCATATTGGATCCGCCATTTTGAATTTTGGAAAACTTATAACGGTTTCGTAATCAGCAACCTCAAAAACCCACGAGAAACAAATTTTATGCAAATTGGACTGATTTTTAAAGAACTCATCTCCCATATTGGATTCGCCGTTTTGAATTTTGAAAAACTGATGACGGATTCGTAATCATAGACCCCAAAAACCCCTGAGTAAACAATTTTATCAAAAGCTAACAAAGCCTTCGTCGCCATTAATAATTTGTTGTAACTTTAATTATTTGTTAACATAATTTATTTATAAAATTCAAATTTTCAATTGTGTAATTTTTTTATATTTTAGGAAGTACTCTAGGTGTGTTTTTGAATAGTTTTGAGCATGTATTATTTAATTGTAACAACGGGCGATAACAGTTTCTTAAAAGTTGCTACTTTTGTTAAACTTTGCAATAAAAAAATTAATATGAACAAAGATACTTTACAAATAGATCCGGCAAAGGTCCTGGTGGCATGTGGACTCTTTGATATGAACAAATAAAAATTTAAAAATAGGCCTCGACAAATCTCTTCCAAATTTAATACTCTTTCATTTAAAATTAAAAAAAGTAAAATCAGTTAAAAAATGAAGGCTCTAGACGGTTTTGAATAGTAAATTCCAGTTTAATCCCACTGTACGCGTGCGCAGAAGTGTGATAGTAGACACACATGCGCCGTTGCGTAATATCGTAGTCACGCATGCGCAGTAGTGTAATATCATAGTCACCTATGCGCAGTAGTGAGATAGAAGTCACGCATGCGCAGTAGTGTTATTGTAGTCACACATGCGCAGTGTACATGCACAACTAAAATTTTTCAATCGGTATTTAAGTATATATATATGGGTGATTCTCCGCGAAGCGCACAAATTGTTGAAAACAATTGTCAAAATTTTTTTTGTCAATATCATAAAAGTTAATATAAATTATTCAAATTGAAAGGTCTGAAATAAAGTGTCCATGATGGGCCAGACATAATATTTATAATTTTGGTACTTTTTTAAACAAATTACTTGTAAGCACTTATATGTACCTTACGTTAACAACTGTGTATGCAAATAGATTCAATATTGAAAATTAAAAACCGAGTGATAAATTCATTTTAACAAAAATTAAAAACGCCTTTTGTTAAAAATAATTTTTCGGTAATTTATGGAAATTTTTGGAAATTTGTACAGTAATTTATGTGAAGTTTCGCAGTCCTGTATAAGAAACGAGTACTGAAGGTCAGCGTTAAAAGTTACCGGAAAAGCGTTAACAGTTAACGAAAAAGGACATTTTATACCTGGTTTCTTGGTCAGGGAGAGAATGTATTTGTTAAAAGTTTACGTAAAAGGAAACTCTCAGCTCATTATACAAATTACCTTGAAATTTAAATTTTATTTCTTAATACAAACAATAGACTACCTGCAGGGAGTCATCATCATAAGAACAAACCTTTGTTTAATGAGGGTTGATGGCTTTAGGAAAGGAGATAAAATTTTCGAGTATTATTGAAAAGAGAGAAAATAAATTATATTCTGAAATTTTACCTCATTACTTAAATATTCTTCAAATTTAAAATTTTCTTTCTAAATACGAACAATAGACTGAATAAGCCCATTGGTTTTCGAGTCAACCCTTGCATAATAAGTGTTATAATTGGTTTTGGAAAAAAGAAACAATTTTCGAGCTTTAACGAAAAGAGAGATAAATACATTAGTGCGTGGTATAGAAGTGCATGGTGGTAAAAGTTATTAATGAATAGAACTTGAGTGTGTATAATGTGGAAGCGAATAAAGCTAATTATTGTGTATTTTTTATTAAGTGTTAATAATAGAAATGTGTTTAATGTGAAAGTGTATAGTATTAATATTGTTTATTAAGAGTTTGTGTTGAATAGTTCTTAATACGGTAAACAAAAAGTGTTTATTAAAGAAATGAACTGTAAGTGGTAAATAATAAATAATAATGTGACTCTAATAGTAAATATACATTAAAAATTAAATGTGAAAAGTGACAGTAATTAAAATGAAAGTGTGCAAAATGTGTTGACTAAAGTAACAATATTTAGAAAGTGTTTAAATTTTTTATTCCCTTCTTATTTTCAATAAAGTTAGTGTTATGAAATGCTAAAAGTGTCCATAAAATGGGATTGTGGATTCATTAAACAAGTGATTGATAACCGTTTAATAAATAAATTAATTGTAAATGTTTAATAAATAATAAAGTGATTATAATGTTTTTAAAGAGTCGTTACAGTGTAAAATAAGTGTTAATAGTATAATTATATGAAAGAGGTGAGATAAAGATATAAGACAATAACATAAGACAATAACATAAGAAAATTACATGAGACAATGATATGAAATAAACAGATAAAAGAATGAGAGAAATGAGGTAAAAATATAAAATAATAGCATGAGACAATGTGATGAGATAAACATGTGAAACAATAAGAGAGATTAGGTAAAGAGATGGGATAATGAGATAAGATAAATAGATATGAGATAAACATATGAGATACAGAAACAAAAAAACATTAAGACTTGAAATATAAAGATACTTTGATGACATGTAGGCTAAAGAGGTGATTATGGAGTTAGATCGTGAGAAATAAAAAATAATATTCATTTTTTGATAATTTTTTTTTTTTTTTTGAAAGTTGTTTTTGAAAAATAATTTCTCAGTTAAAGAAGAGATATTTCAATTTAAATGATAAAGATTAGGATATTCGTAATTGGAAAATGCTAAATGACAATTACATGTATAAGTTTCATGAATTATTGGAACTTTATTTAGGTGGTAGTTTCCAAAAACAAATTACAGGATATTTAGAAATGTTAGATAAAATTAAAGCAATTAATAAGAATAAATCACATATTCAAATATTGTTTAGTGAATATCGACTTTTGGGTCACTAAATTTGCACTTACCATGATGGAAATGAACTTTTTGTTTGTGATAGTCTTAATGAAGGATGTTTAAATGAAGATCAAAGAGAATATTTATGCAGGTTATATTCATTTAAACCTAATTTAGTTTTATAAGAGTACAACAACCAAATTTTGTTGATTGTGGTGTATACGCCGCGCCATTGCGTTTGATGTTTCTTTATATTTTAATATTAAACCTGAAAATATTGTATACAATTATGCTTTAATGAGAACTCATTTGTATATGATGTTTGAAAAAAATGTGTCATCTCCTTTTCGGATAATTTTACAAAATTGTATAAACTTGGAATTGGCAATATCGAATAAATAAAAAACAATAATTTACATGTGAGGAATGTAAAAGATGCGACACAGAAGAGAAAATAAGATTATCAAACTAATGACGGCTTTATAGAAATGAAAGGAGATAGTAGTAGTCCTTCATTACGTACAAAAATAGAACAGAAAAAAGTTGTTAATATTCCTGATTAAGAAACTAAAAAAACAGTACCAAAAATAAAAGAATGTATTGTAAAAGACCTAAGTTAAAAGGAGAGATGGAAAAGAGAGACAAATAACAAATTTGGAAAGTGTAAATAGTGACAGAAAATAAATGTTTGTAAGAAAAAACATGTGGAAAGTGCGTCAAATTATATTAAAATAGTAAAAGAAGGTAATAATTATAAAATATTAGAAACAATAGTAGTAAGAAGATATTTTTTAGCAATTCTAATAAGAAAAGTAGAAAAACTAGAGCAGAATATCAGAAAGAATATAGTGAAATGATGAAATTAAAACGAAAAAAATTGATAACAAAGAAACAGAAATATATCAGTTATAGAAGAAGTATGTTTAAGTAGGGAAACAGATTTAAATTTTTCTAAAAAAAACACATAAATAGTGCTGTTTAAGAAGAAAAGAGAGATAATAATTCTGACAAAATAATAATTTTTAGCGATTGTAATTAGACAAGTAAAAAAAGTCGTGCAGAATATCAAAAAATGTTGAAAGTCAGTTAAAGTATTTCAAAGAAGTAAGAGGAGATGATAAGAATGAGAAATTACAAAGAATAGTGAGCCAGACAAAAATTGGGAACACCTCTAATCAGAAAATTAAAAAAAAGTAGAGAAGAATGTAAAATAAAGCTATCGTCAAAGATAGAAATTGAAACAAACGATGTGCCATTATAAGGATGAAAATAATGAATACTATATTCAAAAGATATGCAGGAGAAAAATGTAAGGATTTGTGATGAAAAAATGAAAAAAGTCACGCAAAATAACAAAAAAAATAACGTGAAAGATTAAAATTAAAAAGAAACGTAATCAATGAGAAAAAAATTGATGTTTAGGAACATTGAGGTAAAAATCGGGCAAGTACGAGTTACACCCGTACCCAAATCTAGGGTTCCGTACATTTACGAAACAAAGATATACCCTATTAACAAACAGAGAGCTCTAATTTGGTACACATATGTATTTTCACGTGTAGATTACAGGAAAATTATAGGGAACATTATCTGGATTGACAGTCAAAACGTTGTCAAAAAAAGAAAAACTGCAAATTTTCGAAGAGAAAGTTTTTTCCTCATAACTTTGAAACTATTTGAGCTAGAGGGCTAAAATTTGATACATTTGTATATTTTTATGTACTGATTATAAAAATTAATTAGAACGTACAAATTATGAAAATACTTCTACCTTCAAGTACATGAAACTTTTGCTTAAGGGTAGAGGCTCGTATTTCATATAAATAACATAGAAATCAAGAATTTTTTTTTAGGGGGAGGCCCTGAAATTTTTATAGGGTTTTAGGGCTATTCAATTGCGTTTTATATCGTTTTTTTAAATTCTGAGTATACAAATAAAATTTTTATTGGTTTGAGGGGTACTGTAGGACAATTAGGGTGAGCTCTAGCATAGGGGTCTAAACCTCTTTTTGGTGATTTTTTAAATTTTTTTTTGTGACCTCATAATATTCAATTTTATTTCCAAACATAATTTTTCCACAATCTGCATGCAAAAATACACGAGTGTACCAAATTTTAGCTCTCTAACTCAAATAATGGCAAAGTTAGAGAAAAAAAATTTTTTTTCGGATATTTGCAGTTTCTCCTTGACAACGCTATGGTCATCAATTCAGATCATGTTCTCTATATTTGTCGTGTAATCTACACGTGAAAATACATGTGTGTACCAAATTTTAGACCTCTAGGTCAAATAGTTTAGAAGTTAATGGGGGGGGGGGGGGGGGGAATGGTCCCTTTTTAATGCATTTTTGCAAAAAAAGTTGTTATTTCCTTGACAACGCTATGAACATCACCTTGAATTATGTTTTCTATATTTTTCGTGCAATTTACACGTGAAAATACATTTTCACCAAATTTCAGCCCTCTAGGTCAAATAGTTTAGAAGTTAAGGGGGGGAATGGTTTTTGGCTACGGACGCACGAGTCTCGCTATAAGGGTTTCGCCGAACACCGAAGGTGTATGGAACCCTAAAAATGGAGTCATTTATGGAAATGAAAACAACTTTGATATTCGTGATTTTGCTTATGCAGAAAAAAATATTAATAGCATACATGTTTTAAGCTATAACGAACATTATCTTGGTAAAATGTCGTGTTTTTGCACGGAGGAAATATATTCATGAAATCTTACTGTAAAAGTTCGGTAATGCGAGGAGAAAGCGGAATTTTGTTAACTTTTCACATATCGTCATGTAAAAAATAATCATGCGAAATTTAATTAAAAAAAAAAGAATTTTTCACTTGCGTTATGTAATATTTTAACATCAATTGGTTAAAATTTATTGAAACAAATCAGGGAAGATTCCAGTTACTTTTCAGAAAAATTTCATGTTTAATACAGTAAAAATTAAAAAAACTATATGTAAATTGTCTCTAAAACTTACATGATTCGTTCATAAAGAGATCTTGGAAATTACTAAAAAGTTCTGTAAAGTGTAACACTTAATAATTAAAAAAAACTCAAAATTAGAGTAAAGCTGGTTATTATGAGCATACGGGGTTGAATAAGACATTAAATTTTTGTGTAAAAAATATTATATTCTTTATAAATATTTTACTCAAAAATTAAATGTCTTATTTATCTCCGTATGCTCATATCATCCAGTTCTACCAGGAAATACATGAAACATAATAGTTTGGATAGATATTTGGTAAAACATGTAAAGGGACTTTAAATATTTTAATTAAAATTGCCTTAATCATCATTTAAGTTATTTTTATATTTTTCTTCATACTTTGCATACTTCTAATCTAGATGAAAAAAAATCAATGAAATAACAATATTATTTGTTAAAGATAAATGTAATTTATTAATTTTATTATAAATACAACATATTAATACTAATTTACAACCAATTTTTCGGACTATAGTAATATCCGCCACGTAGTCTGTGAACTACTGAAAGTTTAGCTGTTATTATATTCTCTAATGTCAAAGTTTGACAACAAAAAAAGTTTCCACCCAATAAAATTGTGTGCCTGCTTCGGTAAACGTTGTAATAATGCTACCGCTTTTAATCGTTTTCTCATAAAAGCTAACCCAATCGGTAGTTAAATAATTATTATCAATTGGTTTCCACATTAATAAATGGTAAATATTTTCTATAATTGGAAGTTTATCAACAGAAATGGTTTTTAAAGGACCAAGAGTAAGGATTTCGGTGCATGCTTCGTTACATATAAATCGATAATTTAATATCAATTGATGTTTCAGTGCTATTGTCCTACACACATTTACTCTACTAATTGCTGCATAAGATGTAATTTTACCTATGCGATACGTTGCTTCCAGACGTATACAATTAATTTTCCAAAGTGGACCTACTTTATCCATTATTCTAGGATAGTGGATAAGGAAGTGATGCTTTGATTTTAATTTTCCTTGAAATAATTCATTGTGCATTATTAAATATTCTTCAATTAAAGTGCATAACCGCTGAGAAGTTTCTAAATAGTTGAACTAACCACAATTTCTACGATGTTCTTCAGCATTGTTAACAATTTCCAATATTTACAATCTCGTGGTATTGAAGAACCAACAATAAGTCATATAGTTCTCATTAGTGTTAACATTTCAGACGAAGATATAATTAAACACTCGTTTTTAATGTGGTTTTCTATTAATTTTGCAGGTTTATTAACATGGCCAGTTTTTGCGTAAGAAAAGGACTCTAATCTTTCATTCAGTTCAGTTAATGAAATTAATTTGTATTCATAAATTATAACTTTCAAAATTAAGGCTACATCGTAACGACATACACCTTCTAAAACATCGTGCATAACGCCCACATATAAATTATTTGTCATATGAAAACCAATGATGTCATGAAAGACACATTCAGCTTTTATTCCAGACTTTATTGGATCATTTTCTGTCAAATGTTTTTCATAATTTCCAATTGATCGAAGCTCGTAGTTCGTTTCTTTGGACACTTTATTAATATTGTTATAATGAATTAGACAAAACCGACAAAAGTAATTGGAGCGAAAACTTTCGTTTAATCCAAGTATCGAATGTAATCCTAAGTTGTCTCCTCTAATTAAATTTAAAACAAAATAAATTTGCTTGTCTCCTGTTGGATGTGAAATTGTGATGCCTTCTTTTTCAAGAAATTGAAGTTCATCAAGTACTTTAGAATATATAATTCTGTTAGTAAAAAATTCACGATTGCGAGTGTTAAATAAAAGAAATAGAAAGTTATTTTCAATTTTGGATTGAAATTCTGCTGGCAAAATAGGTATAACAACATATGCAGCTGCACATTTCCCAATGCCTTTATGGCTTCCTAAGGGGTTATTATTCTCATAATCGTCAAAAAAATAGTCAATTGGAAATACAATTTTATCCCCGAATTTAGCTATTTTTTTCCACAAAGGGCCCTGAATAACATTTGAAATAACTTTTGATTGTTTTAAAATTTCATTCTGATATTCAATTGTTTTATCAAAAACACCTGGCATTTCAAACAATTTTTTTAATATATGTCGCATTGGAATAAATTGGGCAATAATAGGTACATTTTTTATAATCTTTACCCCATTTTTTTCAACTAATTTTTCTTTTTCACCTAAAATCAAGGGTTCTGGCATAATAAAAGTGTTACGGCTTTTAAACTTAGAAAATCTTTGAGGCCTCAGTTTTCATATTTTTAAACGGAGCCGAAAAAGTTTTTAAAATATTTTCGACGTCTGTAGAAGAGATAGAATTATTTTTTTCTGGATTATCAAGAAGATGAGATATTTCGGCTTTTAAATTAGCAAGCGTTGATTTTAACTATTTGGACACATCTTTAAGAATTTCATCAGCTCTAACTCGCGCAATATCAGGATACTTGTACAGTTTAGAAACAAAAATTAATTCATCTTCTTCCACAGAACTATCTTTTGTGGGCGTTGTGCACAAATTAGCATTTAATTCGATTAATGGTTTAATTCGACTCAAAATTTCGTTTTCTTCAGAATCCGAAGAATCATCGTCATCATCATCATCATCATCAGAATATGATAACTGCAGCAGCAAATCGTCTACTGTTAGCAGAGATTGAGTGCAGTTAGCATATTTCGATGTCTCATCAGATAAATTCAGTTTTTCCATTATAATCGCATTTATATATTCATTGCCCTCATTCTGATCATGCTTAGTTTTTCTATGTTTTACGTAAGAGTTTAGTAAAGAATATACTCTTTCACAATCTTTCTCTGGACAATGAAAAGTTTGTAATAAAGCATGCACCAATTGAACGTGAGCAATAAAAGCAGCATTGTTGTTAAAAGTTGACTGACAAACGAAACAAATGATCATCTTTAAAAGTATTATTGATCTATAAATGAAAAATAAATATTTGATAAAAAAAAATTTTATAGTGCCTTTTTAATTTAAAATTTTCTTAATGACACTTTCCAAAACTCTGTTTTTCATATCAACTTTTTCGCCATGGATTTGAAGGTCATACAAAGATCTTTGAATGAACTGCCACAAAATACGTGAATCATACGGATATTCGCAATCAAATACATAAAAGATTTTGAAATTTAAATCAATCGCACTTAAAATAGACTTTGTTGAGTATTTGATGTCATCAACAACTACATAAAAGCCTTGTATATTCATTAGGGGTCCAACTATAACTGTTTCAAACGTGCCAATCAGGTAGGTTTCTAGTTTACAAACCCAAGTGAATGTTACTCCTGATTGGCCAATAAGTTTGACGTCAAAAATTCAGGGAAAATTTGAAATAGTAAAAACTAATATGACACCGATATAGGTGAAAAGGACTGTAATAAAATGTAATCAGTGACCCTGCGTAGCTCAATGTTAGAGCATTCGACCGGCAATTGAAAGACCTGGGATCGATCCCCAGCGCAGTAGAGGTTCATTTTTTCACAGTTTTTCAATTTTCAAAATTAATTATCAGAGACATCTGGGTGGAAATCACCACATCTCTGAATTTTCAAACGTGCCGATCAGGTAGGTTTCTAGTTCACAAACCCAAGCGAATGTTACTCCTGATTGGCCAATAAGTTTGACGTCAAAAATTCAGGAAAAATTTGAAATAGTAAAAACTAATATGACACCGAAATTGGTGAAAAAGACTGTAAGAAAATGTAACCAGTGACCCTGCGTCACTGTTAAACTGTGCAAGTGTTAAAGGTTGCAGTTTGAGGTTCCTGGTTTTCAATGTATTTCTTAAATCTTGAAGAGTTGCCTCTAACTCAGTAGCGTCCTGAAAAATAATAAAAAATATAGTCTGCAGTTAAACAATTTTCTTTATTAAGTTGAATCGAATTTGCATTTTGACTTCTATAGCTCGTGAGTTCTGAAAATTATATTTACCATTTTAACTCTATATAATTTTATTTTAAAAAATTGTCTTTACAAGAATTTTAATAAAAGAAAGTTTTTACTGGGTCGTCATTATTTCCTCCAAAACTCAATTGACAGAATCTCCTGTAGACTGAAATTAATTTATTATCAGAATATTAATTTTTCCGATACTCTATATTTGTCAAAACATTTAACTGATCGAATACCTATCTGTCAGAATAATTAACTTTCCTAACTAGATAAATATTCGATAAGTTAAAATTTCTGACAAATTGATATTTGAGACGTTAAAAGTTCTGACAATTGGAGATTCGGATGGTAAAAAACTCTGACAATTGCAGCTTCGGAAAGTTGAAAGTTCCGACAAATGGAGATTCGAAAAGTTAAAATTTCTGACAAATAATGATACGGATTGTAAAATATTTAAACAATTTGAGGCAATGAAAGTTAATTATTCTGACTGATGGATATTCAGATTGTGGAATATGCTGACAATTTAACGTTAGGAAAGTTAATTATTCTGACAGATGGATATTCGGAAAATTAAAAGTACTGACAAATAGTAATTCAGATTGTTTAATATTCTGACAATTAAACATTCGGAAAGTTGGAAATTTTTACAATTTGAGGTTATAAAAGTTGATTATTCTGACAAATAGATATTAGAGAACTTAAAACTTTTGCCAAATCGAGGATCGAAGAAATTTTTGACAATTGGATATTCGGTAAGTTGAATATTCCGGCAATTAAAGGTTAGGAATGTTAATATTTCAGACAAATGGATATTTGAGAATTAAAATGATCTGAAAAATGTAAATACAAGAATTTAAATGTTCTGACTAACGGCGATTCGAATAAATGAAAATTCCGACCATTTAAGGTTAGAAAAGTTAATTATTCTGTCAGATGGATATTCGGGAAATTAAAAGTACTGACAAATCGTGATTCGGATTGTTAAATATTCTGACAATTAAAGATTCGGAAAGTTGGAAATTTTCACAATTTGAGGATATGAAAGTTGATTATTCTGACGAATAGATATTAGAGAACTTAAATCTTTTGACAATTCGAGGGTCGTAGAAATTTTTGACAATTTGATATTCGGTAAGTTGAATATTCCGGCAATTGAAGGTTTGGAATGTTAATTTTTCAGACAGATAGATATTCGAGAATTTAAATGTTGTGAAAAATGTAAATTTCAGAATTTAAATGTTCTGCCTAACGGCGATTCCGATAAATGGATATTCTGACAATTAGAGGTTAGGAAAGTTAATTCTTCTGACAGATGGATATACGGGAATTTAAATGTTCTGAAACATGCAAATTTGAGAATTCAATGGTTCTGACAAATAGTGATTCGGAGTGTTAAATATTCTGACAATTAAAGATTCGAAAACTTTCAAATTTTCACAATTTGAGGTTATGAAAGTTTATTATTCTGACAAATAGAAATTAGGGAACTTAAAACTTTTGACAAATCGAGGATCGTAGAAATTTTTGACATTTGGATATTCGGTAAGTTAAATATTCCGACAATTGGATATTCGAGAATTTGAATGTTGCGAATAATGTAAATTTGAGAATTTAAATATTTTGACTAACAGCGATTTGGATAAATGAATATTCTGACAATTGGTGGTTAGGAAAATTAATTATTCTGACAGATGGATATACGGGAATTTAAAAGTTCTTAAAAATCCAAATTTGAGAATTCAAAGGTTCTGACAATTAGTCATTCGGATTGTTAAATATTCTGACAATTTTAGGTTTAGAAAATTACTTATTCTGACAAATAGATATTAGGGAACTTACAGTTTTTAACAAGTCGATGTTCGTTGAAATTTTTGACAATTGGATATTCGGTAAGTTGAATATTCCGGCAATTGGAGGTTAGGAAAGTTAATTTTGCAGACAGATGGATATTCGAGAATTTAAATGTTCTGAAAAATGTGAGAATTTTAATGTTCTGACTAACAGAGATTCGGATAGATGAATATTCTTACAATTTGAGGTTAGGTAAGTTAATTTTGCTGACTAATGGAAATTCGGAAATTTGAAATTTTTTCAAATATTGATTAGGATTGTTGAATAGTCTGACAATTTGCGGTTAAGGAATGATAATTATTCTGACAAATAGATATTTGGAAACTTTAAATTTTTGGCAATTGGATATTGGGTAAGTTGAATATTCCGGCAATTGAAAGTTAGAAAAATTAATTTTTCAAAAGTTCTAACAATAGGAGATTCGGAAATAAGTTCATTATTAATTTTAACAATTTGAGATTCGGGAAGTTAAAAGTTCCGTCAAATGGAGTTTCGGGAGTTTAATATTTTGACAAATAAATTTTGATCTTTTAAAGAATCTGTCAATTGAGTCTTGGAGTAAATGATGGCGACCCTTTTTCTTAACATATCCTTCATTTCACCCAATTTATATTCACCAGAATTTTCATTTTTTAGAGACAATAATTTCATTATTTTTTTTTTAATTTGGATTTAACTGAATGTTTATTGAGTAGAATTTTTAAGCAACAGATTTTCAGGCTGGTCAGAAAGTTTAAATTATGAATTCATCTGCCATTTCTCTGAGTCTTCCCTGATACTGTGGCTACCTTCTTAAGAAAACCAAGACTATAGATAATTTTAAAATTCGCGCTAAAATCTTTGTGTTGAAAATATAATATGTCATTTGTAATTTTGTTCCAATAAACATTCGTCATTTTAAAAATTCTGTAAAATATCAAGTCGTTTAAATATAATTTCGGATAAATGAAAATTCTGTCAAATGGAAATTTTGGATTTTGAAAATTCTATTTACTAAAAATTCTGATAATTAAGAATTCTGCTAAATTAAAATTCGATTAAATTTCAATTCTTTTAAATAAAAAGTCGGTTAAAAATAAATTCTGTAAGATGAATATTATGTTAAATAAATATCTTTCAATCATAGCTTTCAATCATAAAATTCTATTTAAATTTTTTCATAAACCAAACTTTTTTATATTTTAAAATTCATGATTTTTTTGAATTATTTTTCTTTGCCTGCGACTGGAAATTTTATTGTTCTTTAATTTAAAAATATTTTCCACACAGCTACTATTAAAAGGATTAACGACTTACTTCAACATGTAATAAATACGAATTTCTCTTTTCTTGACTACATTGTTTTTTCAAATTCTCCACAGTGTCGTTGTTTTTATCGTCAACGTTTTATCGTCATCGTTTTTCTTTTTCTTCTTTCCGAAGTACAAATATAATGCAGAAGGTAGAAAAGTAATACATCCAGCTTTTTAAAATCTGTTACATATCAATGATAATCAACATTGTTAAATAAATTGAATTTTGTATGATTTAAGGATAAATAACACAAGTAGTATTAATAATTAATATACATAAATTATTACTTAAACTGATTTTAACATTTTAAACACCTTTAGTTAATCCTAGTAGCAAGCGGATAAGAGCTGCATCTTCTGCTGTTGGTCTTTTCACAGCTTGTAATTAGCCTATTAAATACTGCCTTATTTTAGGCCAACTTTTAATTAATTTGGAGTCTTTAATTTTTAGATTTTTATCGATGCTTTCTTCCACATTGTTATCATTGTTATCTTCCAAATTGTTGTCACTACTCTCTTCTAAATTGTTGTCATTGTTATCTTCCAAATTGTTGTCATTCTTATCTTCCAAATTATTCTCACTGCTGTTTTCCAAGTTTTTGTCACGTGAATGAAAGTCAAGATCAATTTAAATTACATAAAATATATATTTTTTCAGAATAAATAAAAAATAAGTAATTTATAATCTGATAATCTGATCCTGCTACTTATATTGGAGAAACCAAACGTTCTTTAAAGACAAGAGTTGGTGAACACGAAAAAAGAAAAAAGATAAAAACTGTTGTTAACGAACACCGATTTGAGAATAATCATTCTTTCAACTATAAAAATGCAACAATAGTAGATTTTGAGAATAATTACAAAAAAAGACGTATTTCCGAAATGATCTATAAAAACTGCAATGATTTTACTATCAATAGAAAAGAGGATATACAATTCCTTAGTAATACTTATTTGCCTTCAATACGAAAGTTGAAACAGTGATTATTCGTCATAATACTTCGATCAATTTCATTTTCCTTGTCTTTTGTATATAATCTGTAATCGTCAATATCTCACCTCAGTTTTGACTAATCACTGGCTGAACTATGCCGGTGATTTTCTATTTTAATTTAATGACAATATTTTATTATTTTAAAATGTTATTTTAACTTTTGACAATTTTTCGATGTGATTAACAATTTTTAACTAGGTATAGTCTTTTTATTTTTGTGAATTTAATGTGTGTGATTCCGCTTATAATTTTAATGTATATAATTATTTATTTATTTTTTATTAAAGTGACCTGATGATGGTGGCAAACCAAGCCACCGAAACGTCGTCGTATTGTGAAAAATAGTGTTTTTTCCTCATCTTCCAGTAATCGAAAAAAAGTGTTTTTGATTTTGTAGAAATTTCAGTTGATCCTTTTCAGATTCTAAGAAAATTATTTTAAATATAGCTAAACTGTATATAAAAAATAAATTAATAATGATAATTTTATTATATACCAGTATCTGTGGATGTGCTCGCAACTATCTCATTTAATTTTTTACTTTTAGAATCAATAAGAATCTTATCTTTTTTCATTAAACGTTTTACATAAGCAAAATGGTCACTTAATTTCCCAGTTTGCGGTACTGGTTAACCATTTTCTATACAAAATGGAATGAAATATGCCGAAGCAGATTCACCGTTAAAACACTTTTCAATTTCAGCAGAAACTTCTTGCCACCGCTCATTCGAAACTCTATAAAGTTGTAAAACAATTAAATCAAAAACTTATTTAAAAGAAGCGATCAACTTAAATTTTTAAATTATAAATAAGCTTCAACTGCATTTTCTCCAAAAGAGAAGGGACTAAATGTTTTGATACATTCCGTCACTTGCTTTTTGGAAAAAATTCAGACGAGCTAGAAATAATAGTCTTGAATTTTTCTTTGAATTGTAAAAAATATAAGATGAGAAATGATTTACAAATCCATACTTCCAAACATCGATTGCTTCTTCTTGTTTCCAATCTTTCAGAATCTCATCTTTTTCACGTTCAACTATTAAGTGACGTGCTTGAGGTGTTAGCAAATTATTGTTATTATGATAAGCAGAAATACCACCTTTACCAGTTGAAGTTTGGGCCAAAAATGTTAGTAATTCCTAAGAATCATCGATATATCAAGTTGTTATAAACCGTAGAATGTAGAAAGCTATTAATTATTTTAATTTCTGATTAGTTATATATACCTCTTTGTATTTTTGTGATTTTCCAGATTGGTTACTAATCAAAGTATTATTATTAAGCTTTCTTTTTGGAACGGGGTTTTGTGAAGTAAAACTGCCTTCTCTGGACGGTATTGAATTTTTCTGATGCTCATTTGTTCTATTTGTTGTCTAAAAGCGTAATTTATATAATTTAATTAAGAGTATTGTTATTGTTTATTAGTTTGTTATAGTTATTTTATTAATGCTGTTAATTATAACTATTTTTAATGCCGTTTACATTTTAGCATTCCTGTGAGCGTACTTCTTTTGGATTACTATTCGAATATATTTGGTCATCATGCGTTTGAGAAGTGAGAGTCCTTTTTGAAGAAGAATAATCGTTACTGGATATTTCCAAGGTTTTTTCCGAGATGAAATTCTCTTTTCTTGGTGGTACTGCAATTTCCAGTTGCTCAGCTATTATATTTCTTGACTAAAAACGCAATATGTGATATAATTACATTTGAACTATTATTATTTACACTTATTATTGTTTGTTTGTTATTTATAATTTATCTTTTATTACTGTTTAATGCTATTGGTATTTGTATTGTTATTTACATTGTTATTGCATGTTAATAGACAAATGTTAATATTATTTATATATTGGGATTTTTACGTATTTTAAATGTCTATACATACATTGTCGTATTCCTGAGAGTGCACTCTTTCTAGGTTAACGGTAGACGATAAAGTGCCATTGATATTTGGTGGTATTTGGTGATAGAGTTGAAGTGTAGTCCTTTCGGAAAAATTTTGGTCGTTTCTATGATTTTCCGAAATTTCTTTTGAGATTTAACGGTCTTCTCTTGACGGTGCTGCAATTTCCAGATGTTCATGTACTATATTTGTTGACTAAAAACATAATTTATATTGAAAAAATGCTTATTATTGTTTATTATTGTTATTTTTTCTTTAATTATGATTTTTGATTATTAATCGTTAGTCATATTTTAACGTACCCTTTTTGGATAATTGACTGGCGATATTTAGTAATTGTACGGTTGAGATGCAAAGTATCCAGTATCAGAAGAGAAATGGTCGTTTCTGGGTTGACCTCTGTATCCTTGCAGCTAATCCACTATATTTGCGTTCAAAAAGACGTAATATATTAAAATAAAATTTACTTTTTTTTTATAAATAATTTATTTTCTCATAAATTTATTTTTACTATAAGTATTCAGGGAACTTTTTCCATATTTTATTAAACCATTTTTAACATTTTAATTTGTTTACGTACCTCATGTATGTTATCTTCATTGTAAAAGAAAGCTTGTAAATTTCTCAAAGATCCGTGATTTAACTGAGTTTGCCAATTATGTCTTGGGTGATAAAAATTTTGTAAATGGTTTGGATAATCATAAACCTATATTATTACAAAGTTTTAAGATGTGGCTTCAAAAAGCATGAATATTTTATAAAATTGATTAGTTAAAATTTTCATTCCATAGAATTTTATTAACTATATTTTCTTTCGAGCTGAATTTTCATTTTTCGAATTTTTATTTTAATAGAACTTCAATAGAAAAATAATTTTTACTCAACAGAATTTTTAAACCATGAAATGATTATTTAACAGAATAATCTTTAATCTTGTCCGCTTTGAAATGAGACTCAAAATTCTCAAAGTGAGACTCTTGTTTCTCAAAAAAGCGACTTTGTGTCTCATTTTGAAGCGGAACTGCATAACAAATAACTGACAGTGAGCCTAGGTTTGTCAGAATTCTTAGTTACAAGAATCGATATTTGATAGAATTCGTAAAACATCAAAATTTTAATTGTTCGAAATTGCAAATGTCAAACAAAAATCAGAAAAAAAGATTTTGAGTCGAATATTAAAATTGAAAAATAAAAAATTTCTATCAAGAAAGTTTTTATTGGTTAACTTTAAACTTCTGGCACTTAAAAATTCAATTCCATTAAAATTCTTTTAAAGAGAATTCTGCCAATTAAAATTTAGTTCAATGAGTATTCGTTCAGATTAAAAAGTTATTTAAAGAGAAATTCTACAAAATCAAATTTCTGTTAATAAAAACTCGGTAATCTAAAAATGCTGTTTATAAAAAATTTGCGTTACTTTTAATCCGATTAAAAACAAATTCGAAAAATGGGAATTCGTCTACAAAGAAATTTTATATAATGAAAATTCTAAAAATTTGAAATTTTAAGCAATAAGTTTTATGTAATATTTAGACGCTTCTGTGGCTTTAGAGTTTTAACTTTAAAAGAAATCTTTTAAAAGAATTAAAAGTATGTATAAGAAAAACACATGTTACTCGATGATATTGCAACGGACTGTTTGATGGGATTTGTAATAAAAGTGGTCGTTCTTCCTCTGTTCTTAACGTCTGGGCACAGTTTGTTGAACTCGCTTTACTTACGGAATGCGACTGTAAAAATTTTAATCTATTTTTACATCATATGTCAGACCTATTGATAAATTTAATAAATAATTATAAATAAATGATTGTGAATAAAAACAGATAGACAAATCTGGTTCTATTATGAATAAGAACCGAAAGGCAGATCTTGTGTCAAAGTTAAATCCTTGGTAGAATTTCTGCCTGATAAAAGTTAAAAATTGCTCACATGCGCTTACCTCTGCTGAATAACTATCCTCCATTTCAGGAAGACTACAAATTTTATATTAATTCACTCAAACACTTTTATTTTTTTGAATCTCTTGATATTCAAACACCGATATTGAAACTTGACATTGAAACAAATGTTAACAACGTTGATCACTATGGTAACAGAATGAATCACAGAAATTTAGTTTACTTCACTGTCAAGTAATTGTTCCAATAAAAAAATGAAAACTTCACTTAATATTTTGATTTTTTAATTCTTTTTAAGTTATTCATTAATATTTTAAAACAAGAACAAATTCATAATTCATTTTTTTAAAAACTACATCATTTTTCGGTACATTTGATAAAATAAACATGTATTTGCTACATACCATTTGCTAAATATTCCATCACAAAACTTTTAAGTATAAAATTTAAATTTTAACGAACTTTTTAGTATTATTTAAAATGATATACTTAATAAACTCCTAAAAGTTGAATAAAAATTACAGAAAAGTCCTTTTGTCCCCGAATTGTCTGACTTTTCTGTAAAATTTCACTTAACTATTTTCCCCGTGTGCAAAAGATGCAAGGCTAAACATTTTGAGCAAGAAAAATTCAAAAGAAATTAACTTATAATTATTGTTACAGTCATGGTGATGTATCGTTGCCTTAAGAAAAATACCCTCATGAATTAAAAAAATTGTAATTAAATTGCTATTTTTATTATAAATGCTGAAGGTTTAATACCAGAGTCTTATGTAACGATTTATACACATCGATTAAACAATTGCAATTAGTTAGTCATTTAGATCCAAATGTTGGACCTTGAATATATCCTATACTTTATCCTCTAGGAAGCAAGGGTTATAGTTTTGATATGATTCGTACTTATAGTGATAAACCAACCAGAAATCAAACTGTGTCCAGATCTGCTTATATAAAATATAAAATAGGAGTAAGAGATCATACCTTTAATTAATTTTTATATGGTGGAAGAATGTTTCAGCAATGGTTAGTTGATAATTATGTCAAAGTTGAAAAAGTTAGGTTACATTTTTGTAAAAATAATCAAACAAAATTAAGAAGTGAAACTTACAAAGAATTAATTGATCATTTAGATAAACAAGAAATTGAAAATAATGTACATGTTGGCAAGATGTTAATACTGCCTTCAACATTTATAGGATCACCTTGTAACATGTTAAAACAATATTAATATGCAATGACCATTATGTAGCTTTTCATGGTAGACCTGATTTATTTATTACAATAACATGTAGTTCAAAATGGAAAGAAATTTATGAAAATTTATTACTTAATCAGTCAGCTTCTAATAAACCTGACACGGCTGCAAGAGTCTTTGATTTAAAAGTAAAAAAGCTAATGGAGACTATCACATTCATTTTTTAGTTATATTGGAAGAAGGTTCTAAAATATTAAGAGCAGAGAGTGTTGATCGGTAAACTTTTTAAAGTAAAGTTTTTAAATTGTATTAGGTATATCATAATTTTTTATAATTATTCTTGATATTCTTTATTTTATTTTATTTTTTTTTTATTTAATTAATTTTTATTTAATCAAAATATGCAAATTGATACACACGATGAATCAAAGATCACATCATTTTAAATTTATTGCAATGTCTTCTTATCATTAATTTTCTTTTTAATTATATTATGTATTTCTTTTATTTCACATAATTATACATAAATTAAACATTGTTTTAAAAGGGGAACACCAGTTGTATATTTCGAAAAATCGTTTTTTTTTTTGCATTTTCTTAAAGTATACATATTTAAAATTGTGTTTGTAAATTTCTAAATTGATCCAGTGAAAAATAAATGTGTTATACAGCACTATGCGGCGGCGCGCCAAGGTCGTGTGGAGTTAATGGATATTATAACCATGTGTATATTTTTAGGTTATGTTGAGTAAGCTTAATCTCCAACTATTACACTCAATCTCCATTTAGTTAGTTAGGAAGGTGCAGACAGGATTAAGAACACTTTTATTCGTGATAATCTTTCTTTTAATTAATAATTAAGGTGAAGTCTGATTACTCTTATCACAGTCGGTTACTCACGTGCGTCCGTTCACTCTCAAGCCGGGAGAAGATCTAATCATCTCCCCCTCACACACACTCATTAGCGCCCCGCGGGGAAAGACGAGGATGACTCAGGCTCGTTCACAAAGAACGACTAAAACCTAAAGGCTGGTCGCCACACACTCCCCCCCCCGAGTGACAACGAGAAAAAAAACATACTAATTTAAATTTTTATAACATAAAAAACCTATAATTTTTGGTACAAATTTTGTGCGCTTTTTAGGCAAATCGGAGATTCCAGCGAATGAATTTAATGGAACTACTTCGTTAATACGAGTTTGTTTAAATTCCGCGTCTCTCGTTGAATTTACTATCTTGACCTTGGAAGGTCTACGTAATATGGCAGGTTTAAATTTTACATGCTTTTCAATCTTGTTTGAACCTGTAAAACACGTCCCTTCTGCGCTTTTCAAATTACCTGCATTCGTCGTACATGATTTTTTTACAATTTCAGGCTCTACCCTTGTCAAATTTGATTTTTTTGCGTTTACAGGTTCCACGCTCGTTGCATTTAATTCTTTTACATTTACATGTTTCGCACTCATCATTTTTGATTTTTTTACGATTACAGGTCTCGCGTTCACCGGGTTTAATTTTTCTACATTTTCAGATTCTTCATTATATTCAGGAGGGATAAATTCGTCATTAATGGCTATTTCGTCTGATTCAAGGTTTGATCCAAACGGATCAATTGCAACATCCCAAGAATATTTTTCTATATTTTCTATTAATTTACCTACAACAGCCGGACCCGCATTGCCCGAAGGATTTTTAGCTACATTTCCTGAATTCAAATTATTTGTAATTTCCTTTTGAATCTTAATCCACTCATCTTGAGGGATAAAATGCGCAGGCTTGACATTTTCGACCGACACTCTCCTTGACTTACCATTTACGTCAATTTCATACACTCTTTCCGAAATTCGATTAATGACTCTGTGAGGCCCGGAATATGGACACTGAAGAGACTTTTTGTTCGGAGGTGCTTTCAAAAAGACGTGTGTACAATCCTTTAATTCTTTAAACACGAATACCTTCCTTCTATCATGGTGCTTAACCGGTGCCGCGCGAACCTTATGCAAGTGATTACGAAATTCGGATAAAAACTGTTTTGGGTCAGTCGACTCGTCTTCCGGTGTAACTAACTCTCCAGGTACGCGAAGGGTTGTTCCGAACATAAACTCTGCTGGAGACGCTCCGTTCTCCATTAAATTGACTCTAAGGCCCAAAAGTACGGATGATAAACACCACGTCCAATCCTTTTCGGAATGACACATTATTGCGGACTTTAAAACTCTATGCCACCTTTCGATTAAGCCGTTTGAGGCTGGATGATAAGCGGTTGTTTGAGCTCGATCACAACCTGCTATACGTCGAACAATATCTAAATTCGTCGACTACCGGTAACGGACCTACAATATCCATATGGACATGCCTAAATCGTACTTTTGGTATCGCGAATTGCGCCGGTTCTAAGTGCACGTACCTACTAATTTTCGAGCGCTGACACTCAATACACCCTCTGGACCACAGTTTTATGTCTCTACTCATATACGGCTAGACATAGCGTTTTTTTATAACTTTACTTGAACTTCTGGCACTAGGATGCGCGAGGCCATGAAACGTGTTAAAAATCCTAAATCTTAATGAACTTGGAATGAACGGGCGAACCGAATCCTGTGTTATATCGCAATAAATTTCGGTTTTGTCACTACCCATCGAGAGTTTTTTTAATTTTAGAGAGGTATTATTATATTCTAAGATGCTCTTTAATTCCGCATCATCGGCTTGCAATTTTTCCAACTCCGAAAACGTAAATTCAGAGGACATGGAAATCGCGTCCAATCGTGATAAAGCATCGGCCACAACGTTTTTCTCGCCCGGGATATATTGAATTTGATTTGTAAATTGTGAAATAAAAGAGATCTGACGTTGTTGTCTTGCTGAAACCTTATCTGTTCGCTGAGTTAGCGCAAAAGTTAAAGGTTTATGATCCGTTACCACCGTGAAATTTCGACCCTCGAGAAAATGATTAAAATATTTTATCGCCTCATATATTGCTGTTAATTCCCTATCATAGGTACTATACTGTCATTGTGCCGGCGTCAATTTACGTGAAAAGAATGCTAATGGTTGCCAAAACTTATCCGATTTTTGTTCCAATGCTGCACCGATGCCTACGTCAGAGGCGTCTGTAATTAGACGCGTTTCTGCTTCAATGCAAGGGTGAGCTAAGATTGTAACTTCAGCTAAATCTTTCTTAATTTTCAGGAAAGCAGCTTCGGATTCGTCGTTCCACTCGACTTTACGCTTATCATTATTTTTGACATCCCGGAGATGTTCATGCAAGGGGCTCTGAGCATGCGCTGCATGCGGCAAACTTCGACGGTAAAAGTTTACCATCCCTAACCAACGACGTAATTCGTCTCTTGTGACGGGTTTTGGCCAATCTATAATGACCTTCACCTTATCGGTCGTCGGTTTACAGCCCTGCGCGTTAATTAAATGACCGAGGAACTCTATTTCATTCCTACCGAATTGACATTTGTCCAAATTCAAGCGAAGACCGAATTCACGCAATCTTTGGAACACTATTCTCAAATGTTTTTCGTGCTCTTCTCGATCTTTAGACGCAATTAATATGTCATCTATATAGGCAAAAACGAACTCAAGGTCCCCCAGGGCGGCGAATATATAGCGCTGGAAAGTCTGCCTAGCGTTTCTGAGACCAAAAGTCATGCCTACAAACTCGAATAATCCGAATGGCGTAATAACCGCTGTCTTGGGGATATCTTCCGGGACCACTGGTATTTGATGGTAAGCCTTGAATAAATCGAGTTTAGAGAAAATTTTTTTATTATGCAAATTTGCGGCGAAATCATGTAAGTAAGGCACAGGGTAACGATCAGGTTCAGTTACGGCATTCAAACGCCTGTAATCACCACATATTCGCCATGTACCATCTTTTTTCAAACGCATTAACATAGGCGATGCCCATGGACTCGAAGATGGTCTGCACAAACCGCTTTCGACCATTTCTTTAAACTGCTTTTTAGCTATTTGAAGCTTATCTGGGGCAAGACGTCGAGCACGCTGCGATACGGGTTGACCCTGAGTACGAAAATGATGTGCAGTGCCACACGATGATGCGGCTGAAGGACCGTGAATCTTAGTTATTTCTGGAAACTCTTTTAGTATGCTTGCGAATTCCAACGATTTATTGATAGTGCTCACGTTATACGTCGTGACATTTTTCAGAGTTCCACCGATTTCCAAACCCGTCAATGAATCTATCAACCTGCGTAACCGAAGGTCTACTAAAAGTCCGAAATGAGATGTCTGAACCCATGTTTATTAAAAAATGCATTTTCGATATTTTATCTTGGACGTGTAATCTCTTAGAGCCGCCATCATAACCGATTACGTCTAGTCGGAGCGGCTTGTTTCGTTTCCCGCATTAAGATTTTTAACCCACTTACACGGAGGAGCACATTTTGTCGACCTAGTTTTGAATGTCCGATGGTACCAGCAGAGATCTGGTCTTTCTTCGGATCTATTTCTACTGCGTGACCGATCTTGACGTTGAAACGATCTAGCACCACTTCTGTAACCGCCTCTATAGCCACCTCTGTAACGACCTCTAAAGCGACCTCTATGGCTACCACGACCGGCGGAGACTTTATTGACCTTTTCTTTAATATCCGATAATTCCGTCATGATAGCGTCGATGCGAGCTTCCATAGCGCCCCCAGGTGCTGTGACCGCGGCTGTGCTAACACCGATTTGTTGTGAATTCCCGAAGGTTTTAATTTCTTCTGAAATTTTGTCAGCAATACGCGCTAACTCGTTTAAGTCCGATGTGCTACTCGTAGCGAGGAGCTGTCGATGTAGAGGAGATAATTGCTCCATAAACAAAGACTTCAGAACTTCTTCGCTGCATTTATCACTCGTGACGTTGCGCATCTGGTTTAAAATAAACGTCGGTTTTCCGTTAAGGACTTCCCCTTTGATCAATTGACGTATCCGATTTTCATTACTAATACCGAAATTTTGCAAAATGCCTTTCTTAATTTGCGTGTATCCATCAGCGACAGGATCCCTAGCGAGTACTATGTGACGTACGCATTCAAGTACTTCCGAATCTACGAAAGCGACCAGTACATTCTCTTTATCCGCTTCCGTACTAATATTAAAACGAATGAATATCCTCTCAATTTAGTTAAACCACATATCGGGGTCTTTACTATTAAAAGGAGGTAATCGTGTGAGACCTTGTTCAATACGCGTTCCGTTATTTGAAGGCATATTTAAAATCGTTTCCTTCGGTTATCCTTTCGGTTATCGCCCCGAGCAAGTGGATTTTTTTTAGATGCCGAATCATCCGAGTCGTTATTCTCCGAGTTCGAAGAATCTGATCCCGTACCTTGAGTCGACTGTCCCGAAACTGTTGCTAAATTTCTTAATGTGCGTTCTTGATCGCGAGTAACCACCATTACAAGTCGAGCACCAAAATAATCGAAAACACCATAAGACTAGAGCAAGTTAACGTAAATTACAAAAATTGTCATCCATAAACAAATGAAATCGGTATTAAATCCATGTGTCGACTCAATAAAATATTCGGCAATATCATTGACAATCAGTTCGATCAAATAGTGCTTTTTATTATTAATTCGGAATTTTTATTCGGTAACAATTACTATCTTAACTTGATATAAAAACAAAATTCAGTAAAAAGTAATTATTGTTATTTATTAAAAAAAAAAAAAAAATTTATATTAAATATTTATTAATTATTTCAATTATTAGTATTATTTTATTATTAATCAATTGCTACTTTGAAAGGAAATTTAATTTTATTTATAATAATTAACACTTAAAAAGTTTATTTATTGCAGTTATATTTATTTGTTATTAAACAAAGCACTATTTTAATGCATTCAAAGACCGCACTGGAAAAACCAAAAGATTGTTATTATGCGATGATGTCCTAAAAAGAGAAAATACAAAACCGGAATAAATTCAGTGTCAATCCCGGACCGCGCGAAAATCAATCTCTAAGTGTCCGAAATTTCATTCAAAGAAAAAGTCGGTCGAAAATGCCAAAATAAAAACGACAGATAAACAAGTTCAAACATCTGAGTGAACATACACAAACATAACAGTCACTATTGTTAATATTTAATTTTGCATGTTAATATTATTGCATAAACATTGCTACTTCTTGTTCCCAACGATCCAATCATATATAAAAGAAAAATAATCAACTTTACTGACAGCAGAAATATCGAACAATGAATACCAATGTGACAAATATATTTTTATTTACTACGTCAAATCAACCGAACTTATTATGATTCCTCGTTCGATATTTTGATCTAAACTTGAGAAAAGAGCGTAAATTTATTATAAAACAGATTTATTTTTATTTAAAATATTTGTAAGATGCTTCGCTGTATGTCTTCTACCTGTAACAGACTAAAAAAGACGAAATACGCGCAATGCGTTATCCTACCAGCTGTCAATAATTACGCAAGTAAAAACATTAAATTCATTACAAATATTTACGTTAATATTGCAAAACCAATGTAAAACATGTAATAATATAAAATTGCATAAAAGATAAATTATCGTGGGAACATGTTAATTAAATTTTTCGCTGCCTAAACTTTTTTAAAATAACAAATGGATAAATTAGTCGAATATTACAGTTGTTAAGTCAGTCTGTTATTTTTTCCTTTTTAAATAAATATTATTTCTGTTCTACTTTTCCCGATAATCATACACACATAGGACAGCACGTGAATAAAATAAGACTTACGAAAATACAATACGATTATGTTGACGATGAACAGCTGAGATCCTCTTCCGGCTGCTCCTTGAACTGCTACGAGAGCGCTACCATTGTGCTTGAGTGGGGATGATGAAATCAAAATGGCGCGAACTGAATTTTTCCGCCGATGACTACAGCGCCTCTGATGCCCAAACGTTGTACTGCTCTGGCTTTGCCGCCAAATCGTTGTAGAAAAAAACAAAATTCTCTGGCTTTTATTTGCAGGATCATGAATGCTCGTCGTTTTCACAACCTCGACCAGGATGTCCCACCGGATACAAACTCTGGATACAGCTGCTACTTTCAGGAACCAGGAACTCCAAAAATCAGGAAAGCAGGAACATGTTCGACCACCTCCAAGAATTTTCTTTATTGATTTCAGGCAGTGAACCAAAGAAAAAATTTTTTAGATGCAATTGACAACATCCGGCTGACAAATCCCGGCTTGGAAAATTCAATTTTTTAATCACATTGACTCGTGATTTTATTTATACAAAATTGACCACACTATAACACTGGACGCACGCCGGATTACACACCACGATGCTGGCATGAGTTATCACAAAACTACTGCGTAAAAACTGCGACTGGATTTTTCCTCGAATTATTTTCACCTGTATTTTTAGTTTCACTTCACGAATGCTTGAAGATTACCCGGATTCTTTTATCCTCACCCACGTGTTGCACAGGGTCACCAATGTGGAGTTAATGGATATTATAACCATGTGTATATTTTTAGGTTATGTTGAGTAAGCTTAATCTCCAACTATTACACTCAATCTCCATTTAGTTAGTTAGGAAGGTGCAGGCAGGATTAAGAACACTTTTATTCGTGATAATCTTTCTTTTAATTAATAATTAAGGTGAAGTCTGATTACTCTTATCACAGTCGGTTACTCACGTGCGTCCGTTCACTCTCAAGCCGGGAGAAGATCTAATCATCTCCCTCTCACACACACTCATTAGCGCCCCGCGGGGAAAGACGAGGACGACTCAGGCTCGTTCACAAAGAACGACTAAAACCTAAAGGCTGGTCGCCACAGTCGCTTCAGACCAGCTAACACTTACACCAGGTGCTCCATGGCTATTCGTCTTTTGTTTTACGCTTAGATTTACAGATTTGTACCCTTCCTTCATAATTTTGAGGACAGAAAGAATAATATGAGTAGCAAAGGTCATTTCAAGTATTTAAGAAAAAATTACGTTGAAACTTTAAATGCGTTTTTCTCAAAATGACATTTTCAAACTCGGTGATCACGATTACTCGAAAACCATTAAACCGATTTACTTGAAATTTGGTATGCTTACTTTACACATCTAAGCCGAGTAAGTGATCGAAGGATTTTTTTTATGCAAAACATTTTTTTATATAGCTGAAAATCGACCGTTTATTTTAACGAGAATCATACTGTTGACTTTAACAGGTCACCATTTTGTCAAATATTTTTTTTTTTCAAATCCTTCGATCACTAACAGGATAATCTTATAATAAATGTAAATTAATTTCATTTTTTCATTTCATACGAAGCATACTTGCAGAATCCTGATCACAGCGAAACACCTTTTTTTGGAAGGCGTCACTTCAATGGCTCACATCTTCAAAAGTTTTGGTTGAAAAACACTTTTATTTTTTTTTAATTACAGTTTTCAACATGTACTTTTAACAAATAAATAGTATTCTTCAAAAAGTTTCATGGTTTTCTAGGAACAAATTCTTGAAAAAAGCACTTTTTTTAGTTACAACTGGTGTTCTCCCCTTAAGAAATAATAAAATTTGGCGTGCGCTTTTTTTCTAGGATTCTATAAAAATGTGTAAGACATAAACCACGATTCAAAAATTTGATTTTGGTAATTTGTGAAAATTTTTGCGGTAATTTATGGAAATTTTCGCCGTAATTTATAAAAATGTGTAAGGCACCAACCACGATTTCTTAAAATTATTTTGGTAGTTTATGGATATTTTTGTCGTGATTTATTCAAATTTGTTTAATGTATGTACAAACCACGATTCAAAATTTTAAGTTTGGTAATTTATAGAAATTTTAGCGGTAATTTTTAAAAATTTCGATGTAATTTATAAAAATGTGTAAGCAACACACCATAATTTAAACTTTTTATTTCGGTAATTTATAAAAACAAATGTAAAGCACAAATCACAATTTAAAAGTTTGATTTTGGTTATTTATGGAAATTTTCGCGGTAATTTATAGAAATTCTAGCGCTAATTTATGGTAATTTGTTTGGTAATTTATGGTAAACTTACTTGTACTATGGCAGTTTATAAAAACTTTCGATTTTATTGTTTAATACACCACACGCCCAACTGATACAAATTTGTTCATGTTATACCAATGCTGGTTAGAAAATCATCATTAATTATTAATTTTTCTCGCATGGATTACTTTTATAAATAATACTATTATAATAATAAATACCATTATAAATAATTTTCAAATTTATTGTAAAATATTTAACTACCGGTCGAGGTTGGTAGAGACGATTTTGTGAGGCCCTGAACAAATTTGACATTTGAATGGGAAAAAATGAATAAATCAATTAGTAAATTGATTGCTTTCTTCATGTATCAACTTGAGGAAGTTGATTGTTACTTATTCTAAAGTAGAACTATGTTAAAAATTTATTTTTATTTATGAATTTTTATTTTTATTAACATAAAAAGAGGATAACAGAAAAAACGGTGGTCAACCATAAATATCAAAAAGAAATTCAAATTTTTTTTCTATTAAACGTTTTTTTAATTTAACTATACTAAATTAAACAATACTATATACCAATATTTATTGTAATTATTAGTGAATATTGGTACAAATATTAATTTTTCTTTTTTAACTTCTTGTGGGGACAGGTCAAATTCTGATATTTTTAGCCTTTTAAACCGTTTAAACGAAAAAATATTATATTATATACAAAAGTATCTGTTGGTTTTTGTTTATAAACATAAAAGTTTCCCTTTTACGTTGAAATAATAGAAGAAGACAAAAAATATTTGAGATTATTCTTTCAAAACATGGGAAAAGTGAATTTGTTGACTTAAGTGGTCCAAAAAAAGTAAAGTAGGAAATTTAATGCTCTTACCCCCAAGGATTGTTCTATATCGGATAAAAATACCCCTATTTTTTTGGAAAATCAAAAAATATTTAGAGGTCGCTCAACGCGCTCAAAGTTTTCCAGGTAAAGTGCATGGGAAAAAACACTTTTATGTAGAATTGGTATAAAATCCTTGAAAATGAATATTTTTCAAAATGCAAATTTTGTTTCTCTTAGGAGACTTCAAAGAATAATGCTATATTGTATATTTAATCACTTTTGAATAATAATGATTTTCTATAGTGTCCTAAAAAAACCCCATAAATTACGAAAAAATTGTTAAAAAATATTTCTTACTATTTTTAAAAAAGTTTTTTCCTACATTTTGAATAAATAACATAAATATTGATTTTTAATCAGACTAATTGATAATTTGTTTCAACAAATTATTTTTGTTTATTTACAATTTTTTTCAAATTAAGCTACAGAGTTGTAACTTTTTCTTAATTTGGCAACTTTTCAAGACAAATGTAACCAATTTTTAACAACAAACTAAGAATAACAATTTTCCTAATTGTTTAAACAAATTCTTATTGTTTAACTTTAAATTTTTATCAAATTGAGCTACAGAGTTGACATTTTTCTCAATTTTTGCAACTTTTCAAGCTAAATGTAGCCAGTTACTAACAACAATCTAAGAATAACAATTTTACCAATTGTTTAAACCAATTACTACTGTTTTACTTTTACTCTTTGTCAAATTGAGCTACGGAGTTGCAAATTTTTATTAGTTCTGCAACTTTTCAAGCCGAATGTTACAGATTACAAAGAACAATCTAAGTATAACTATTTTACTAAATGTTTAAACAAATTACTATTTATTTATTTATTTGTTCGTATACGGGCTTACAAAAATTTGCCCTTCCGTACAAAGTACTAAGTAAAAAAAATAAAGAATAAAAGGAAGTTAGTACAATAAATATTTAAACAAAAATATATATATATATAGAATTTACGTAAATATTGATTAACAAAATAATAGAATAGCAGTAATAAACTATAAATCTCAGTAGGCCGCATTAATCGAAATTAAATAATAAAACTTATCACAAAATAAGGATAGAAACTGGCAATCCAAAGTAATGAAGAAAAGAAAAAGGAGAATTAAGTAATTGGAATTTCACTCACTTTTAGGATGCAAGGTACTCCCTGACGAAATGACATCCTTAAATTATTTTCTCCTTGCGGACGGCGAAGACTAAAATCTTGCTTTACATTCGAAATTTCCTTCAGCTGAATCTGGGTCTTATCCAAATAGGTAATTATGCAGTTAAGCGGCTCTTGTCAAATCTTGAAAACTAAAACTTTTTTGATGGATTTTTTTGCTTATTTCTATTGCATTAGATGCAAATACAATTTTTTTTTTTTTAAAAAAATTTTTTTTTAGTTTTTGCTGATTTCTTTTAAATTAGCCGCAAATAGACTGTGTATGATGTTAAGAGATGTAAATTACGTAAAAATAAGTCAAATTCCTCAAAAAAGAAAAAAAAAGAATGTATTTTTGTATTTTTTATCATAGATTGTATCAGATGCAGGGTTTTCCACTGCACAACCCCGATTAGATTCAACTGTATTGCGCGTAATGCCAAAAGACGTAAATTACGTAATTTACGTAAGATTTCATTTAACATTTACAGTGGTAGTCCTGAAAAGGACTGCTCGTAATTTAAGTAAATTGTGTAATCATTTACAGCACAACCCCGATTAGATTCAACTACATTGCGCGTAATGCCAAAAGACGTAAATTACGTAATTTACTTAAGATTTCATTTAACATTTACAGTGGTAGGTTATGGTAAATTTCTAAGATGTTAGAAAACAAAGAGATAGGACAGAAATACCGGGGGTTTGGGGTGACACTAACAGTGGCACCCCACCCCCCCTCTATTTTGGTCGTATGACGGTCATCTCTTTATTTTTATATAAACAGTGGGGAAAAACGTGCAGCGCGGCCGCAGGCCGCGCTACATGTGCCGTTCTTGTAAAGCCCAAAGCACAACGAATACGGTTACGGGAGCAGGGCATAAGATAAAAAAGGACAAAAACAGTCTCTGTCCTTTATTATCTTATGCCCTGCTCCCGTAACCGTATTCGTTGTGCTTTGGGCTTAATATAACTAGTGGATTTTGTAACTATACATCTCTATGCAAATTTTTTCCCTTGTATGTAATAAAACAAGGAGAGAGGATAGAAATACAGCGCGGCCTGCGGCCGCGCTGCACGTTTTTCCCCGCTTTATATATAAAAATAAGGAGATGACCGTCATAAGACCAAAATAGAGGGGGGGTGGGGTGCCACTGTTAGTGTCACCCCAAACCCCCGGTATTTTGGTGTGGCCCCCGGTGTGCCTCCTGCTATAATAATGAGTTTTTTGAATTTTTCCGATCCCTGGACTTAACCCTAATGACGCTTTCAAAAGCCCCAAGCACAATGAAAAATCTTAAATCGTAAGAATGAGAGGAAGTAGCACAGACATATATCTCTGTCCTGCTTCCTCTCATTCTTACGATATGCGATTTCAAGATTAAAGTTTCATTCTGCTTAGGGCTATACCTCGTTCGGTAACTTTACTTTTCTCTCATTCTAGTCTGGACGGTCTGGGAACATAACTAGTGCGAGAACGAGACAAACTTATGCCACTGTTGTGTACTAGAAAGAGAGAAAAGTAAACTTACCGGACGAGGTATGAAAGCGCCATAACTAACCAGCTCTGTGTATCAATATTACCCATCTCTGTATTTGGTAGTTTGAGTAGGAACTTAGCGATCCCTGATGTCAACACTTTTAATAGAGTACCCAACCTTATTCTTGTCATTTGACTTCTTAGTCTACTATTAAACACTTCGTTGTTAGTATAACCATTTGCTTAATAATTGTTTTTTTCTTTAATCGTGATGGACTGTACTGGGTGTGAGTTTACTTTTTTTGAGTTTTTAAAGTTGACGGACAATGTTGAAGAATTGATTGACTTTTTGCAGAAACATAATGTTATTGCAAAGTCACTTAATTGTTTAACTTGTGGTAATCCAGCTGTATTAATTCAAAAAGAGTTGATGTGGCGATGTCAAAAGACTACCGTTGTGAAAGGAAATAAAAAGGTGACCAGGGAAAAGTGTAATTTCAAATTATCAATAAAAACGAATACTTGGTTCCAACGGTCTGCCCTTCCTTTATCAGAAATTTGCAAATTTGTTGCATGGTACATTCTATTAGCGCCACCTCGCCAAATCATGTTGATGAGGGAGCTAAAAATCAGCGAGCACACTGTTGTAGATTGGGGAAATTTTTTGAGGGAGGCCATATTCTTATGGTGCCTTGAAAACACTGTTGACAAAATCGGTGGAGCCGGAAAAATTGTCGAAATTGACGAAGCCAAATTCGGCAAACGTAAATATCATTGGGGTCGAATTGTCGATGGTGTTTGGCTGTTTGGGGGTTTCTGTCGGGAAACTAGGGAAATTTTTATTGTTCCTGTTCCCGACAGAACCAGTAAAACGCTTCTAGCAATAATTAAAGACAAGATTGCTAAAGGGTCAACAATCTTTTCTGATTGCTGGAAAGCGTACCAAAGCCTCGATCAAAATGGTTTTCGGCATTTCACTGTAAACCATTCTTACAATTTTGTGGATCCTGAAACTGGTGCTCACACTCAGCACATTGAGCGCACTTGGCGTGACACCAGAGAGGCCATTCCAAAATACGGTCGCAGTGAAAATCACATGGATGGATACATTGCGGAATATTTATTTAAAAGGAAATTTCCGAATCATCTTGAAAGATTCCATGAAATCATCAATGTGATTTAAATGTTCAATGATTTAAATAAAGCTCCCGAAAATGCATAAAATATTCCATAACGATCAGTCCTTTTCAGGACTACCTCTGTAAATTCTTACATGATTTATTTTACATAACGATCAGTCCTTTTCAGGACTACCTCTGTAAATTCTTACATGATTTATTTTACATAACGATCAGTCCTTTTCAGGACTACCTCTGTAAATTCTTACATGATTTATTTTACATTACGATCAGTCCTTTTCAGGACTACCATTGTGAATTCTTAAAGGATTTATTTTACATCACGATCAGTCCTTTTGAGGATCACCACTGTAAATGTTTACAAAATTTACTTAAATTACGACCAGTCCTTTTCAGGACTACCACTGTAAATGTTAAATGAAATCTTAAGTAAATTACGTAATTTACGTATTTTGGCATTACGCGCAATGTAGTTGAATCTAATCGGGGTTGTGCTGTAAATGTTTACACAATTTACTTAAATTACGACCAGTCCTTTTCAGGACTACCACTGTAAATGTTAAATGAAATCTTACGTAAATTACGTAATTTACGTCTTTTAGCATTACGCGCAATATAGTTGAATCTAATCGGGGTTGTGCAGTGGAAAACCCTGCATCTGATACAATCTATGATACAAAATACAAAAATACATTCTTTTTTTTTCTTTTTTGAGGAATTTGACTTATTTTTACGTAATTTACATCTCTTAACATCATACACAGTCTATTTGCGGCTAATTTAAAAGAAATCATCAAAAACTAAAAAAAAAAATTTTTTAAAAAAAAAAAATTACGTAACTTACGTAATTTACGCGAGTTACGTTTCTTAACATGATGCGCCGTGTATTTGCATCTAATGCAATAGAAATAAGCAAAAAAACCCATCAAAAAAGTTTTAGTTTTCAAGATTTGACAAGAGCCGCTTAACTGCATAATTACCTCGAAATACATCTACAAGTTTTTGAGACAACTGACAAATTCAATTTTTTTTTCGCAGTCAGGAAGGCTAGATATAAATCTTCGGCCCCATCCATCGACTCACAACTGATTCTCAGTGGATGTGGTTTTATGGTTGACTGCATAACTCCTTTTCCAACTCTCTTAATCTGTGTATTTGAGAACAGATTTTCAGGAATGAATTTGCCCAAAAAATTACAGATAACTACTTTTGTATCAACATTTGTTTCATTAATAATAATCACATTATGATTATCAGCTGATACCATGTTTTTGTCCGAAGTCAAAGCAGAATTAGAAATTGAACTTAAATCAGAATTGAAGTTTAAAACATTACTCTCAGGAAAGCCAAATAAAATAAGATTTTTCTTCTTTTTATGTCTACTAGCACAAGTAGCGTGCCTCTTTCTTCGTGCCGTTGATACGCTCTTTTCTTATAGAAATATTTTTGAATTATATTATTTTGTGCCTCAAAAGGGTGATATTGTAACTCTGCTATTTTACAATTTGCTGAATGTCATAAATAGTCGTTGAAAATGACTGCACATTCCAATATTAGAAATTAAAATTTTGCAACAACTGTTTGTTCATTGAAATTCTGAAAAATTTATCAAATGTATAGTCGAGGACATAGATGCCTTCCCTCGTCTACGTTTGTTTTACACACATGTTTATATCCATAAGACAAGCGTAGACGAAGGAAGGCATCCTCTGACTGTACTTCAATCTCGCTATTTAGTTCCTCCCTAATATGAATTTAAAGTCTCTCTTTCTCCCTATTTTTCTCTCTCAATGACTTACTAATTTTTGTACTATTTTTCACTTACTTATAATAAGAACTGTCTGCTTTGCACTGAGAAGTAATACATTATGTCTGAATGTTACACTAAAACGCAAAAAATGTGTAATAAACATTTTCGTGTGTTATCATTTTACATTGACAGAATAGTGTAGTGATAAAAGAGATTGCCTGTTTCTGCAGCTAGGATATATTTCCGAAAGCAACACAATTCCGATTTTTTTGAAACTTATGCACTGATAACGAAAATTATAGTCAAAATTGGCACAAATTTAAAGTTTATTTTAAAAATGATAAAAAGCCTAAAAAATAGTGAATTTTGACACATATCTGAAAAAATACGCAAAATTTCGAAAAATAGTTTCCACAAAAGTTGTTAGTCTAATTAAAATACTCATTTTATGTTCTTTTCTTTATTTCAAAAAAATCTATACATGGAGAAAAATTTTGAGAGGCATCTCTCTTATCTTTGAGAGCGCATCTCTCCTAAACTTTTGACTGGTGAAATCTAATGCACTAGCTGTGGGAG
Organism: Ganaspis brasiliensis; assembly: GCA_037103525.1. Taxonomy (NCBI): domain Eukaryota; kingdom Metazoa; phylum Arthropoda; class Insecta; order Hymenoptera; family Figitidae; genus Ganaspis; species Ganaspis brasiliensis. The sequence goes on along the minus strand of JAZKLR010000091.1, from coordinate 986,071 downwards.
GCATGCGCACCTAAGACTTTTACTACTGTATTTTCCATGTATTTATTTGGGCGCGCATGCCTTCCAAAGAAAAGTGGGCAGCCGACTGTATTGGTGCAGCTTTAATCTTAAATTTTCCTCCGTGATAGTTTTTTAAAAAAAAGCTAAAAACTGTAAACCACCATAAACACAGTCTATGCTTACATAAGTACAAAATAAGTTATTTGTAACATAATTTACGTATTTTTGTATAATCTTTTGAGTTGGTTTGTTGTTTCGGGGGTCCTCGCCCCCGAACCCTACCATCGTGTCTTGTACAAAACACCGGGGGGTTGGGATGCCACACTAAAAGTCGAATGTAGACAATGGTGGGCAAAATAAAATGTAAATGTAAATGTTGTAAATTTAAAATTGAGAAATGAGGAAATTTTTTAGATACATTTAAATCACTGACAGGCAAAGAAGATACTTTTGATGTTGATGGATAGGATTTATCTGTACTTCGATTAATATTACCTATGTCTTTTTTAGAATAAATCTTTCTTTCTAATTTAAGCATTTCACGGTAATTTTTTTAAATTTCTGCCCATCTTTCCCTTGTTTTTTCTCATCTCTTTAAGTCTCTTAAACTCTCTATTTCTCTATTTTCTTAATCTATCAATCTCTCTTTCCCTGTATATTTCCGTATCTTTCTTTCTCTATTTTTGTCTGTTTCTTAATCTCTATCTATATCTCTTACTCCTTTTCTCTCAAACTATTTGTCTCTCAAAAACTCTTTATCTTTTAAAATATTTATCTCTCAAACTATTTATCTCTTTAACTCGGTATCTCAGAAACTATTTTTATCTCAAAAACTCTTTTTCTCTTAATCTCTCTATCTTTCTAAATCTTTAACTCTCAAACTCTTTATCTATCAAACTCTTTATCTTTTTTACTCTGTATCTCTCAAACTCTTTATCCCTTTAACTCTTTATCTCTTCGACTCTTTATCTCTTTACCTCTTTATCTCTTAACCTCTTTATCTCTTAATCTCTCTAACTCTTTAACTAACGCCGGGACGGACGCTTTTTTTCAAGCATTTTCAACGTTAATTATTTTTGTTATTAGGCATGTTAAAAATTTTGGGAATAACATTTTCTTACGTATTTTTATAGCTCTTTCAGAATCTGTCATCAAAGTTCCAAAATAATAAGATTCTAAAAAACTAAGGCCACTTTTTTTTACATCAAAGTAATGGACCATAAATTTAAAAAGCTCAAAATGGCGGATCCAATATGGAGGTTGATATTTTTGGAATTTGTTTTGATTTATTTAAAACTTGTTACTCGGGGGTTTTTGGGGTTGCTGATAGTAAATCTAAAGTCAGATTTTAAAAATTCAAAATGGCGGATCCAATATGGCGGTCGATATTTTTGGAATTGATCGGATTTGTTTGAAACTTATTTCTCGGGGTTTTTGGGGTCCCTGATTATGAATTTAAAGTTGTATTTAAAGAATCCAAAGTTCTGGATGCATTACAGCAGTCGATATGTTATTTCGAAAACTTTCTACATACCTAATAACAAAAATAATTAACGTTAAAAATGCTTGAAAAAAGCGTCCGTCCCGGCGTTAAAGGGTTAACTCTTTATCTTCAAAACTTTTTTTTTTAACTATTTATCTCTCAAACTCTATATCTCTTAAACTCTTTATCTCTTTAACTTTCTATCTCTCTATCTTTCTAACTCTTTATCTCTTAAACTCTCTATTTTTTCTAACTCTTAAAAAAAAAAAATTTGTGGTAAAAACTGTTTTGCATGAAAATATAACCAAAGGACAGCTACAGTTCAAGTACAACTCACTTGAATAAAATTTTAATGAAAATTCACATCATTGTACAAGTATTCGTTTCTTCTAATTACATTTTCATTATCCATCGTTCAAACGAACAGTGCTAATGAGGGTCAGTTTCAATACTAACAATAGGCTACCTGCCAGGCTCATCATCTTTCGAGAGAACCTTTTGTAATAATAAGAGTTAATAGCTTTAAAGAAAAGGACAAAATTTTACTTTTTTTCTTATCTTCTCTTTTAATCGGTAACGCATTTGCTTCTCACTCTCTCCAAACAGAAAGGCATACGTTTTTCTCTTTTCTTCTTTATTTGAATTTGGTAACTCATTTGCATATAAAACTCGTTTAATAATAAGGATTGTCGGTTTCAACGATGCACTTACTAGTAATTTGATCTAAAAAATTAAAAATTTTCTTTGTTAATCTTTTTGATTAACAAAAGAGTCTACTCTGCTTTCAATAGATATCAATTTAATTGTCAACTCATCAATTCTGCTATTAGCACTGTCAATAATAATAATTTGTTTAAACAATTGATAAAATTGTTATTCTTAAACCGTTTTTTGTAACTGGTTACATTCGGCTTAAAAAGTTTCAAAACTAAGAAAAAACTGCAACTCTGCAGATCAATTTGATATAAAGAGTAGAAGTTTAACAATAGTAATTTGTTTGAACAATTAGTAAAATTGTTATTTTTAGATTGTTGTTAGTAACTGGTTGCAGTTGGTCTGAAAAGTTGCAAAATTGAGAAAAAATTGCAGCTTAATTTGAAAAAAATGAAGTTAAACAATAATAATAATTTGTTTAAACAATTAGAAAAATTGTTATTTTTAGTTTTTTGTTAATAATTAATTACATTCGTCTTGAAAACTTTCCAAATCGAGAAAAAGTTACAACTCTGTAGTTCCATTTGATATAAAGTTGTAAATAAAAAATAATATATGTTTAAACAAATTAGCACTTACATGGAATAATGATTTAAAATAAATATTTATGTTATTTATTCAAAATCTTGAAAAAACTTTCGTAAAAATGGTAAATAATATTTATTTCGATCTTTTTGTAATTTTGTAATTTATAGGTTTCTTTGTGGCCCTATAAAAAATTGTTAATATTAAAAAATTATTAAATTAACAATTAAGCTTTATTCTTTTAAATCTCGTGGAGAGAAACAGAGTTTGGTCATTGAAAAATATTCATTTTTAAGGATTCTATACCAATTCTACGAAACAATGTTTTTCCCCATGCATTTTACATGGGAAACTTTGAGCGTTTTGAGCGACCTCTAAATATTTTTTGATTTAAAAAAACAGAAGTATTTCTTTCGATATAGAAGAATCCTAGGTGCTGAGAGCATTAAAATCCTTCCTTTACTTTTTTTGGACCACCCTAGTATATGCATATACTCATCCATAATTTTTTCAGATGAGTATTTTCCTGGTTAACTACCCATTCGAATTTAACATAAACTGCTGGGCCTGAATAACATCGACAAATTTGTAAACAAATAAATAATTCTTTTTAGAGAACTTTAAGATGAATATCGTATAATATGTTTTCAGGTTAGATTAGAACAATTTGATTTTCATTTTTAAAATAATTTAATTTAACGGTTAGCTTTAACAAATGTAAGAACAAAAAATTAGTTCTTTTTCAAAACTTTAATATCAATATCATAGACTTTTTTTGAAGTTATAATGGTAAAAATATGATTTGCAATTTTTGAACAATCTAAGTTAACAAATGGTCGAGTCCATACCAAGTGATCACACCAATTTCAGTCATATTGAGTAATATTTACGAAATTGATATTTTGGGTTCCTTTAGGAGTAAAAAAAATAAATTTTAATTATTTTTAAAAAATTCAAAATATTTTCGAAAATATTCAAATTCAAAATTTTGAGTACTATTTTTTTTGTTTTATCATAACTTCTGTAATTTTGAAGCAATTGAGATCATTTTTTTTTAAATTACTCGTATTTAAATACTCTTTTAAGAAAAATTATAATAATTAAGAAATTGTTTATAATTAAATTTTTATTAAAAAAATTAAATTATTTATTTAAACAAAATCTAAAGTATATCATCGATCTTTTTCAAAAAATTCATAAACATAGCCTATAATGTGCTTAAAAATTTAAGCCAAAGAAAAAGATGGTATGTATTATAGTTTTTGAGAAAAAAATTATTAAGTTATGCTAGCGCGGCGCAGACCGGTGTCACCGCTACTCAACGCCTAATTCCGTAGTAACCGAAATGTATGTATATTATTACATAATATAAATACAGTTAATCGTCATGTTTATTTTTTTATTTTACAAATTGTGCTGTGCACAGAATTTGAAAAAATTTTTGTTTCAATTTTATTCTCAAGGGGTACGAAGGAATGAAATTTTTGTGTACCTTTAATGGTCATAGCTTGATTAAATCTTTCACTTAACAATTGTTTTTCAGCTTCATATTCTGCGTAATTACAAAATTCTACATTAATTTTCTCTAAACTGGATTTTGCCCACTCGTCTAAGTCAAGAGGAGTAACAATTTGATTGTTTAATGGTCGTTGTAAACTTGCTTGAGCCGCTAATCTTTTGATAGTGCCACCAATGCCATCACATGGTCCCTTACCATGTGATGTAGCAAAAAAGTGCCATTCTGCTTCAGAAGCAAAGTCCTCAATATGATAAGTCAAATTTATAAAATTTTTTTTATTTTTGTATTGAGCAGCTGCTCCATCTGAAAAATAATAAATTTTCTTCACATTCTGAGATACTTTCTCTTTAATAAAAATCAATAATTTTTTCTGAAATAAGTGGACAGAAATTGTGTTGTGATCTAAAACTTTACTTATTATTTAATATTTAATTATTTAATGTGATGGCATTGGTGGCACTATCAAAAGATTAGCGGCTCAAGCAAGTTTACAACGACCATTAAACAATCAAATTGTTACTCCTCTTGACTTATACGAGTGGGCAAAATCCAGTTTAGAGAAAATTAATGTAGAATTTTGTAATTACGCAGAATATGAAGCTGAAAAACAATTGTTAAGTGAAAGATTTAATCAAGCTATGACCATTAAAGGTACACAAAAATTTCATTCCTTCGTACCCCTTGAGAATAAAATTGAAACAAAAATTTTTTCAAATTCTGTGCACAGCACAATTTGTAAAATAAAAAAATAAACATGACGATTAACTGTATTTATATTATGTAATAATATACATACATTTCGGTTACTACGGAACTACGCGTTGAGAAGCAGTGACACCGGTCTGCGCCGCGCTAGCATAACTTAATAATTTTTTTCTCAAAAACTATAATACAAACCTTGTGGGTCATTATCGACTTCTTCGATTCCTCCCCCCGGCGTGGGGGGAAAGAAATGGAAACTAAAACTATTTGTAAATAATTTTTTTCGACATAGACCGCCTCTGAGATTGACCCTTTAAAGGGGTGTCATGTCACAGAAGAGGAACTAACGTTAAAAAATTGAAAAAATTGTTTTTGTATATAAGTATCATGTCAAAGGATAACGCACTGAAAGAAGTCACTTGTCTCTGCGGCGAAGATCTAAGCAAAAAATACAGAAAATTCTTTTGCCTGAAGAAGCAGTTTCGCTGGAAATACACGTTTAACTAAATCAGCGAAACAGCATATGTTGATTTGAGATATTTAATAAGTTTATTCAGAGAATTTATATAAACTAACAACATTAAACCCACAAATAACAAAATTTTAACTTTATGCGTTATGTAATTACATAAAGTACATAAATTCATGAATTAATTACTTCATATTTAAATATGTTGTCAGAAGAATTTGACTACTGCCTTTTTTAAATTAGACATGTATTTCTTATCTTCAACCAGGTTGATTTTAAATCGGTTTCAAACTTTTTTTATAAATACGTTATAAATTGCTTCACCAGCTTGTTTCGACCATATTCTAAGACCGATTTAATCCAAGAAAACAGGAAACTGGATCAAGTGCTTTACATTCACATGGGTTTTTAGTGTCTCGATAACTCCTGTTTTATAAATAAAAATAAAATAAAAATAATGCTAATAAATAATAATAGTAACAATAGTAAAATAATAACGATAGTATTAATAAATAAAAACTACCTTTACTTTTAAAAGATATTTCCAATTCCCTTACAAGTTCTTCACAATTAATATGTACTTTTCTAGTGAAGAAAGGAGCATTCACAATTTTGTTAATGATTTTTAAAGAAGAAACGAAGGATACCAATTTTAAAGATTAGCATTATTTTTATTTTATTTTTATTTATTAAACAAGAGTTAGCGAGACACTAAAAATCCATGTAATTTTAAAGCACTTGTGCCAGCGTCCTTTTTTCTTGGATAAAATCGGTCTTGAAATATGGTCAGCAATAGCTGGTGAAGCAATTTATAACGTATTTTAAAAAAAATTTGAACGATACGAAATGAACCTAGTTGAAGATAAGAGATACTTGTCTAATTTAAAAAAGAAAGTAGTCGAATTCTCCTCGCAACACACTTAAATAATATGAATTAATTTATTCACGGATTTATGTAATTAATGTAATTACCTAACGCATAATGTTTATAATTTTGTTATATCTATGTGTAATGTTGTTAGTTTATATAAATTCCCGAATAAACTTATTGAATATTGTAAATCGACTTCTGCTGTTCCGCTGATTTAGTTTGTGACGTTTTTAAATTTTTAAAAATTTGAGAAAGAGAACGAATTTTCTTTTCTAGATTATCTTTTTTCTCAAAAACGTTTCAAATTTTAAACATATTTTATACTTATTGCGGAGTAGTAATATTGTAGGTCTGACTTCCGGTCTATTTATTCAGACCGTTTCAATTTTATGCTTTGTTTCGGAAATTGATAGGTTTTAGATGCTGGAATTCTTTAGGAAATAAAATTTTAGTTTAATAACGAACACGCACTTTTGTTTTAAAATTTAGGTTGGTTTATTCATCACAATAAATTTACAAGTCGAAATTCGAACAGATTCTTATTTTCACGATCACCCGCAAAATGAATTTAAAAATATAGTGTATTGACTGTGGGTGTGCGTGTGTGTTGTTTTGATACATATTCACCCTTATAAGATGAAAGACGATTGAAGATTTTTCTGAAAATTTCCTCTATTATAGAGGGCAAAAAGAACGATTTTAAATTCAAATACAATTTCTAATTTAATTAATTACAATTTTTATTCTACCAATTTCTCTTAATTCAATTCGATTCGAAATTGAGTACAGAGACTTCAATTTATTACTTCGAATTTATCCCGTTTTATTTAAATAATTAAATTCGATTCAAAATCAAGTTCAGAGTCTTGATGTTATTATCTCGAGTTTATTTTGTTTTATTTAAATAATTTAATCTTATACCTAGCCCGAAATGCGCTATGTGGCAAATCAGTGACGAGCCCGCGACCAGTTATAATCTGCTTAAAAGAATTTAGCCGCAGAAGAAAAAAAAGAATTTTCCCGGCTTGAATTGCAACCGATGAATAATTTTCTTTTAATTTAAAATACCTTTTTTCAAAGTATGAAGCCTTTATTAGAAAGAAATCTAAATTTACTTATTTACATTCGAAAAACCATTCTGAAGTACAAAGACTTAAGATCATTTCAAAGTTGAATAATTCTATTAAAAATTTTCCCTTAATAAACATTAAATCAAATTCAAATTTAAGTTCAAAGACTTGAATTTATTTTCCCGAATTTAATTCAACTTTCTTTATTATTTAATTGATTTGAAGTCAGGTTCAATGACTTGATCTTATTTTTTCGGATTTTAAATTTCTTTAAATAACTAAACCGGCTTGAAATCAAGTTCAGAGACTTGAATTTATTTTTCCAGATTTAGTCTCGCCTTATAAGTAGCCGGAGTAATGATTTACAAGTGGCGACTAGTCAATCCTCAGAGCCGTCACTCTAGGTATACGGTTGGTACCGAAAGGACAATGAGTGTAGCTACTTAATTCGCGACGTCCTCATTGCCAAGGTGTGTTAATTAGGTGGGAGGAGGTACTATTTTCGATGCACGAACTATTACTTAGGATGATGACCTCTTAATACATCTATAATATATCGTACGATAGTGTACAATACATTTTTAATAATACATTTTGTCTTTTAATTATATTAATTAGTATGTTCTTCAGCATAAATTTGGAGCTTGCTTTAACACAGCGGTCGCCTTGCACCCGCTTTCCCGTGCGAAACGCTGACCAGCTATGTGCATCAAAAATAGTTTTCTTTTCTCACCTTTTTTTTAAAACAAATTTGGTTAGAAGTAAATATAATAATAACAAAATAGTAAAATAAAACAATGTAATAAAATGGTATAATAATGAAAGTCGATTTAATTTTCTTATGACAATTATTTTAGTTCGAGGGTTCCAAATTAGCCTAATGGGAAAATCCATTCTTTTTTTCATATTTGTATTTTCTTGTTTTTGTAAAGTTTGTAAATTGATTTAACTATTTAAATAGATTTTTTCACCTTAAACATTAGTTTAAGGTGTAAAAATCTTAAATGTTAATATGAAATGGATTTAATTTGGATTAGAAACAAGCTGTCAGGCTCGACGACGGCAATTAAATTAATTAAAAAAAACTATATTAGAGTTTTTTGAACAAAAATTATTTTTAATAAGTTCGAGCGTAACAACTCATCCCCTTCTTTGAATCGTTGTCCCTTGACGATTTGTGCAGGTGGTTCAGTCTTCTTTTTTCTTAATTTTGCTTTGATTGGGTTGTTTTGAAAAATGATGTTGAGTTTAGTCCTTCTTTTTATGTTACTTCCAGTTTGCTTTGGTTTTTTTTGAACATCTTTAAACATTTTATCGATTATTATATAAAATATCTGGGTTCTCGTACAGTATTCTATTGCTTACTGGCACACACCGCAATTTGGCTTAATTTCGATTCTATACTGGGTACCTGGAACAATTAAAAAGTCTTGTTGTTAGGAAAAGGGGGGGGGGGGAAATTCTTACCAATTTTCTGGTTATACATCCTTTATTGGAAAGAATTAATTTTGACATTTCTTATAACCTTCCTTCAACTTTAAACTGTAGGGATTTCAGTTTTTACAGATATCGAAGACAGGAGTGCGTAATTGGACCTTGACGGCGTCATCCTCTTTTGGTTCCTTTACAATTTGATTGAATTGAAATTTTGAAAATTTTTAGTGGTTGCGTTGAAAGTACAGTTGTTATTATAGCTAATAAATTTTCCACAAATTTCCTCCTTAACGAAATGAACTGAGCTTTTTAGCTTTGTAAATATAGGAAGTAATTTTCGATGTAACGGGTGCAATCTGACACCTCAGAGCGTCATCCCCTTTTTTTTGTTACTTTTGGAATCTTGACTTCTGTATGCACGCGATGCTACTTCTCCGAAAATTGTGTTTAATTATTGATTCTTATCCGAAATGGGAGAAAACAAGCATCGATTACTTTTCTATCTTCATACTATAAAAATGTTGAATCATATTTAATCTTTAATTATTCATTAAAATTTCCTTTGTTTTATTTATTCTATTACGTTGTTCCGAGATTATTATTAGAATTTACATTACGATACAGTTATTTTTTTTGTTAAATTCTTATTTTAATTCTAATTTTAATCATCTATCAATTATTCTAATATTCTCGGAATTTTTAAGTATTATTTTTAATAAAATTTGTTTATATAATTATCTCTTAATTACTAAAAAAGAATAGTTTTTCATAGATTACTTAATAATTAATTATAATTATTAATTGTTAATATTATTAATAATTAGCTAGTTAGCTAAAGTTTCATGTTAAGCTTTAAAAAAACTGATTTTTACATCATTTATAATTTTATTTCGATTTATTCAAATTTTATTAATTAATAAAACATTATAGTAGTAACAACTTGAATTTTTACACTTATGAGAACCTTAACATTTTATTAAATAACTTTTTGCATAATTTTTTTTGTTTTATAATGGCTATTTGTAACTATTATTTTTAACGTTAATTTTTAAAATAATAATTATCATGATTTCTAAGGTAACACAATAAAACAGGCTATAAAGAAATTTCCATTATGATCTTTAAGATATTATATTTACACCTTACTCTTTATTAAAAGTACTATAATATTTATTTTATATAGTGTTATTTATATTATTTATTATATTATTTATGAGATTACTGGTTATTATTATTATTATTATTATCTTATTTGAATCGGTTTCGTCCTGTTTGAAAAGCATAAATCAAATCATTCGACGCAATAGAATGATCCCCTGATTCTCCGCGTCGAAATCTTTAAATTCTTTTCTTTTCCGGGAAATGAGTTTTTATCCTACGCCTATATGTTAATGTCTAAGTACATACGTTCTTACTTATTATATTAATATAATTACTCTTTTTACATATTGCACTTAAGGTATAATCCGAAATACCTGACTCAGCAAAAAGCCCTTAAATCCGCTATGACAAGGATTTCGAATTATTTAAAGCTAACTCCCGATTTTAAAATTTTTTTTTATTTAATTATGTATATATTTTTTTACCTTATTTTGTATTTTATCCTACTAATAAGATTTTATAGGTGATTAGATAATAAAAATATTCAATATAATAAAATATTTATACATATTGTCCCTTTGTTTCATCATTTGTAGAATATTTTGAATTAGTAGGTGGCACTTAGAGTACGATTCTTAAAAGTTGATGAAGTCTAAAAGATTCTACGCTAATGTTTTAACTTCTTGATTCATCACTCGAAGAATATTTCAAACCCCACCAACTCATTCAAAGAGTGATTAAATGGTTATAAGTTTTAATGTGTATTCTATCATTAAAATATCTAAAAATTACTGGTTATTATTTTCAACCTTAACTTTTATAAAATAATAATTACCGTTTTTAGGGTATGGTGTTTTCTTAGTTTACTATCGCTATATACATATAAAGCATTTTTATTTTAATACTTTTTTTTGTCATTATATACAATTTTTATTGCAATGTTTGACTACTTATTTGAGTTATAATTTTCGTTATTCTCCTGATTATTTAATTACTTATTGTTATTATTTTAATAACTAGTACTGTATAGTATTGAAAAAAAAATAAAAAAAATTTTCTTAACCTTCCTACTTGCTTATTTATTCGAGGAAAATTGATAAATTGTAATCGATGTTAGCCCTCTCTCTTTTTGTTATAAACGAGCAAAAATATTAAAGAACCTTTTTCTTTCTTGTCAAAAGAAAGGTTTTCAACACTGTTATGAATCCTACAAATCTTATTTTGTATATCCAATTATTAATTGTCTTTCATTATAAAAGTGAAACAATAAATAATACGTTAACAATAACAATGAAGGAAGTATTATTAATTATTATTAAAAACAAGTATTGATTTAACACATTTTGTAAGTATTTTAATTTAATAAAATTAATAAAAGCAAATTATAAAAATTCAATTTTCATTTCTTAATGATAAATATGTTTCTACCACACATGCACGAAAACCTCGTGTTTTCGTTTGCCTTAAGCGGGGCAGAACTCACAGTTTTTAGGTCAGTGAACGTTAGAGGTAAAAAAACTTCCGAACAGTGAAAAAAACTCTCATCGCGCAGGCGCATTGCCTAAAGACTGCGAGTGCTGACCCGCTAACGCGAACGAAACACGAGATTTTCGTACATATGCGTAAACAAATGTCTGCCTTTAACCCCTTGTTGCTTAATATACTATTTTTTCTATTTCAAAACTTCCTACGTTATTCTAAATAAGAAAAATTTTACTCAATTAAATCTCTTTTAATGAAAATTGTATTTTATTTTTAGAATTGCTTGTTTATTGTGTAAGCAAATTATTATTAATCTTATTCAACCTTTGGTTAAAATTTAGATAAGGGAGATCAATTAAAAAAAACAGGAACTATTCTGATGAAAATCGATTTAACTGCATTGACAAAAATAAGATTTATACAAAAATACCATTGTAAAAATAGACAGTAAAAAAATCAAAAGAAAAACAATATAGAACTCATAGAAGCAGAATATTACTTTAAGAGCTTTTAATGTCTTCTGAGGATGTAATTTTTCTCTAATAGGAGTTTTCAAATGTCTTCAACTGTCATTGCAATAATAAAAACAATTTTCCTACTTGTTTCTAAGAGATTTCTAAAACGTAAAATATTAGGTAGTTCATTCTAAAGTACTAAAATTGAATTCAATACAATGAAATTTTGAAAATCTCAATTCAATTTCACCAATAATAAAATAACCTCAAATTTTCATGCCTAAAAATTTGAATTAATCGATATCTAAATCATTGAAACAGAGATTTTTACAATTTTAAATCAATTAATTTTAAATGACAGCCCAAATTTATAGTTAAGAATCGATATTTTTATAGATATCGATAAAAACGTAAAAACGGGTTGATAAAAATCGTAAATTCTTTTAATGAAGATTATAATCAGCATATAAAGTTTCGAAATGTCTTTTGCAAGTAGTTCATTCTTCCAAACTGAGAACATTGAATATAAATATTAATCAACAAAATCACGTCAAATAAAGACGACATTTCAAAAAAAGTATCCAAAAATTAATATAATCGCAAAACCAAGGAAACCAGTCAAAAGGGACGAAAATAACAAATTGTAAAAAAAAAACACAAAATTATAAAAAGGTAAGCAACAGTCTATTACATTAATGAGGAAAACTCCCTTAAAAAAATGTTATGGACATTACAAAAGAAATAAAGAAGGAATTAAAGAAAGTAACATAAGAATAAAACAGTGACATAAAAACATACAAATTATTTACGGTTAATTTCTTTAAATAGAAAGTAAACATGAAAGTAAGTAAATAACGTTAGAATATAATATTAAACAGAACTAAATGTTAAAATTAGAAAAATTTGAAAATTATTTTACAAATTGAAGAATAAAAGTGAATAAGATTTTACAAGGAAAAACATTTTTTATGAAAGACCAAATCTACATAATATTAAATAAAAGAATAAAAGTTTTAAAAAAAAATTTCCAAAATAAAAAAAAATGTAGATAAATGCATCGAATAATTGCTTTAAAATAATCGGAATTACAAAATAAAACTAAACAATTTATAAAGCAGGAAATATGGTTCTAAGTAATAGAAATATGCTGAGAAAAATTAACGATTTTACAGGCACACAAAAAACAAAAAGTGTCATGTGTTTTTATTAGAATGCAACGAAGGATTCAAATCATCCTCAAATTTTTCGGGTTTCTTCTGTTTGCGATTTTTCCACAAGCAGCATTAGACATCTAGAAAATTGTGAAGCCCCTTTTTTATTTAAAGCATAATTTAAATTAAATTGATTTAAGTCGATTTCTGCCCTGATATTTAGGTTTTAATTTATTGAAAGTAGCAACAAATTTTCATTTTAATTGATAGATAAAATACCGAGTTTATATTTATTTTAATGAAACGAATCTTCACTTTATTATGATATCTAAAATTTTCTGCATCCTCTAGCGGAATCCTTTTAATGCACACAAGAACCCATTTAAATTTGTATTGTTTAAGCCTTTAAGTTATCTAAATTCTAATTAATCCTTGCACTTTTTATTATCCTGAATATAAATGATCACATTTTTCAGTTTATCATAATTTTAATTTTGTTCTTGAAACCTAGATTACACTTTAATTCAGATTCTATTAGTTCTAACTTTCACTGGTTGAAATTATACACAAAACTATTATTTTTAAAGTTTGTAATAATTAAGGCGATAATACACAATAGGAAACTCCTCTCTTTATTTCAAAAACTCCTATATAATGATTAAAGCTTAAATAATTTGTAACGAAGTGAAATTTTGCTATGCTCCGAATTTGCTCGCAGGAGCCAAGGTTCTCAAATTATATTTACTTATGCTGGAAAAACTAGATATTTGACCTTAAATATACTACTTAATTTCTACTGTCGTTTTGAGGTTAGGTATAGTCAGTAAAACTCTCAGAATTTCTATTGGTAAGAAATAACAAAGAATATATATTGTAACAAAATAAAAAGTGTACAAAAAATAATGTATTATAATACTGAATAAATTTTAATAAGAATATAAATCAATTAAAGGAAGAAGAAATTTAACAATAATAATATAAAATAAATAATAATCAAAATACAATTCATATGCTAGAAGAGCCGACGATTGTTTAAAGAAAACAAAATAAGTAGAAATCCTCCTTGCGATTTAATCGAAAGTTTTCCCTTTCCAGAAACTCGTTAAATTCTGTTTCTGCGGTATCTATGAACAGATGAATAAAAAATAATGTAGATTACACAATTATATTACTAATTCGGTAAGAATCATCCGGTATAATCTATCGCAGATTAAATCGGTAAAATAAAAGTAAAACTCCATCTCCTATACAATATAAGTTACGGACGAACCGCTAAAAAATATTGCCGCCGTCATTCACCGTGATGTTAAATGAAATCGGCCATTTAAACGTATGGTCGATTCGCGGTTACGCACATAAAAAATTAATTATCAGGTATAAAAGAATATTAATTAATCTTTATGCCACGTTAATTACGCGTTTCAGTCCGGTAAAATAGTTATTTTGAGCGCGTAAATTCAGGTGCGTGGTGAAATTATCTGGAGAACAGTTAAACGAATGCGGGTATTCACCTAGCATTGAGTTTGTTCGCCAGTGACGTAGCACAGGGGAAGCCCATGCGACAATCTACTTCATGATACGGCGCGGGAGATTCGATTTTCATTAAAGGCCCAATGCTAAATCTCCAGAACGTTCTCCAGGTACCATTCTTGAAGGACCAAGTCTATGGTATCTGGAGGAGTCGATTTTACTATATTGCTCCGACTCGTGGGCCGGTATTTTCTCGACTAAAGGACCAGTCCCAGAAATCCAGCACCCACCAATAGTTAATTTCTGAAGGACCAGAACCTTAACTATTCGTTGAGTCGGAGAGCTATAGCCCGAGGTGGACCTCGGTGCGCTCCCGGCGCGTGACTGCCTGAAATGCAATCAAGTTGGTCGATATATTGACTCGGCTCGCTGTAGAGCTACGAGTTCGTACTACTTGGCGCTGTCCGCGCTGTATCATGCTTTCCACACCATCTTCCGTCGATGCGTGTGTCTGGTTGCGCGGTTGACCAGCAAATACTTCTGCTGGCCACGTTTTTGACAGTTCCAAAGTAAGACGAGAGTGAAACTTAACCTCAAAGTTAAGTTTAATTTATTTTACTATTTAAATAAATTATCATGCTTAGTTTAAAGTCAAGTGCAATTGTGAGGTTCGTCACAAATTCTAACATACATTGCTAGATTTTAAAAGCATACATATTGAAAATTTTGAGAATTGCTAGATTTTAAAAGCATACATATTGAAAATTTTGAGAACCAAAATCTGAATGAGTCCAAACATTTTATTTTTAGTATTAGTCTTAGAACATAAATAACATATAATTCCTACACTAATTAAGGCCCCCACTAATATAAAATTACACAATAGGATCAAGTTAAAAATAATCTTGACTTAAAAATGCAAAAAATAAATCAAATAATAAGGGTTTTTTTAAACACTTTAAGTATAGACTTTTTACTCACATTCGTCTATTCGCCTGAAAGGACCAGGAAATTAGCTAACTGGCTAGGCAGTTAGCTATTCGACAAATGCAGTTTAGGCCAATAGAAGAAAATCATATTTTCAATGAAATCGCCATATACTGAAATATTAGAACGTTTTATTCACAGTTAATTCTGTTACCATAAAATAAAATTACAATTCATATTAAATAAGAATAATTATTTATTGTAATTATAATTATATCTAATAATAGAAAATAATATTAATATTTAAAAATATTATAAATAATTAAAATTATTTACCTATATTATTATTATTTTTATTATAATTATTTTTCTATTTTTATTCTTTACAATAAAATAAAATTACGATTCTTATTGATTTAGAATTAAACACATTATTTATTAGTGCAAGGTTGGATCTGATGACAGCGAGAGTTGCATAGTTTTCCTGACTTGAAACAAACGCATCGTTTTGATTTGCATTGAGATTTCGATGATTTGCAGTTGCATTTCTTAAAACCCTGCCTTCCACTTGTAGTTACTTCTTGTAAGCATTTTTTGTCCCAAACAGTCCTGTTACCTTTCTGCTTACTATAAAACGACTTGAATTTTTCCTCAAATTCAATTTTATTTACACTCATGTTAACTTGAATTTTGATGCACAGAGTAAGAGAAATACTATTATACTAAATAAAATTTCGTTGTTACATGTTCCTCTCTAATATTCAATTATAAGCTATTAAATTTATTTTGTTTCGATTCTTGTTTACAATATATCACGATAAGTATCTCTATAACATTCATTAAATTATTAAACTTATTTTCTTTCAATCTCCTGTTTACAATTTATAGCTCATTTTTGATACTCCCATTAGAAATTTACAGTTAAATAATTTTAATTATTTATAATATTTTTAAATATTAATATTATTTTCTATTATTATATATAATTATAATTACAATAAATAATTATTCTTACTTAATATGAATTGTAATTTTATTTTATGGTAACAGAATTAACTGTGAACAAAACGTTCCAATATTTCAGTATATGACGATTTCATTGAAAATATGATTTTCTTCTATTGGCCTAAACTGCATTTGTCGAATAGCTAACTGCCTAGCCAGTTAGCTAATTGCCTGGTCCTTTCAGGCGAATAGACGAATGAGAGTAAAAATGAAGCTCGAGCTAAATGACGGATTCTTCTATTTGCCTACGATATAGGGGAACAATATCGTTGTTATATACCAAAAAACAAGAATTTCGAATTTTTTCCTAATTAAGTAAATCAATCATTTTGAATTAATAACTATTTCTTTTAGTTAAAAAGGAATAAACTATATTAATACTGCATTACTAATTAAATGTGTCAAAATTCTACTATTTCAGATTTAGAGAGTTTATTTGTAACATTTATTTCAGTTTGTCACTTTTATAATAAAACTTTCTTTTTATGAAAATAAATTATATTTCTAATAAATATCTAAATAACAAACATATAATTTTTATTGATAATAAATTATAATAAACAATAATATTTTAAAATACTACTACCATAAATTTCATTTTTAACACTTTTTTCGAATTTTCGTTTTTATAATTGTATTACGCGATATTTGCTGAGAGCGTCGAACAAACTCGTGCAGCTATGCTAGTGATGCATACGATCCGAGAAAATCGTATAACTCGCTCGACTTCACTCGATTCTAAAAAATTGTACGATATGTTTACTCGATTAGTCTTTTGTTTTGATCGGATTGGATCGTCTCGTAGTAACGAACGATAACGATGCTGGCAATTCATTTTTGACGTTTGAAATAAAAAATGTTTATATTGCTGAAGTGCGCAACATTTCTGAAAAATGTAAACAAATTTTTTATACTACAGTAATCCTTCGATAGTCGTGATACTCGATAGTCGTGACCCTCGATAGTCGTAACCAATGTAGGCGGGCCCCAACCGCGATAGTCGTTCGCCTTCCAACGTGCGCGCGTCAGTAGTCAGTGCAGGAGAATTATATACATTTGTGAAAATTGGGTGCAATAGAAATTTCTGTTTTACAAATAATTCCCTACCGATAGAAAATCACTGGAAAATTATTAGAAGCTCACTGGCCCAGTGAGCTACTAGCGCACTAGGGTTTATTGCTACACTCTGGCCAGGTCAAAATTTATTGCCCGTTTTGAGGTAGTCCTTTTAAATTTAGTTTCAAAAGAAACTAAAATTATATTGTCACAAGACATCTGTGGCTCTTTATTAAATATATATTTTTATGTAAATTTATTAAAAAAATATTTTTCTGAAAATTCAATATACCTATATTATGCGAGTATATACCTATGTTAAAAATTGTGTCAAAAATATGACAATATAATTATTTACAGAGAATAATATTAATTGGCTGATTCCGGAAAAAAATCGAAATTGATGTCCTTAATGATTTCTGAAAATCAGGATTGTTGGTTATGAAAAGTTATTTTTTTTAATAATACTTCTATACTAGATGTACGAATTTATGAAACAAATTTATTTCTTATATGATAAAGAAAGAAGATATGTCCAAGAGAGTACCCTGAAAATCATTCCCTCACTATGTCCCAACTGCTGAATTCGAAGAGAATCATTAACTTAAAACGTAAAATTCCTTACTAATTGTTTGTTATTTTATTTTTTATTTATATAAGATAGTATTAACTGTATCTACACGAGTTTATAATTTAAAAATAGCGAATGGAAGTATTTTTAAATATACTTCAAAATTTGTCCTTGAAAAACTTATCATTCCCTCACCGCTTTAAAACAGTGTGATTGCAGCAAAGTTTTAATGCCTACCAAGTTCCACCTTAAGTTTTTTGAAAAATGGCAACATTGTTATTGACAACCTATACTGCAGCGAACGTTTGTAGAAAGGATATTTTGTTAAAACTAATTTATCAATGAGATTTTTAAAAAATACATTTCTTCACGTCATTCCCTCATGTTGATTTATAAATAGGTAAACACATTTTAGTTTACTAATCATAGTGTATTTGCACATGTTTCCAGTGTTTATATTGCATTGTTCACAGTGCATAGGGAAGTAAGGTTATGTTTCTGAGGTTATGGTCATTTTGTTTCGATTCGTCATTCCCTCATCATCATTCCCTCACTAAATTTTACCTTTATATTCCATTGAAAAATATCAAACTCAAAACAGTTGGAAACCATTATAATATTTTAATCAAATAAGCCATAAAATACGGCTTGAGAAAAAAAAATTCAATAATGAGTAAAAAAAAAATTGATGAACTTGGTGAAGCCATTTTCGATTTTTTTCTGGAATCAGCCAATTAAAAAGCTAATTATGATTTAAAATTATTAATTAATTTTATCGTTTATAAATTATAATATTAATTTTTGCAATTGTTATTTTCTATAAAAATTATAAATGTCTATAACATATATTTTAATAATTAATTATTTTTTAAGTAATTTATTGATTATAATTTTAATTTAGTAGTATACATTTTTAAAATGAATTTTAGAAATTCAGAATAGTGAAATATTGAAGATTTCAATTTTTGTATTGCAGACCTCAAAAAGTAAAAGTATATAAATTCCAGGTAATAAAGATTTATTTGTAAAATGAAGAGTATAGATATTTAATAACATGTTTGAATTTTAAGAACAAATTTGATTTAATTGATTCAGGTTTCAAACTATTCGAATTTAAATTGATCTACAGTTTTTATTAATTCTAAATTTAAACTCTTTAAAATTTTCTTAATTTTAATTACATTCAAATTTTATACGCAGAAGCTTCAATTTACTCAAATGTTTATTTCTATTTAATAATTATATTAATCATTATTAATATTATAATATCAATTATTAAATAATATTTCTATAATATTGTATTATAATATATGATTGGCAAATATGGTTCAACGTCAAAAATTCTGGAAAAATTTGAAATATTTCTATTATTGTGAATTAAATGTATATCGTCTGTCTCCGGGGGAAATTTATTAAGCATATTTTGAAAGTCAGTGCTCTATTTAAGCTCTATGAAGTGCAGACGTTTATATAAGTGCAGGATAATTAATAATATACATTCGTTGAAAATAAGTACAATAAAAATTTATAACTTATAATAATAAAAATAATAAAAATTTATGTTTTAAAAATATTTAATTATCTGTTTACACAAATTAAAGGATACATTAAGGTTTTTATAACTCTGAAAATGAAATTAAATAAATTTAAGTGAAATTCAAACGAACTTTACGATTTACAAATTTAAACGTCAAATAACAAACATTTGTTTATAACATTAAAAAATATCTACAATTTGATTTTCTATGAATATTTAATAATTCTTTTATTTATAATTACTTATTTATAATTTTAATAGAGATAATAATTTCTGGAAACAAAAAGTTATTTAATTTCAAATAATATGGATAAAATATAAGAATGATTAATTTTATTACTGACAATATAATATTATTTTAATACGTTAATAATTCTTTATTTATCAATCTTTCAAAATTTAAAAATATAATTCAAAATAAAGGTGTAGATATATTGATCATTATTATGAATAAGTGTTTGTTATTTGACATTCAAGGATATTGAATTTGTAAATCGTAATGTTCCTTTGACTTTATTTTCAATTTATTAAATTTCATTTTCAAATTTACAAATGCCTCAATGTGTGTTTTAATTTTACTACACATTTAATTTTATTATTTTTTGTACTTTATACATTTTTTACAGTTTCTTTTTCTTTTAAAATTTTTAAAAATTTTATTCATTTTTTTTATTGAATTTGTCAAATTAGCCCTGAATTTAACTAATTAATTCTTTCTTTCAGAAAACAAAATAAAAATTAAATGTCTAAGAAAAGAGAAAAATACTGTTTTCTCAATTTGGAGCAACGGAAAAAAATTTTGGAGATTTTTAAATCCGATGAATCGTTTTGCATTAAAACTTGCTATGAAGAAATAGCTCGACAATTATGACTGCTAAAGCAAATACTACGTTTCATCACCGAATTATTTTATATTCTAATTTCAATCTTTCAAAATATTTAATCGACTTTTTTGATTTTTTTCTTATTATTTTATGCGATTTTTCGACTTTTTTTAAGCCTAAAAGTCGATCGGAAGCCTGTTCTCAACTTAATTTTATCTTTGTTAAAAAATAAAAAATATAATTAAAATAAATTTTTAACATAAATTTAAAAGTTTTTAAAAAATAAATAGAATTTACTTTTAAAGTAAAATAAACTGTTTACGGACCCATCACTGAAAAAAATTAAACTAAAAGTTTCATCAAAATTTTAAATCATACAAATTTTATAAGCCAAACAAATAATAAGCCTCCGGGGGACATTTATGAAGCATACGTTCCTGAAATTGCCAAAGAGGCGTGACTTCTGCGGCGTACGACTATCGAGGTTGAAGGGTGGGAAAATTTCATAGGTTGTCACGACTATCGAGGGATTACTGTATTTAAAATTATTCTATCTGTTAAAATTTTATTATACTCTTTGCGACCATCAACATTGAGATATTCAGGTACGAAATTCTAATTTTGTATGGAAAATGATAAAAAATTGAAATTTCGAACCTGAATATCTCAATTTTGAACATCGCAAGGGGTACTGAAATTGTAACCACATAGGAGGAACATATAAGTGATTCCACTGACTTTCGTCTGAGAGGTACCAAGTCGAAGGGTTCCGTACCGCTCTAATTTTTTTCAATTATATGAGTCAGAGATTATTTGAATAATAATTTAAATAATGATAAATTAAAATAATTTTTTTTATTTTTAAAGAAATTTAAGTATAAACTTAATGATTTTTATAAGATTAAAAATTTCCAATTAAATAGACTAAACTTTTTTATATAATTTTAAATTTTAAAGCCAAAAGAATTTTTTTTTTAATTTTTTTTAATTTTTTAACTATTAAAGTAATTTAAACATAAACATAAACATTTTGTACAAAAAAAATAATCTAAAACTATAAAATATTGTAGCTGTTTAGAAGAAAAAAATTTTTTTTGGTAAAATTTCAGTTTTTTGGAAAAAATGTTGTGATAATAAATTTAAACCACAATTTTTATGGTTTTATAAAAAATTCTGCATAAAATTACACATTTTTAACCAATTCCCAACCTTTCAGGATAAATACGCTGAGCGCTACCCTACTGAAAAATCCTATATAGGATCCTACATAGGATCCTATATAGAATCCATATGGATTCCTATGAGAATCCACGTAGGATCCTATATAGGATCCTATATAGGTATTGTCCTATAGGAATCCATGTGGGTTCTCATAGGAATCTATGTGGATTCCTATAGGTCGCCTATAGGACACGTCCTATATAGGATCCTATGTGG
Source organism: Ganaspis brasiliensis (assembly GCA_037103525.1). Taxonomy (NCBI): domain Eukaryota; kingdom Metazoa; phylum Arthropoda; class Insecta; order Hymenoptera; family Figitidae; genus Ganaspis; species Ganaspis brasiliensis. Next base: position 964,268 of record JAZKLR010000091.1, on the reverse strand, counting down.
AGTCTCCTATAGGAATACATGTAGGATCTCATATAGGATCCTACATAGGCGTCCCAAAAAAATTTTTGTAAACCCCCCTACATAGGATCCTACGTAGGTTCCCATATAGGATCCTATATAGGATCTTTTATGGGCGCCCAAAAAAAATTATGTACACAGAATTAATTGTTTTTTTTTAACAACTTTATTCAAATATACATTAAGCACCATTATAAGGACGAAAAATATTTACTGCGCAGGCGCAGGTATTGTAGAATACGTAAAAGACGACTGCGCATGAGGAAGGGGTACAAAAAAGTTTTTTGGGGGTACCCATGTAAGATCTTATATGGGTTCCCATATAGGATCCTATATGGGAACCTACGTAGGATCATATGTAGGAGGGTGTACAAAAATTTTTTGGGACGCCTATGCAGGATCCTATATGAGATCCTACATGTATTCCTATAGGAGAGTCCACATAGGATCCTATATAGGACTTGTCCTATAGGCGACCTATAGGAATCCACATAGATTCCTATGAGAATCCACGTGGATTCCTATAGGACAATACCTATATAGGATCCTATATAGTATCCTACGTGGATTCTCATAGGAATCCATATGGATTCTATATAGGATCCTATGTAGGATCCTATATAGGATTTTTCAGTAGGATAGCATAGGGGTATTTTGTCATTTTTCAACTTTTCATTAATAACTTTTGAAAATTAAGTCCAGCAACGTTCGCTATATTTTTCCTGTAAACTACACGTAAAAATACCTAGGTATACCAAATTTCAAACCTCTAGGTCAAATGGTTTGGAAGATAAGGGGGTGGGGGGACACGTTTTTTTTAAAAAAAAAATTTTTCCTTGACAACGCTATGACCATCACCTCCAATCATGTTCTCTATATTTTTCCTGAACTCTACTCGCGAAAATACATATGTGTACCAAATTTTAATACTCTAGGTCAAATAGTTTAGGAGATAAGGGGGGGGGGGTAAATAGGCATTTTAATGCATTTTTTGAAAAAAAATCTTGTTATTTCCTTGACAACGCTATGAACATCACGCTCAATCATGTTCGCTATATTTTTCCTGTAATCTACACGTGAAAATACATAAGTGTACCAAATTTCAACTCTCTATCTCAAATAGTTTGGCCGCCAGGGGGGGGGGGGAGGTAATGGTTTTGGGCGACGGACAAACGAGTGAAAACATAAGGGTTCCGTTTGGACACTTTGTGTACGGAACCCTAAAAATTGATTTAATATTGATCTAAAAACTGTCAATTTTCGTCATATTTAACAGCATATTTTTTATAAAAATATTTAATAGAAAACTTTGATACTTACGTAAATTGAAAATCAATTAATTAACTTTCTTTATTCAAGAAGAATGACTTAAAAAATTATTTTAATTATTAAAAAATTTAATTTCAAAATTGTAAATTCATGAAAAATACCATATTTCAACACATCATTTCTTTTTTTTTTGAAGCTTTTAAATAAAGATTCAAAGTTTACACATATTTAAGTTTGTACGAAATATACACTATATTTAAATTTCAGGAGGGTATTTTGCTTAATTTCTGAAATAGTTAAGATTGAAATTTATTGCAAATGAGGTTAAATTTAAAAATTTTATAAATCTCCGAACTTACATATCCTACAAATTAAGCAAAATACCCTTGTAAAATTTAAATACAGTGTATATTTTGTAGAAACTTAAATATGTGTAAAGTTTGAATCTTTTAAAAGTATCCAGAAAAAAGATATGATGTATATTGAAGTATGGTATTTTTCATGAACTTACGATTTTGAAAATAAATATTATAATAATTAAAATAATTTTTTTAAGTTATTCTTCGTGAATAAGTTAAAATAATGTATTGATTTTTAATCCACGTAAGTATTCAAGTTTTCTATTAAATATTTTTATAAAAAATATGCTGTTAAATATGACGAAAATTGACAGTTTTTAGATCAATATTAAATCGATTTTTCTTATTATAATTTAGTTTTATGCACAAAATAAATTATCACAAATAAATCTTTAGAATGTATATTACCATTTCCTTTAACAAAATTTTATTTAAACCTATATTTTTTTATTAATTATAAAATGTTTGAAATGTGGACTAAAAACGCCATTTGAACCTTACTCTGTCGTCTTTAATTACAATTTTTTAATAAATAAAAAAATATTTAACAAAATGTTCATATTAAATAAATTCTACGGTGCTTAATAATGATTTATATATAAAATAAATCTATTTTTGAGATATGCCAGCAACACCTCTTAGACGAAAGTTAGTGGAAACACCCATATAAAACAACGTTTCTTCACAATTTATAAAAGAACTAACCGAATATCTATTTTTTCATGTATAACTGACGGAGAAATACCTTAAGAATAAAAAACTGAAAAAATTATTTTTGTAGTATTTTTTGCATTTTATTTCAATTTTTTAAAAAATACAACATGTCTATTTTGTAGACAATTTAAAAACGCAAGAATTTGTACATTTTAGACTTTTTTCTGATTTAAAAATTAGATAACTTACTGATTTTTAAATAATCGAACATATTTTTAAATTTAATTTTTAAGGTTAGTTTTTTTTACAAAATTAATTTAATTTCTGGATTCTTATAATATAAATGTATTAAGCATAAAAGCAGTTTCTACGAGTAGGTTATTTGCTCATAACATGAACACAAAAAGTTACTGAAACAGATTTTTATTAAATATTTTTCAAGGAATACAAACAGATATTCTTCTCATGTACGAACACGCAATCAATTTTACTACATTTTATAACTAACTTCAAATAACAAGGTTAAAACAAATTTTGAAAACAATTAATAATAATCTCTCGAGATCGATCGTTTGAACGAGTGATCGTTAAAACGGTACGATACAATACGATAATATTAAAACAATCGAACGAACGCTCGATCGTTCAAGTTATTTATCGTCATTTCTCGCTCGTATGCATCACTAAGCCATGCGCCTGGGAGTATCGCACGGATCGACGCTACCGCGCTCACAAAAAAATTCATAGTTAGTAAACTATTTCGATCTACCAACTTTTTATTTCAAAAATCTTAACCTTGATATATATATTTTGAGTTTCTAAAAATAAAATTTACAAAAGACATCCAGAACACACTCAATTATTCATTTGTCTATTATAAACAATTATTTTTTACAATAAATAATGTTGGTCAACAATGAAAAAAATATTTTTTTAAACGTCTAACCTTCATTAATTGGGTGTATGAAATTTATCAAGATCGGATAATTTATTGCTGAGAAGTAAAAGTTTAAAAAATATCCTGCATTAAAATTCAATTGTTTATAAAAAATAAACAAATGAATATTTTTCAAGAAAACTTGGTGATTGTTTGTATCTATATTAGTACTTTATTTTCATAAAGTTTACTTTAGAAATTATAACCCTTGGAAAATCCGAGGCCCGCTTTACAAATTTTCACCCTTATATATACAATTAAAAGTTGAAAATACAACTCTCTTTAAAAAAAAAACATCCCTTTTTATTTATTTTTACTTATTTTACTATTTTTTTTTGTTTACTTCTTATTTTTAATAATTTTCCTTCCGCAAAAAGAAATTTGCGTGTATAGTTTTTAAACACCGACTACATTATTTTCTTGTGAAATAAAAGTTTTTTTGAGATGATCGGTTCGTACGTTGATTTAAAAAAAAAAATTTTTTTATTATTTTTCTTAAGTGTAAACCCCTCCTTTTCCTGATAAGATATCCTGCTTTTTTTTGGACCTGTCAAGCCTTGTTTGGGCCAATGTTAACGCTTTTGCTCTCAAATCTCTGACGTCCGGCACGACTTTCTTTTTTTAAAAATTTTTGTTTTAGACATGAGTACTTTGAAATAAAGTATAATAAAAACAAATACGACTGTCAATCGAGATTAAACAGCCACGTTACGACTGAACAATCTTTGATTTTTATTTAGACCGAGATAGGGCCAGTACTGGCCTCCTCACAGCTAACAGAAATAAATTTAATATTATGACAAAATCTGTTAATGGGAAAACTTAATTTGAAGTTTTATTGACTGCTATTTTATTGCTACATCGTAGTCGTGAAATTGCAATTCTCGATTGAACCAAAATAAAAGGGCCACGTTAGGCCCAAGTCGGGTTCAATTCTTAATACAACCACAACATTTTTTTCCAATTTTTAGTATGTTCTCAGTATGTATCAATTTAAAATTTTAAATACATAAATTTAAAAGTAAAATAACGTATCGACGCCCCCCGTTGATAAAGTGTTTATTAAAAAGCCAGGTTAATAAAATGTTAATTTGAAAAACAGTGGAACGTCACTTTTATAATTATTTTTTTTGGATATGATTTCTATTAAACTGTTTAATCAAATGTCTTTTGAAGTTTTGTCATAAAATGTTAATTGAACCGAACGATGGATACATTTGTTTATTAATTCAAATATACAATAACATTCTGTATAACATTCTTTATAACCTTGCTTTAACATTATTCTACTGTTTTTCAAATAACCATTTTATTACACTGGCTTTTTAATAAACACTTTATCAACGGGGGGCGTCGGTATGTAGTGATACAAATTATAAAATTTTTTTAAATTTATATAACGAGTAACACAAGCCGACAAAATTTCATTAACTGCATGTTGCCTAAAATGTTACAGCCGATTCTTATAGGATTTTGACCGTGGAATACGAATTTGACCTTGAAAATATTGAATTGGCTCTAGTTTTCGAGCAATTTAGGTTTTAAAAAAACAAAAAAATTTAAGTATTACATACTTTAACAGCATGTGATGGAGAATGACGTCAGTGGAATAGGCAAAATTTGGCCGCAAACTTTCTTTTAATCCAAAACATACAACACATTTTCAAACAAAACAATTTTTTTTTAATCGAATGTATTCAATAGTTTTTGAGGTCGCTGATTACGAATTCGACATCAGATATAAAAAATTCACAATGGCGGATCCAATATGGCGGACAAAGAATTGAAAATCTGACGGATTTAATTGAAACATATGACTTGGGGGTTTTCGGGGTCGCTGAATACGAATCTTACATTAGATTTTTAAAATTCAAAATGGTGGAACCAATATGACAGACAAAGAATTTAAAATCTGCCAAATTTAAATGAAACATGTTACTCGGAGGTTTTCAGGATTGCTGAATACGAATCTGACATTAGATTTTTAAAATTCAAAATGGCGGATCCAATATATCGGACAAAAATTGAAAATCTGACAGATTTAATTAAAACATGTTACTTGGGGGTTTTCAGGATTACCGAATACACATCTGACATTAGAATTTTAAAATTTAAAATGGTGGATCTAATATGTCGGACAAAGAATTAAAAATCTGCCGAATTTAAATAAAACATGTTACTCGGAGGTTTTCAGGATTGCTGAATACGAATCTGACATTAGATTTTTAAAATTCCAAATGGCGGATCCAATATGGCTGACAAAGAATTAAAAATCTGCCGGATTTAATAGAAACATGTTACTCGGTGGTTTTCAGGATTGCTGAATACGAATCTGGCATTAGATTTTTGAAATTCATAATGGTGGATCCAATATGGCGGACTAAAAACTAAAAATCTGCCGGCTTTAATTGAAACATGTTACTTGAGGCTTTTGGGGTTGCAGAATACGAATCTGACATTAGATTTTTAAAATTCAAAATGGTGGAACCAATATAGCAGACAAAAATTTAAAATCTGCCGAATTTAATAGAAACATGTTACTTGGGGGTTTTCGGGATTGCTAAATACGAATCTGACATTAGATTTTTAAAATTCAAAATGGCAGATTCAATATGTCGGACAAAAATTGAAAATCTGCCGGATTTAATTAAAACATGTTACTTGGGGGTTTTCGGGATTGCCGAATACAAATCTGACATTAGATTTTTAAAATTTAAAATGGCGGATCCAATATGTCGGACAAAGAATTAAAAATCTGTCGAATTTAAATGAAACATGTTACTCGGGGGTTTTCAGGATTGCTGAATACGAATCTGACATTAGATTATTAAAATTCATAATGGTGGATCCAATATGGCGGACTAAAAACTAAAAATCTTCCAGCTTTAATTGAAACATGTTACTTGAGGCTTTTGGGGTCGCTGAATACGAATCTGACAGTAAATTTTTAAAATTTAAAATGGAGGATCTAATATGTCGGACTAAAAATTAAATTTCTGCCATATTTAATTGACACACATTACTCGGGAGTTTTCGGGGTCGCTAAATGCGAATTTGACAATAAATTTTTAAAATTAAAAATAGCGGATCTAATATGTCGGATAAAAAATTTAAAATCTGTCAGATCCAGTTGGTTCATGTTACTTGGGAGTTTGCGGAGTCGCTGAATATGAGTCTGACAGATTTATAAAATTCAAAATGGAGGATCCAATATGTCGGACTAAAAATAAAAAATCTGCCATTTTTACTTGAAACACATTACTTGTGAGTTTTCGAGGTCGCTGAATACTAATCTGACATTACTTTTTTAAAATTCAAAATGGCGGATCCAATATGGCTGACAAAGGATTAAAAATCTGCGCGATTTAATTGAAACATGTTACTTGGGGGTACTATACTGGACGGGTAAAATAATTTTATCTTACCTTAAATTGTCGGGTAACGACAGATATATTGTATCTGCCATGTTGAATTTTGAAAACCTGATCACACATTCGTAATCTGTGTTCGCAAAACCCCCAAATACCAAATTTCATTAAGATGTGGATTTTTTAAAACAAATTTTCCGCCCTATTGGGTGCGCTATTTGGGTTGAGAAAACCTTAGAACAGATTTACAATCAGCGGTCTCAAAAACCCCTATATACCAAGTTTTATAAAAATGTAAAAAAAATTGTCGGCTATTTTGGAATTGCCATTTTGAATTTTAAAATTTTGATAACCGATTTGTAAGCAGCGACCCTAGAAATCCCCAGATACAAATTTTTAAGTAAATTGGTTTACATGATCAAAAGTTATGTTGTTTTAATCACTTTTCTGGGACTGCGTACATCACATTGGATATTAAAGGTTATGTATAATACTTAGGTTTTTGTTTTTGGGTCTAAAAGGGTAATGTTTGAGCCATCATTTGGTCCAATGCTGACAGATTTATTGTTTTGCTTTATTGTTTTACATACAGTCAAAAAATACCAAAAATGCGTGTTTTTACACATTTAAACCAAAATTGCTTAAAAACTAGAGCCAATCCAAAATTTTCAAGGTCAAATTTGGATTCTACGGACAAAATTCTATAAGAATTAGCGTCCATTGATTGGGCAACAAATTTTGTCGACCTCTATAATTAATTATAGAGAATTCCAAAGTATGAAATTAATATACTTTTGAGAATTTATTTAATCAAAAATTTGTTTAATGCATAGCAGCAAACCATTCCTGATGTTAAGTCTAACCAGAAAAAAGGCCGCGTTGGGCCAAGGTCGGGTCTAACACTTAATAAAAACTTAAAAAGTAAACATAATTTTCTTTAGATTTTTTTTTCTTTTTTTATGGTGCACAAAGATCCTAAAAGCTTGACAGAATCAATAACGCAGAGCGTAAAAATAATTTTTCAAAAAGGTAATCCGTTAAAATCCCCTTTTGATTAAAGAATAAGAAAATTTTCTTGCTTTTCTTTTTGCCGGTTTTAGGCATATACATCCGATTGCTCGAAAATTATTATTATCCTTTAACACGAAATTTCCTTAAGTTTCATGGTAAAATAAATTTTCGAACAGAAAACAGTTCACGGTGTGCCTAGAGCGACTTTAATTAAAAGTGTTTTGTATATGGGATTTTTTTATTGTTTCTAGTTCTCTGATACACTACACATTTTTTAAGGCAAAAAACTCAATTATCTGTTGGGCGCTTTTTGAGAAAAGTGAATTTTAATTTTTAAATTTTAGAAATTTTGAATTTATTCATTTTCAACTTCTCTAAAACTGAAAAAATATTTTATAAATTAATTTTTCTCAAGTATGAATCAAATCTTAATGTATTTATTTGCATATTTTCGATTTTACACTTTTTTTAATAATTTTTTGAGCCAATTAATTAAAAAAAATTTATTTTTCACCATAAAATGTGATTTTATCATTAGAGAATTTCTGCCGTACTAAGGAAAAACTTAGGCAAGCGACATTTCAGTCGAACTGAGAAAATCAAGAAAAACTGTTTGCATTGAGAACCCTAATATAGACTAAAAAATTGTTGAATTCAACTTCACATACTGTATAAAATAATAATGTACTATTTAATTATGAAATCAAAAGTTCATTGTTTAAACAAATTATATGAAAAAATGGAAATGCGAGTTTTACTAAATGCAAATACGAAGGAATAAGTTTGGCAAAGTCGTTTACGTAGTTTCTGCCAAGTAGGTAGGCGAGCGCGGACTCCTGATCGGATGGAAAAACTTAGACAAACGCCAATGACGTGAGTGACGTCACATTCTGTGTATTGACGAATGTCGGTTGCGTAGTACGCTCGACTCACTTTTTGATGGAAGAACTTAGACAAACGCCATGGGTTTATTTCGTAAGCAGCGCTCAGCTTCGACCACGTTTTCGATACAAATAACACGCTAGGGACTTTGCCTAAGTTTTTCCTTCTGATCTTATACCCTAGCTCGAAGCCTCGTACGATTTTTGGACTACGCAAAGCACTTTGCTTAAGTTTTTATCAAGTATTCTTTCATTTTCTAGAGTTTCTAAGATTTTTAATATTAATTTTTTACAACAAATAATTTTAAAATATGATTTAAACTATAACTAATAGATGCAGTTTTTTTCAACGAATCCATTGATACCAAAAACTCATTTTTCGTCAAAATGTCGTTTGCCTAAGTTTTCCCTTAGTACGGCAGATTTGATATATCGATATTTTTCGATATTTTATTACCTTTTAATGTTAAGTTATTAAATTGGAGTTTTTAAAAATGTTATTTCTTGATAAATTCCGTAAAATGATTAAAAATTAGTTTAAGAATTGTTACACGATGTTAATTTTTTATTTACTACAATTTTCAGAGACTTTTAAGAAGGTGTCCATCTTGGGGCCACTTTTTTTTAGACCGAATATTTTAACAATTAGAAAAAATGCTTTAAAAAATGTTTATATATGACGCTCCGCGAGAGAAGGGACCTATTGCGGAAAAAATAAATTTTCATTTTTTTATGCTAAAAGATAATTTCTGAGTTGTTTTTCCATTTCCATGTTTCAAAAAAAATTTTTATTGATTACACTTTTTGTTATAATGCTTCAAACCTGGGCGTGCTAAGTGTATCGCATTTTTTGGATTTTCTTTGAACGACCGTCCCATAGAAATTGGTTTTTATTGATTTAATTTTTTTATGGTAATTGATAATTTTTTAGTTGCTTTTTGAGTTCCAAAGATCTAAATTTGATTCTTGCAATTAGTTTTCTTGTTATGATGCTTCAAACATAGGCATGTTAAGAGTCTCGATTTTTCTTCCTCCTCTTTGCTCGTCCGTTCTTTAAAGTTTTCCTTCTCAGCGATTGATCCCTTCTCCCGCGGAGCGTCACATATGTTCAAAATAAAAGTTTATTTCTGTGGCCGTAAGTTACCTTATAAATTGTACTTTCATCAGATATAAAACATTTAAATATATTTTATTTGGTTTGGTTTCTATAGCAATAAATCGAAAGGGTGTCCAACTTAGAGCCCTCTGCCCTATATATTTAAAAAAAAAGTCAATATAATTAAAATTTATTAATTTTTAAACACATTTTTTTATACTTTTTAAAAATTCATTCATTAATCAAAAAGTTAAACGTTTTAGTGACATCACGTGATGTTTTTTGTAAGCGTCGATATTCAATTGTTAGTTAACCTTTAGTCACCAATTAACCAATGCATAATTGTTAACAACATGTTGGTAACAGTTAAAGACAAAACTGTTAACAACATGTTGTTAACAGTTAGACATAGGTTAATTGGTAACTAAAGGTTAACTAACAATTGAATATCGACGCTTCCAAAAAACATCACGTGATGTCAATGAATCCTTTAACTTTTTGATTAAGGAATGAATTTTGTATTGTATATGTACATATTTTAGAAAAATTAATTTCTAATATATGTTTTCATTTATAGAGAAGTTGAAAATAAATAAATTTAAAATTTGTAAAGTTTAAAAATTGAAATTCTTTTTTTTCAAAAAGCGCCCGACGGATAATTGAGTTTTTGGTCTTAAAAAATTTGTAGCGTATTAGAGAACTAGAAACAATAAAAAAATTCCATATACAAAACACTTTTAATTAAAGTCGCTCTAGGCACACCGTGAGTTGTGTTAAACGATATTTCGGCGTGCGCTGTAAGTGTGATTAAATTTCCGGGCTCTCTGAGTATATAAATTTGTTCGGGTGTAATTTTGGTTTACGTAAAATAGTGTTTTTAATTCCCCCCACTTGCCCAAGCGGCTACACGCTTTCGGTAAGGTTAATCAGGAAAAAGTTTTAAATTTTATTAAGGAAGCCAGAGTTTGGGAGCACCCGAAGGCTAACGTTTAGAGATAGCAAAAAAAAAAATCTAAATTTTTCCGCACTCGAAAACAGAAATGAAAATCTGTTTCGAAAAAGTCAAACAGCTGCAAAGTCCCGAATTTCCAGAATGAATCACAAAACAGTAAAGTCAAAAAGTAAATCGACTTCTGCTGTTCCGCTGATTTAGTTTGTGACGTTTTTGGATTTTTAAAAATTTGAGAAAGAGAACGAATTTCCTTTCCTAGATTATCATTCTTCTCAAAAACGTTTTAAATTTTAAACATATTTTATGCTCATTGCGGAGTGGTATAATTTTGTAGGTCTGACTTCCGGTCTATTTATTTAGACCGTTTTAATTTTATGCTTCGTTTCGGAAATTGATAGGTTTTGGATGCTGGAGTTCTTTAGGAAATAAAATTTTAGTTTAATAACGAACACGCACTTTTGTTTTAAAACTTATGTTGGTTTATTCAACACAATAAATTTACAAGTCGAAATTCGAACAGATTCTTATTTTCACGATCACCCGCGAAATGAATTTAAAAATATAGTGTATTGATTGTGTGTGTGCGTGTGTCTTGTTTTGATACATATTCACCCTTGTAAGATGAAAGACGATTGAAGATTTTTCTTAAAATTTTCTCTATTATAGAGGGCAAAAAGAACGATTTTTAAGTTCAAATACAATTTCTAATTTAATTAATTACAATTTTTATTCTACCGATTTCTCTCAATTCAATTCGATTCGAAATTGAGTACAGAGACTTCAATTTATTATCTCGAATTTATTCCGTTTTATTTAAATAATTAAATTCGATTTAATATCAAGTTCAGAGTCTTGATGTTATTATCTCGAGTTTATTTTGTTTTATTTGAATAATTTAATCTTATACGTAGCCCGAATTGCGCTATGTGGCAAATCAGCGGCGAGCCCGCGACCAGTTGTAATCGGCTTGAAAGAATTTAGCCGCAGAAGAAAAAAAAGGATTTTCCCGGCTTGAATTGCAACCGATGAATAATTTTCTTTAAATTTAAAATATCTTTTTTTTTCAAAATATGAAGACTTTATTAGAAAGAAATCTAAATTTACTTATTTACGTTCGAAAAACCATTCTAAAGTACAAAGACTTAAGATCATTTCAAAGTTGAATAATTCTATTAAAAATGTTCCTTTAATGAACATTAAATCAAATTCAAATTTAAGTTCAAAGACTTGAATTTATTTTTCCGAATTTAATTCAACTTTCTTTATTATGTAACCGATTTGAAGTCAAGTTCAATGACTTGATCTTATTTTTTCGTATTTTAAATTTCTTTAAATAACTAAACCGGCTTGAAATCAAATTCAGAGACTTGAATTTATTTATCCAAATTTAGTCTCGCCTTATACGTAGCCAGAGTAACAGATTTACAAGTGGTGACGGGTCAATCCTCAGAGCCGTCATTCTAGGTAAACGGTTGATACCGGAATGACAATGAGTGTAGCTACTTAATTCGCGACGTCCTTATTGCCAAGGTGTGTTAATTAGGTGGGTACTACTTTCGATGCACGAACTATTGCAGGCGATCTCGCGGCCGCGAGACGCTGAATTTTGTTTCGCATGGTCGCGAGGTGTCAGGGCGCGGAAGTAGTTCGTGAAATCGGATGGTCTCTTCCGTAGCTCGTGAACTTAAACACGCTCGGTGATCAAGTTGGTTTTAATTTCATTTTGTTTGTTTAAAATTAATGAACTTGTTTATTAGATGTTTACTTAGGGTGATGACCTCTTAATATATCTATAATATATCGTACGCTAGTGTACAATACATTTTTAATAATACATTTTGTCTTTTAATTATATTAATTTGTATGCTTTTCAGCATAAATTTGGAGCTTGCTTTAACACAGCGGTCACCTTGCACCCGCTATCCCGTGCGAAACGCTCACCCGCTATGTGCATCAAAAATAGTTTTCTTTTCTCACCTTTTTTTTAAACAAAAAAAAACATTTGGTTACAAGTAAATATAATAATAACAAAATAGTAAAATAAAACAACGTAATAAAATTGTATAATAATGAAAGTCGATTTAATTTTTTTATGACAATTATTTTAGTTCGAGGGTTGCAAATTAGCCTATATGGGAAAATTCATTCTTTTTTAATCTTTTTTAATAATTTCTACATAAAATAAAATGTAAAAAAATGAAATTGTTTAAAAACCTCGTCAATCATCTTTCACTTTTACAGTTTTTATCATATTTGTATTTTCTTGTTTTTGTAAAGTTTGTAAATTGATTTATGATGTTTAAGGTGTAAAAATCATAAATGTTAATATAAAATGGATTTAATTTGGATTAGAAACAAGCTGTCAGGCTCGACGACGGCTATTAAATTAATTAAAAAAAACTATATTAGAGTTTTGAACAAATATTATTTTTAATAAGTCGAGCGTAACATAATTAAACGTGTATTTCTGGAGAAGCCAAGCAGCTAGGATTTCGTTCTAAAGAGATTTTGAAAGTGTAAATGTGTACAAATTAAACCACAGTCACCGATATTTCATTCATTTTTGTAAAACCTATTCACCTCAAGAGCCTGGTGTGTTCATCGAACTCAGTACAAATGCGTTTACAAATGCTGTCGAGTTACATGAATAATTATCTAAGATGGCTGTCATCTAATTCCACGCGTTTTGTATCGCTCCGCTAAATTAAAATATATTGTGCCTTTTAAGACCTTTAGAAAGTGGACTTTTTGTATTAATTCACATGTGGTTGATCTGATACTAGTGAAGTTGACGTGTTTTTTATCATTCTACGGTTTATACTGAACTATTCGTGCTCTTACTGAGCCAAGTGTGGTTCCTGCTACATACTGTCAATGGATTCAACCAAGGAGAAATCTGTTCCCGTTTCAAATACCTGTGGTGGTTGCAAAGGGCAATGTAACCTGGACAAGGCTAAAATCTGCCCAGGATGTAGTACACCTTATCACCCTAGTTGTGCAGCTAAATATGCATTGGAAAATGGAACTTATTCTAAGTGTTGTAAATCTCGTGGTGCCTCTCCCGCCAACTTGTCTGTAGCATCAACCAGTTCATTTTCTATCTCTGACGTAGAGCGGATTGTTAATGTAGCCATTACTGAAGCTGTAAAGGGTCTGCATAAGCATTTCACTAACTCCTTCAATACTCTAACAAATAAAGTGGATTCTTTAACGTCTCAATTAAGTGAGGTTAGGACGAGGTTGGATAACTCAGATAAGATAATTAGTGAATTATCTACACGTGTTGACTGGGCGGAATCTTCTTTGTCTACGGTCACTGCGGAAAATCTTTCTTCTAGAGTTAAGAAGATCGAGGGTAATATTACTACAACTACTGCCCTGTTGTCTTCTGCGCCGGATGTCAGCTCTATTTCTCGTTCCTGCGTTGCAGAAGTCAGGGATAGACTGTCTCGTAAAAACAATTTAATTCTTTTTGGCTTCCCTGAAGTTAATCCTCCTACTGAACCATCGCACACTGATATTAACTCCTACGATCAAGAACTTGACTTTTCTAGAATTAGGGACTTTATCTCCGGTTTAGATCCCGCTATTTTACTTGAAAATCTTACATTTGCGAGGCTTGGTTCATTTGTCCAGGGACGTTCAAACCCCAGGCCTGTGAAGGTGCAATGTTCGAGTGAGGCAAATGCAGGGTCTGTTTTGCGGGCCTTGCTTAAGAGAAGAAAAGAGGAAAATCTACCGGAGCAATTAAAAAAACTGTGGATGGTCCCGGACAGAACAAGGCTGCAGCTGCAAGAGATTTCAGATTTAAAACTGGAAATCCAGAAGCGTCATTTGGAGGGAAAACAGAACTTCCGTCTAGTTTTCCGGCAAGGTGATCCAGTAATCGTGGTGAATCGTCCGGCAGTGCATAAGGTTACGGCCCAAACAGAGGTGTGACTAACGTGCTTTCCCCTTTTGCTTCTCTTCGCCCTTCTGAACTTCATGGAATCTCGCCGTCTACTTCTAATCACTGAGATCTCTCTGTCTCTATTGTCAAAATGCCAGAGGAAATAGAATAATATTATCGGCAATGTGCCTCGTAATACCTCTTATCTTATTTCATTTTCTTATATTTTTTATATATATTTTTATAAAATATTAGTTAAAGTTGTGAATGTATATCCTTATTTAAAATTCCGTATCTGATTATAATTATAATTTTAATGTTGAAATAGCATCACGTTTAAAAACCAACTTTTGTATTTACTTAAAATTGAATTGACTGTTTAGAGAGAACAACTCGGTTGTTAGAATATGTATTTTCTTTCTTCCTTCTTGGAGCAACTTTAACTATATTTATTTCTATATTGCGTACCTATATTTAAAATGTAATTCTTAACGCAGCCTAAATTACTTCGAAACATTATTGTTAAAAATTTTGTTATATTTTGAGTACTTACGTACTAAAGGGTCTTTTTATACACTGTATATTGCCCGTTTATATTTGAATAAATAAATAAATAAATAAAAAAATTATAAATTATTGAATTCTATAATGCAAAAAAATACAAAAAAAATTATTTTATTGTCGTCGAAACTCCTTTTGAAAAAATTATTTCTGAAAAATAATAACCAGTTCCATAAACACCTATTTTATTCTAGATAAGATCTCTACTAGATCATATGAAACTTGACTGGGAATCAATTAAAACGTGTCAATCTGATTTAGACATCATACGACGATCTTTCCAAAAAGGGAGATTTATTTCTACAACTTTTGCAGGTAGATAGTTTTAATTAATTTTTAATTATTTTTTATTACACGTGTTAGGGTTCGACGATTTACTTTCTTAATTCTTATTATGATTAATAAATACCATTATACATGTAAAGAAAATTTTGCCTTTGCAGCATAAAGCTTGCGCAGAACCTTCGCTTGACCACCGGACAGTCACTGTACAGCTGCGGCAAGAGACTAGCGCAGTCATTTATGTACCTTTTTTGGTTTAATTGCTAAAAATGGTACTTACCCAAAGGAAGAGAATAACTTTATGCTATCAAAGCTACCATTTTTTCGTGTTGAGTCTAATTTAACATTCCAAACTTCCACCCAGTTTTTTAACACACCTATATTTATTCAGCAATCACAATATTCTCTTTCGCATGTTAAGCCTCAGTTAGTTGCTCCCCGTGTTCACAGATATTCCTCTGGCGATGTCGTCGAAATTATAGAAGTGGCCCCATGTTTCATTAATATTGTTAAAAATTAAAAGTCATAATATTTTCTAGTACTATTGATTATTTATTATACCGTCAGATGGGGCTTTTTTGTGCGCCATGTGGTTATTTTGTGCACGCCAGGTTTTTAATGAATAAAATCTATATATTCAGTTGTTTAAATTTGCTACTTGGTATAAATATTTTCTGATATCTAGACTACAGAAAGTGCTAAATGAAATTACTTAATTTTTTTTCAAAAATCAGAAACAAAACGTAGTCGTGAAAATGAAGCAGAAAATTTTCAAAGTTCTTAAAATTCTGTTTAGATCTCCGGAAGTTTAGAAGAGTTTCTAAAAGTATTAATAATACTTGTTGATAAATTAGTTGTGATGGTATATCCGAGATGTGCTAATTTTTTATTGCATATTTAAAGAAAAAAGTGTAAAAAACTGAAAAACCAGAATTTGGTGGGTTATTTTAGGCATTCTTTAAAATCAATTATTTTCGAAAAATTTGTTTTGTAGTTAGTAAAAAATACTTTAGAATTTAGTTTTAAAACTTTTTTGTCTTATTGTTGTTATAAAACCAAGATATAAGCATAAAATTTCAATTTTACACGCGGTGCCATAAAAACCTCAAAAAACTAACTTTACACGGAAAAAATTAGTTCTAGAATAATTCTTGAATTAGTTCAAAAACTCAGGATACGAAAATAATTCGGCGATATGTCTAAAAATTTTAATAATCTTTCTGAAATTTTTCAAGTATTTCTAAAAAGATCTTCAAGAATTCTTAATAGCTGCGCGATTGGAAGATTGCTTTCGCGGTGATCTAAAAGTTCTGGAACTGAAATAGAAGGCGCAGTACACTGACCAGGCCCCCATATAGCGCTTAGTTCACTCAAGTATGATTTATGCGTACAATATTACAATCGCGTGTTAGCTCAGTTGGACAAAGTGAAGAGATTTTCTGTAGCCTCAAGGAACTGAGTTCGAGTACTCCTGGGTGAAAATTTTTTTCAAATTAAAAAAATGTTCTCTTTTGAAACGAGTTCCGTAATTCTTATTCTAAATTTCGGAAGTTTTCTTGAAATTCATTATAAGTTTTCTAGAAAAACTCTTAGGTATATGTCAAAGAATTGATAATAAGAACTCCCGAAAAATTCTCGTATCCTAAGTTCTTGTACTAATTCAAGAATTATTCTACAACTAATTTTTTCCGTGTAATAATTATATGCTTTTCAAGTTGATTTTTAAACTTTTTTTTTTAAAGTCACTCAAGAAGTGTAGTAGAAGTTTTATTAAGTAAGATTTACTTAAAAAATAACTTTTTTTGTAAATCTACTTTTTTGTAAAATTTCAGTACTTTACTTTCAAACCAGTTAAACAATAGTAGTATAGCTAGGGGGGTACAAGCGCACTTACCGACGCGCTCGTCGGTAATGCAGATTCCTACTGTATCAAAGGTCGGTAACTACTGGCGGTCGGTAATGCAGATTTTTACTCTACCATCAGTCGGTAATGTACATTCCTCACATGAATTTTGACTCGATCGGTAAGTTAGAGTTCTACTTTACCGACTTCCCACTTGACCATCCCTGGTGGCTGTTCGATTATATAAATTTTACTTAAAACAGGTAAGTCTATTTAAATCTCCCGCCGGCATTTGGAATTGTACGGAGAATTTCCGTTGGAGGACCCTGCAAGCGCAACTGGTAGACGCAAGTGATCCCCAACCTCAGGAGACGGGATGTATAGAGTTGCGTGCGCAATTATGTTTTGGAGGGTGGGCCATCATAGTGGGGAACATCAAGCATGGTGGGGAACTGACTATAACTTGCGGAGCGCAAGCCAGGAGAGTCATTCTCTTTTCAGGTCAGCAGCAGTAGCAGTCGAAGAGGTTTATTTTTAGCACTTATTTTCAGCTTTTTTTTATTATTTGTTTTTATTTTCAGATTCTGTTTTTCTTTCAGGTTTTCTCATTTTTGTTTTTAATTTATTTCTAATTTTTATTTTCAGCCTTTATTTCTTTTGTTCATATTTTCAAGAATTTTTATTTTCAGCTCTTATTTTCAGCTTTTATTATTTATTTATTTTCATGTTTTTATTTTGTTGTTGTTTCTTTTCAGGTAATCTTTTTTTTATTATCAGTTTATTTTCAGGTTTTCTTTTTCAGCTTTTTTTTTGATTTAGCTTTTCAAGATGCCAAAGTGCAAGATGGAAAAGAAATGTCGACGTCAAATCAACCTCGAGGAGTACAAGGAAGTCTGTAATAGGACTGAAATCTTCTTGCAAATCGCTCACAGTGAGTTAATTAACACTGCATTAATGTCTGGTGATTGTAGAACGATTCAGGCATTCGAATGGCAAAACAAATGTCAGCGATGTATGAATATAATTAGAAAATTTTTGCACAGATCGGAGTTATCCTCTTCTCAAAAAGCAAGATGCTTAAATTTAAATCAGAAATTAGAATATTTGCGTTGCCATTTCGAAGCCTTTATGAAAAGCGGTGCGGGTATTCAAATGTCTAGTGATAGAATTAAATGGATTGATTTTGATAAAGCGTTCGATAGTCGTTTACAAACTAGCGCTATTATAAATTTGACTCATTTAGATATTAACGAGTTCTTTGATGATGCATTTGCTTTGTTTAAATATCATGTAGAAATAGCTCTAAACAAATATGGTCCGCTAAAAGTGTATACCGTTTTGGGCGCGAAATTAAAAAAAGATTTGAATGATGGAGCAGTAGAATTTGATTTTAAAACGTTTACCGCGAAAACTGATGAAATTTTGACTACAACCGAGTTAGATAACTGGTATAATGATAATGTCAAACAAATTATTTTACAAAAAATTAAAGAATTTCAGGAAAAAGATTCCAATTGGAAACTTGATTCAATTCAAAGATTAGAGGTAAACATCAACAAGTACAACCCCATGCGTGCAAGTTCTTACAAAGATTTGCCACTTGTTATTAAAAATAAACAAGCATGTATTAATGTTCAGAATTATAAAGATAACCAATGTTTTAAATGGGCAATTCTATCAGCTTTGCATAAACCATTAAGGGATTCAAACCGCTTTTCAAAATATTTCCAATATAAAGATGAACTTGACTTTACTGGAATTGAGTTCCCTGTTGCACTCAAAGACATTTCAAAATTTGAAAATCTAAATGATATTTCAGTCAACGTTTACGGTCTTTCAAGACAAAATTGTAATTTTAATGTATTCCCATTACACCTTACATCGGAAAAGAAGGTTAAGCATATAAATCTTCTACGAATTGAAGACCACTACATTGATGAAACATTAATTGAAGAAGAAGAGAATGAAATATAAATCATATCTTTCAACTATCATTACGTGTGGATCAAGGATTTATCAAAGCTTGTGTATTCACAATTATCAAAGAAGAGAGCTAAGAAGTACATTTGCGATCGTTGCTTACATTATTTTTCTAAAGAATTTAAACTTACTGAACATGAAGAAATCTTTAGAACCATGAATGATACAAAAATTCGACTTCCAGAACTAGGTCGACATACTGTTGAATTTAAAAATTTTGAAAACAAGGAGCGCATTCCTTTCATTATTTACGCAGACTGTGAAAGTCTTTTGATTCCTGCTGAAACAGAAGAAGAAGTAGGCAATACTAACGTGTTTCAATATCATAAATTGCTCAGCATTGGGTATTATTTCAAGTGTGCTTTTGATGACTCGTTGTCTATATACAAAGCATCCCCTAGAGATGAAGACGATCCAGCCAAGTGGTTTTCAAAAGAATTAAAGAATGTGGTTGAAGAAGTAGAGGTCATCTTTAAAAATTTCAAGCCTATGGAAGCACTAAATCCACAGCAACTAAATGATTTTAGAAATTCAAATACGTGTCATATTTGTAAAAGGAACTTCGCGCGTGGGGATGTCAAAGTAAGAGACCACTGTCATCTAACGGGTAAATACAGGGGTGCCGCGCATTAAGATTGTAATATTAACTATCACGAATCGCGAACCATACCTGTTGTTTTTCATAACCTGAGTGGCTATGATGCTCATTTTATTATTGAAGCTATTGCAACCGAGTTTGATGGTAAAGTTGATCTGCTTCCTATAAATAAAGAAAAGTATATCAGCTTTACTAAAAATGTAAAGGATAGTTTTATAAAGTTTCGTTTTATTGATTCTTTTAAGTTTATGGCATCATCATTGGACAAGTTATCATCTTATCTTGACGAATACAAAATTGTAGAATCAGTTTTTTCGAACTTCAGTAACGATAAAATTCATTTACTAACACGCAAAGGAGTTTTTCCTTATGAGTATTTTGACTCGAAGGAAAAGCTTAACGAGACTCAATTACCGCCTAAAGAAAAGTTTTACAGTACTTTAAATGATTCTAATATCTCCGAAGAAGATTACTTGCATGCACAAAAAGTTTGGATTGATTTCGGTTGTCAAAATCTCGGTGATTATGTGTACTTGTACATGAAAACTGACGTGTTATTGCTTGCTGATGTATTTGAAAATTTTAGAAAACAGTGTTTAATCGCATATGAACTTGATCCAGCGCATTACTACACTACACCCGGACTAACTTGGGATGCGATGCTCAAGTATACAAATGTAAGATTAGAACTCCTCACTGACATTGATATGGTAATGTTTATTGAACGCGGTATTAGAGGAGGAGTAAGTCAATGTACAAATCGATACGCAAAAGCTAATAACCCATACATGGAGAAATTTAATGAAAGTGAGGAGACATCTTACATCGTATACTTGGATGCAAATAATTTGTATGGCTGGGCAATGGTGCAAGCGCTTCCCTATGGTAGTTTCGAGTGGGTAGAAAATGTTGACAATAATTTTGATTTCAATGTTGAAGATGATGCGTCAATTGGTTACATCTTGGAAGTAGATTTAGATTACCCGGATGAACTGCATGAAAAACATAGCGATTTTCCGTTTTGCCCGGAACACTTGAAACCACCAGAGTCTAAGGAAGAGAAGCTCCCTACTACTCTCCTGCCGAAACGAAAGCACGTTCTCCATTATCGTGCTCTAAAACAAGCTCTAGCAAATGGTCTTGTTTTAGTTAAAATTCATCGCGTTTTAAAATTTAAACAGTCTGCATGGCTAAAAAATTATATTGATTTTAATACGCAACAAAGAACAAATGCCAAAAATGAATTTGAGAAAAACTTGTTTAAACTGATGAACAACGCGGTATATGGCAAAACAATGGAGAACGTGCGAAATCATGTTGATATAAAACTCGTGACAAAGTGGGAGGGTAGGTATGGAGCTGACGCCTTAATCGCAAAACCAAATTTCCACAGCAGAGCCATTTTTAATGAAAACTTGGTAGCTGTGGAATCGAAAAAAGTTGAAGTTTTCATGAACAAACCACTCTATGTGGGCCTTAGCGTATTAGACATTTCGATATCTATGCAGACATGAAAATTGACATTCATAGATTTGACACCTCTGATTATCCCGCTAATAACGTCTACGGTATTCCGCAAGCCAATAAAAAAGTTTTAGGATTGATAAAAGATGAATGTAGCGGGAAAATTGTAACTGAATTTGTTGGCTTGCGGAGTAAAATGTATAGCTTGCGTGTTGAAAATAAAGATTTTGTTAAAAAAGCTAAGGGTGTAAAAACCAGCGTTGTAAATAAAACCATTGCATTCGACGACTACATGTACTGCTTACAAAATGTTAAAATACAATCTCGAATTCAATATTGTATTAGATCAAAAAATCACAATGTTCGAACATTGCAACAACAAAAAAATTGCGTTAAGTCCTTATGACGATAAAAGATTTTTGTTACCTAATAGTACCGATACCCTTGCATGGGGCCATTGTGAAATCATTATTATTATTTCTTTTAGCTTGTTTATGAAGTTCCGAAACTACTGTCAACTTTTTGTCGTCCATTTTCAAGAAGAATTAAGCGAGCGTCCAATTGTTGAATAATTTCTGCGTTTCGAAAAGCCAAGTCCTGATTTATCTGACTTTCCAATACTTTTAATTTTTGATCTATTGAGTCCTCAAGACTTTTTAATAATATTTGATTGTTATCAACTTCTGATCTGATTAAAGATGTTACTTGAAAGACGGTTTTGATTTCGTTTTGAATGATTTGTTGTGCAAGTTTTAAATTTATAGCGTCATGCAGTTCTTTAGCTTCTTCAACGTTACAAAGTCTTTTATTGTCAAGGTTGTAATGTCCGTCTGAGGTAAGTTTAAATCCAATACCAAGAAGTCCGCGACTTGCAACAGCAGATCGTGACAAGGAATGTCCAAACACGTCAATGCTCATTGTGATACTGATAATTTATATAATCATACTCTCTTAATATATAATTCGAGCTTCACGTAGTTCCTCAATAATTGACATAATTTCATTGTTATGACTTGGATTTCCAGCTTGCTGTGATGCTAAAAGCAGTCGTAAACGATCAACAAGTTCATTTGGATCATCCCAATAAATATAGTCTGGTTTAAATTGTCTTTTTGCTATCATGAATTTCGGTAATTTTCTCTTTAAAGAACCTCCACCTTTTTTCGGAGTACTCTTGAATAGCGTTGCAATTATACTGGTATATTTGGAATTTTTAGAAGTTTGGATGGGTTCAGTTGGACTGTAATTCTTTCGATGAGCATTTGTAGAAACAAGAATTTCTTTATAATTTGCTAAATCATTTGAAGTTATGAAAGATTCATCAGGTTTTTGTTTGAATAAAAGTTCAAGTAATCCAGCAGTTTTCATATAATTTTTCTTTCCAACAATTTTGATATTTGAGCCTTCAAAAACAATGGGTGTATCACCAATTATAAAGGAACCATTTGGAAGTTTTCGCACTCCATAAACCAGATCTAAGAAACTTTTCCTATTTTTATTCAACAATAAAATAAATTTATTTGTCAATTTTTCATAATTATCATCATTTTCATGATGCGGAGTTGTATCAACTATAGTCGTATCCAGTAAACTTGTGTCCAATAAAGTTGATTCATCATCAAAAGCAGTTGAAAAAGAGAAATCGTTATCCTCCCCTTTCTTTATCTTTTCAAGCTTAATGTCTTTCACTGGATCATCTTTTACATTTACTAATTTTTAAAGTGGTGCGACTATTGGTTGAAATGTTTCTTTCAACATTGTTTCTGCAGCTTCTTTACCCATTTTCAATAAACGATGTTTACGTCTAATAGCATCACTTGCTTTTGCTATTTGACGTAGAGTATCTTGCTCTTTTCGATACATGTTTCTATTTTAACAATATAAAGTATACTAATTTATAATTAATTGAACTCTTGTATTTATAGTGTAATAAAACAATCAAATCCTTTGCGATATCTTCCATCATTCGAATTTCTATCTTTATCAATGACAACAAATCCATATTTATCCGATTTCCAGCATTCTGAGCATAAATCACGAAATTGAGTATATGTCATGTCTGTGTTAACATGATCTTCATACACATGTTTTAGATTTTGTTCATCTTGTTTAAAAAGTATCAATAAATTGGCATTGTCTCAAACCAAGTGTTTTGGAATACGGGCATAAGTTTGACACAAGTAGAAACTATCAACATTTACATGTCTACCCATACAAAAGAAGGCTCTTACATTGTCTTGTTTCTCACAAGCTATATCATGAAAAATAAATATTGAATTTGGTTTAGCTTCCTTAGGTGATACTACTTCCTCATGCTCTCTAAAAGGAAAATACTGTATACCTTCTACATTTTTGAGTACATTTTCCAGGTATTTAGGTTGTTCTAAAGATTTTGAATATAGATAAATGTTTTCAAAACTCAAACCATTTGGATGTATAATTAGAGAAAGGAGGACGTTTGTTTTACCACAATTGGAGGGTCCGCAAGAAACTGCACGAATGCTGTCTGAGAATAGACTGCCATGACGTTTTATCTTTTTTTCACTAGTTGCAATATCGACACTTGTGATTGGCAGTTTAACAGGTTGTGTTGTGAACAACATCTTGACATCGACTGGTTGAGAAAGCTATAAATAGCGTGCTTTTATAGCTTTTTTAATCAGTCTCATACAAGCTTTCAAGATGTGCGTTTGACATGATTACGCATAAAGTGAAAAAAGGTAAAGGTTTAGTCAACCGTGTTATCAATAATTTACCGTTCGAGTTACATTTACCTGGTTATCAGTTTTGTGGACCTGGTACTAAACTAAGAAAGCTATAAATAGCGTGCTTTTATAGCTTTTTTAATCAGTCTCATACAAGCTTTCAAGATGTGCGTTTGACATGATTACGCATAAAGTGAAAAAAGGTAAAGGTTTAGTCAACCGTGTTATCAATAATTTACCGTTCGAGTTACATTTACCTGGTTATCAGTTTTGTGGACCTGGTACTAAACTAGCAAAACGATTAGCTCGTGGTGATCAAGGTGTTAATCCTTTAGACAGCGCTTGCAAAGAACACGACATTGCCTATTCGCAAAATCGTGAAAATATAAACGCAAGAAACGCTGCAGATAAAGTACTAGCTGAAAAAGCGTGGCAACGTGTTTTAGCTAAAGATTAAACTATTAGTGAAAGAGCAGCTGCTTTAGCTATATCTGGAACAATGAAGGCTAAATCAACATTAGGTATGGGGGTGCGAAGGAAAAAGAAATCTTTAATAAAAAAGAGGAAGAAAACTAAATGTATAAAAAAGAGAATTGCACTGAGAAGAGTCGTTGATGCCGCTAAGAAGAATATGATGCCTGGCAATAATGCTGAAGAATCTATTCGAGCTGCTATGATTGGTGCACGCAGAGCAATTAAAAGTGCTGGTGGTATATCTAAAATTTTATCACCTCGTATTCTTCCAGTTTCTACAAAAGTTGGTAGTATTTTACCTCTAATTCCAATCTTTGCTGGACTCAGCGCATTAGGAGCTCTTGCTGGTGGAGCATCTGGTATAGCAAAGGCTGTGAATGATGCTAAAACAGCTAAGGAAGAACTTGCAGAAGCTCACCGACATAACAGAATAATGGAGGAAATATCACTTGGAAAAGGTTTACACTTGAAACCCTATAGACAAGGACTTGGTCTTCATATTAAACCTTTTAATCTGGGAAAAGGATTGAAAAAACGTAGATCAAGAAAGAAGCGAACTTTGGAGAATAAACGAACATCAATGAAGAAAAAGAACTAGCATTGAAGCTACCTCATCGTGCATTAACTGACTTTGATTTGTGGAATTATGCAAAGACTCTAAAAATACCACATTTCCCTGGAGTGTTTATGCGTAATGAATTACCAGCTAAAGGCCCTTTTCAATATGAGTCAGCAATTATTAATTTGGATGATAAGGAAGGTCTCGGTACACACTGGGTTGCATATAAAAAATTAAAAAATGAAACAATGTACTTTGATAGTTTTGGCAATCTTCCTCCTCCAAATGATCTCATCACTTACCTGGGTGACGGTAGCTTCATAAAATACAATCATGAAAGATATCAAAATTATGATACATTTATATGTGGACACTTGTGTTTAAAATTTTTATGTAAACAACTTAATGTTAAGAGCAGTTTTAGGCTATATAAGAACATGTAAATTTTATAAGCTTCAGTGTTAAAACTAACATCATCATGAGTGGTTCATTTACTTTAACGTTAACGGAAACATCTTCGGTTCTTGAAGCTGAATATTTTCCACCAATAGAACTCAATCCAAATAAAAATTATGTACTTGGTCTTGTTGAATTACTGACTTTCAATTCAATCCCTAATATTGATGAAAGCAACAACAAATTTCATATAGGTTATAAGATAATTACTATACCAACAGGTAGTTATGAAATAAAAGATACTGAGGCATACATACAAAGCGCTGTGCCAGATGATTGTACAATAAATATTAAACCTAATAACAGTACATTACGCAGTATGATTTTTTCAAATCATCAAACTAATTTTACATATCCAAATTCTGTTGGTACGCTCTTGGGATTTACTCCTCGCGAACTGGTAGGTAATGAGACACATATATCAGATTTACCTGTATCTATTTTAAAAGTTAATGCTCTACGTGTTGAGTGCAATATTACATCTGGAGCGTATATAAATAATCAAAAAGTGCACACGATTCATGAATTCTTTCCTAGTGTTCCGCCAGGATATAAGATTGTGGAAGTACCAACACATGTCATTTATCTTCCAATAGCAGTCAAGACAATACATAATATTCAACTCCGCATTGTTGATCAAGACGGTGATTTGATAAATTTTCGAGGAGAAACTATAACGATTCGCTTACATATAAAATCAATATAACGGGGATTGTATATAATCAAAAAGTTGGAGGAAACTATAAAAGCTTGCAAACATGCAAGAAGCAAAGCAGTCTAAATTTATCTCGCAAGGTGTTAACACCTCAGAATCGCAGTTTTCTGAAGCAAATAGGTCTAAAAGTTATACCTCAAGGAAAACGACAAAACAATTAATCTATATATTTTTTGGGTGTTGTTGTAACAAAAATGGAAGATCTTCTCAACATTGCAACTCCAGTAAATTTTGATGAGTCCATAGCTCATTATGAGATTCATGCTCATTAACCCTATGCTTCATCATCCTTTAACAATAGTTCTACCAAGCAAAAGTTCATTACATATATTTGGAAAGTTGACCAGAAATAATGAAGTTACTCAAACTGAAAATGTACACTTGAGCAGCAATGCCATATGTTTTTTATTTGATGAAATTCGCTATGAATTAAATGGTATCGAAATTGACAGATGTAAATATGTTGGACATACTACAATCATGAAAAATTATGTATGTCTAAACCCCCCTCAGCTCAACTTTATGGAAAATGCAGGATTTTCAAAAATATTAGATGATTCAAGAATTACAGTGGAAAATGGTTATTTCAACGTAACAATACCACTTGGTATGATTTTTGGTTTTGCTGAAGATTATACAAAAATTGTTATAAACGCTAAACATGAACTTGTTTTGACAAGATCACGAAATTACTTGAATGCAATAATTCAAACAGGACAAGCAGAAGTTGATGAAGAATTTAAAATTACAATCAATAAGATTGAATGGATGGTTCCATACGTTTTACCAGCAGACAATAATAAAATTAAATTATTAAAATTAATTGAAAAAGATCCACTAATCTCAATGAGTTTTCGATAATGGGAAATGTATGAATACCCTTTAGTTCCTACAAGTTCAAAAGTTATGTGGCAAATTAAAACTTCAACACAATTAGAGAAGCCACGTTATGTAATACTTGGATTTCAAACAGAAGAAAAAGATTTGCGAAAAAAATATGCTTGTCATTTTGATCATTGTAATATTACAAATGTAAAACTCTTTTTGAATTTTCAGTATTATCCTTATGGGAATTTAAATACAAATTTTGAACAAAACCAATATTCTCTACTCTATGAAATGTATGCTAATTTTCAAACTTCTTATTACGGAAAAGAATCTGTGCCTGTCTTAACTAAAAATAATTTTAAAAATTTGGCTCCTCTAGTTGTAATTGATTGTTCTAAACAAAATGAATTTCTCAAACAAGCGTCTGTTGATGTACGTCTAGAATTTGAATCAACCAATAATATGCCAGCTGAAACTACAGCCTATTGTATCATAATCCACGACTGCATTGTACAATATAAGCCAATCAGCGGCGTTGTCAAGAAGTTGCTGTAGAGAGGGTAAAAAAGTGGTGGGGATGAACACTATAAATTCAGCTGCTCTCGGGCAGAAATTCATTTCTGTTTCAGCATTATTTGTTTCAGGATGGAGTTCATCGTAGACGTTCAGGGCTTCAAAAGGCCTTACAATGAATTTATTTTCAAGGAATTGGCCATACTTCTTCTTCAAGCAGAAGCTGGTCCGATGGAGAAATCCCCTACGATGAATTGCAGCCTATTTTAAAAGAAAATTTACATAGTGCAAAAACAATCTACGTCAAAGGATTGGAGAAGAAACAGTGGCTAGAAAAATATTTCTTAAATGTAGTAGATTTATATCGATTAAAAAGTTAAAATTGGAATCATTGACTCCCGCTTGTACACATCACTCTTTCGAAAACGCAAATTGTGCTGTAAATAACGTTGTAATTCTTCGAGATTGGTTTCAAAAACCTACAAACCAATTTATAAATGTAGTTGCTCAAGGAATTGACGAAGTTGATTCTACTTTAAAGACGTTCTATGAAAATTGTGAATCTTTATTGTAATAAAACAATTGAAGACTTTTTTAAAGAAAAATAAACATAAATAATTTAAATTTATAATATGATCTCTTAATTTCAAAGACCTACCCTTAAATATTTTTGATTTAAATACTTTCTTATAATATTTAAAAAAAACTACTTCAAATTGCGAAAAAATTAAATTTAAAAAATATAGTATTACCTACTATCATATTTTATACAAATATTTACTGTTAATTATCTATTTTTTTCATCTTAATAGATTTTCTCATCGTTATCTATATCTCCTCGATTTACTCTATTTTATAATTCCTGAAAATAAAACTTGAAAGCTATTTCATAATTACTAAAAAGACTTATCCTTTTTTAAAATTAACAGAGGGAAGAAAATAATTTTTAAATTAATTTATAGGTAAATATTTCTTTTACTGATCTTATTATTAAAAATTTACATTATACAAATATAAATATATTAGTTTAAATTATTTAAATTTAAATTCCATGGCGTTGTATGTTCCCCCCAAGTACTTCATGCATAACTTGTTTGAACTTGCAGCTTCTTTCCTCATCTCTAAGGTATTTGACTCGTCCTCGAAGAATTTTACAAATCTGGCTGCAGGAAAGTTATAAATTCATTATCTACTTCTGTCATAATCCTTGATCCAAATCTTATCTTCACCTTTGTTAGCTTTGTAATCATGTAGTGGCCATTGGGAACTAATTCGCAGAGTGGCTTTGTAGGTAGGGTAGCTTCCATGCGCCCAACAGAGTTCACTTTTTCCAAATCAATATTTTTAGTAATTGAAAAACTAACCTTAAACAGAAAAGATAAAAGAAAGTAGATATTAAAAACTTTAAGATGATAAAAGTATTTGAAAAAAAATCAGTGAAAGTAAACAAGCTGCAACGAAAGCCTTCCGCACTCGATAGTTAAAATATTATGAGTGATTTTAGAGCTATTTTTTAACATCTTTTGAGTGCCCTTGAACAGGAAAGTAACATTTGTTATTTTCTCTGGGTAATTTTCAGAAAACCCATAAAAATCGTATTTTTTGCCAATAACGAAAGCCTTCCGCACTCGATATTAAAAATGTCATGAGTGATTTAAGGGCCATTTTTTACTATCTTTTAAGTGCCCTAGAACAGGAAAGTAAGATTTGTTATTTTCTCTGGGTAATTTTCAAAAAACCTATAAAAATAGTAGTTTTTGCCAATAACGAAAGCCTTCCGCACTCGATATTTAAAAAGTCATTCATGATCTTAGAGCCATTTTTTACCATCTTTTGAGTGTCTTAGAACAGGAAAGTAAGATTTGTTATTTTCTCTGGGTAGTTTTCAAAAAACCCATAAAAATCGTAGTTTTTTCCAATAACGAAAGCCTTCCGCACTTGATATTTAAAAAGTCATTCATGATTTTAGAGCCATTTTTTACCATCTTTTAAGTGTCTTAGAACAGGAAAGTAAGATTTGTTATTTTCTCTGGGTAATTTTCAAAAAACCTATAAAAAACGTAGTTTTTTCCAATAACGAAAGCATTCCGCACTCGATATTTAAAATGTCATGAGTGATTTTAGGGCCATTTTTGGCTTTATTTTAAGTGCTCTAGAACAGGAAAGTAACATTTGTTATTTTCTCAGGGAAATTTTCAAAAAACCTATAAAAATCGTAGTTTTTGCCAATAACGAAAGCCATCCGCACTCGATATTTAAAATGTCATGAGTGATTTTAGGGCCATTTTTTACTATCTTTTGAGTGCCCTAGAACAGAAAAGTAAGATTTGTTATTTTCTCTGGGTAATTTTAAAAAAACCTATAAAAATCGTTGTTTTTGCCAATAAGGAAAGCCTTCCGCACTTGATATTTAAAATGTCATGAGTGATTTTAGCTCCATTTTTTACTATCTTTTGAGTGCCCTAGAACAGAAAAGTAAGATTTGTTATTTTCTCTGGGTAATTTTAAAAAAACCTATAAAAATCGTTGTTTTCGCCAATAACGAAAGCCTTCCGCACTCAATATTTAAAATGTCATGAGTGATTTTAGGGCCATTTTTTACTATTTTTTAAGTGCCCTAGAACAGGAAAGTAAGATTTGTAATTTTCTCTGGGTAATTTTTAAAAAACCTATAAAAATCGTAGTTTTTGCCAATAACGAAAGCCTTCCGCACTCGATATTTAAAAAGTCATTCATGATTTTAGGGCCATCTTTTACCATCTTTTAAGTGACCTAGAACAGGAAAGTAAGATTTGTTATTTTCTCTGGGTAATTTTCAGAAAACCCATAAAAATTGTAGTTTTTTCCAATAACGAAAGCCTTCCGCACTCGATATTTAAAATGTCATGAGTGATTTTAGCTCCATTTTTTACCACGTTTTAAGTGCTCTAGAAAAGGAAAGTAACATTTGTTATTTTCTATGGGTAATTTTCAAAAAACCTATAAAAAACGTAGTTTTTGCCAATAAGGAAAGCCTTCCGCACTTGATATTTAAAATGTCATGAGTGATTTTAGCTCCATTTTTTACCACGTTTTAAGTGCTCTAGAAAAGGAAAGTAACATTTGTTATTTTCTATGGGTAATTTTCAAAAAACCTATAAAAATCGTAGTTTTTGCCAATAACGAAACCCTTCTGAGCTCGATATTTAAAATATCATAGGTGATTTTAGGGCTATTTTTTACAATTTTTTGAGTGCCCTTGAAAAGGAAAGTAACATTTGTTATTTTCTCTGGGTAATTTTCAAAAACCCATAAAAATCGTAGTTTTTTCCAATAACGAAAGCCATCCGCATTCGATATTTAAAAAGTCATTCATGATTTTAGAGCCATTTTTTACCATCTTTTGAGTGTCTTAGAAAAGGAAAGTAACATTTGTTATTTTCTATAGATAATTTTCAAAAAACCTATAAAAAACGTAGTTTTTGCCAATAACGAAACCCTTCCGCACTCGATATTTAAAATATCATAAGTGATTTTAGGGCTATTTTTTACCACGTTTTAAGTGCCCTAGAACAGGAAAGTCAGATTTGTAATTTTCTCTGGGTAATTTTCAAAAAACCTATAAAAATAGTAGTTTTTGACAATAACGAAACCCTTCCGCACTCGATATTTAAAATATCATAAGTGATTTTAGGGCTATTTTTTACAATTTTTTGAGTGCTCTTGAAAAGGAAAGTAAGATTTGTAATTTTCTGTGGGTAATTTTCAAAAAACCTATAAAAATCGTAGTTTTTGCCAATAACGAAAGCCTTCCGCACTCGATATTTAAAATGTCATGAGTGATTTTAGGGCCATTTTTTACCATCCTTTGAGTGTCTTAGAACAGGAAAGTAAGATTTGTTATTTTCTTTGGGTAATTTTCAAAAAACCCATAAAAATCGTATTTTTTGCCAATAACAGATGCCTTCCGCACTCGATATTTAAAATGTTATGAGTGATTTTAGGGCCATTTTTTACCATCTTTTGAGTGACCTAGAACAGGAAAGTAAGATTTGTTATTTTCTCTGGGTAATTTTCAGAAAACCCATAAAAATCGTAGTTTTTTCCAATAACGAAAGCCTTTCGCACTCGATATTTGAAAAGTCATTCATGATTTTAGAGGCATTTTGTTACTATTTTTTGAGTACCCTGGAACAGGAATGTAAGATTCGTTCTTTTCTCTAAATAATTTTCAAAAAACCTATAAAAAACGTAGTTTTTGCCAATAACGAAAGCCTTCCGCACTCGATATTTAAAATGTCATAAGTGATTTTAGCTCCATTTTTTACCACGTTTTAAGTGCTCTGGAAAAGGAAAGTAACATTTGTTATTTTTTATGGGTAATTTTCAAAAAACCTATAAAGAACGTAGTTTTTGCCAATAACGAAAGCCTCGGCACTCGATATTTAAAATGTCATGAGTGACTTTAGGGCCATTTTTTACCATCTTTTGAGTGCCATAGAGCCGAAAAGTCAGATTTGTTATTTTCTCTGGGTAATTTTCAAAAAACCTATAAAAAACGTTGTTTTTGCCAATTAGGAAAGCCTTCCGCACTTGATATTTAAAATGTCATGAGTGATTTTAGCTCCATTTTTTACCACGTTTTAAGTGCCCTAGAACAGGAAAGTCAGATTTGTAATTTTCTCTGGGTAATTTTCAAAAAACCTATAAAAATCGTAGTTTTTGCCAATAACGAAAGCCTTCCGCACTCGATATTTAAAATATCATAAGTGATTTTAGGGCTATTTTTTACAATTTTTTGAGTGCCCTTGAAAAGGAAAGTAACATTTGTTATTTTCTCTGGGTAATTTTCAAAAACCCATAAAAATCGTATTTTTTGCCAATAACGAAAGCCTTCCGCACTCAATATTTAAAATGTCATGAGTGATTTTAGGGCCATTTTTTACTATCTTTTAAGTGCCCTAGAACAGGAAAGTAAGATTTGTAATTTTCTCTGTGTAATTTTCAAAAAACCTATAAAAATCGTAGTTTTTGCCAATAACGAAAGCCTTCCGCACTCGATATTCAAAATGTCATGAGTGATTTAAGGGCCATTTTTTACCATCTTTTGATTGCCCTAGAACGGGAAAGTAAGATTTGCTATTTTCTCTGGGTAATTTTCAAAAAACCCATAAAAATCGTAGTTTTTGCCAATAACGAAAGCCTTCCGCACTCGATATTCAAAATGTCATGAGTGATTTAAGGGCCATTTTTTACCATCTTTTGATTGCCCTAGAACGGGAAAGTAGGATTTGTTATTTTCTCTGGGTAATTTTTAAAAAACCCATAAAAATCGTATTTTTTGCCAATAACAGAAGCCTTACGCACTCGATATTTAAAATGTCATGACTGATTTTAGGGACATTTTTACCATCTTTTGAGTGCCCTAGAACAGGACAGAAAGATTTGCTATTTTCTCTGGGTAATTTTCATAAAACCCATAAAAATTGTAGTTTTTGCCAATAACGAAAGCCTTCCGCAGTCGATATTTAAAATGTCATGAGTGTTTTTAGGGCCATTTTTTACCATCTTTTGAGTGCTCTAGAACGGGAAAGTAATATTTGCTATTTTCTCTGGGTAATTTTCAAAAAACCCATAAAAATCGTATTTTTTGCCAATAACAGAAGCCTTACGCACTCGATATTTAAAATGTCATGACTGATTTTAGGGACATTTTTACCATCTTTTGAGTGCCCTAGAACAGGACAGAAAGATTTGCTATTTTCTCTGGGTAATTTTCATAAAACCCATAAAAATTGTAGTTTTTGCCAATAACGAAAGCCTTCCGCACTCGATATTCAAAATGTCATGAGTGATTTAAGGGCCATTTTTTACCATCTTTTGATTGCCCTAGAACGGGAAAGTAGGATTTGTTATTTTCTCTGGGTAATTTTTAAAAAACCCATAAAAATCGTATTTTTTGCCAATAACAGAAGCCTTACGCACTCGATATTTAAAATGTCATGACTGATTTTAGGGACATTTTTACCATCTTTTGAGTGCCCTAGAACAGGACAGAAAGATTTGCTATTTTCTCTGGGTAATTTTCATAAAACCCATAAAAATCGTAGTTTTTTCCAATAACGAAAGCCTTTCGCACTCGATATTTGAAAAGTCATTCATGATTTTAGAGGCATTTTGTTACTATTTTTTGAGTACCCTGGAACAGGAATGTAAGATTCGTTCTTTTCTCTAAATAATTTTCAAAAAACCTATAAAAAACGTAGTTTTTGCCAATAACGAAAGCCTTCCGCACTCGATATTTAAAATGTCATAAGTGATTTTAGCTCCATTTTTTACCACGTTTTAAGTGCTCTGGAAAAGGAAAGTAACATTTGTTATTTTTTATGGGTAATTTTCAAAAAACCTATAAAGAACGTAGTTTTTGCCAATAACGAAAGCCTCGGCACTCGATATTTAAAATGTCATGAGTGACTTTAGGGCCATTTTTTACCATCTTTTGAGTGCCATAGAGCCGAAAAGTCAGATTTGTTATTTTCTCTGGGTAATTTTCAAAAAACCTATAAAAAACGTTGTTTTTGCCAATTAGGAAAGCCTTCCGCACTTGATATTTAAAATGTCATGAGTGATTTTAGCTCCATTTTTTACCACGTTTTAAGTGCCCTAGAACAGGAAAGTCAGATTTGTAATTTTCTCTGGGTAATTTTCAAAAAACCTATAAAAATCGTAGTTTTTGCCAATAACGAAAGCCTTCCGCACTCGATATTTAAAATATCATAAGTGATTTTAGGGCTATTTTTTACAATTTTTTGAGTGCCCTTGAAAAGGAAAGTAACATTTGTTATTTTCTCTGGGTAATTTTCAAAAACCCATAAAAATCGTATTTTTTGCCAATAACGAAAGCCTTCCGCACTCAATATTTAAAATGTCATGAGTGATTTTAGGGCCATTTTTTACTATCTTTTAAGTGCCCTAGAACAGGAAAGTAAGATTTGTAATTTTCTCTGTGTAATTTTCAAAAAACCTATAAAAATCGTAGTTTTTGCCAATAACGAAAGCCTTCCGCACTCGATATTCAAAATGTCATGAGTGATTTAAGGGCCATTTTTTACCATCTTTTGATTGCCCTAGAACGGGAAAGTAAGATTTGCTATTTTCTCTGGGTAATTTTCAAAAAACCCATAAAAATCGTAGTTTTTGCCAATAACGAAAGCCTTCCGCACTCGATATTCAAAATGTCATGAGTGATTTAAGGGCCATTTTTTACCATCTTTTGATTGCCCTAGAACGGGAAAGTAGGATTTGTTATTTTCTCTGGGTAATTTTTAAAAAACCCATAAAAATCGTATTTTTTGCCAATAACAGAAGCCTTACGCACTCGATATTTAAAATGTCATGACTGATTTTAGGGACATTTTTACCATCTTTTGAGTGCCCTAGAACAGGACAGAAAGATTTGCTATTTTCTCTGGGTAATTTTCATAAAACCCATAAAAATTGTAGTTTTTGCCAATAACGAAAGCCTTCCGCACTCGATATTTAAAATGTCATGAGTGTTTTTAGGGCCATTTTTTACCATCTTTTGAGTGCTCTAGAACGGGAAAGTAAGATTTGCTATTTTCTCTGGGTAATTTTCAAAAAACCCATAAAAATCGTAGTTTTGCCAATAACGAAAGCCTTCCGCACTCGATATTTAAAATGTCATGAGTGATTTTAGGGCCATTTTTTACCATCTTTTATGTGTTTTCGAACAGGAAAGTAACATTTGTTGTTTTCTCTGGGTAATTTTCGAAAAACCCATAAAAATCGTAGTTTTTGCCAATAACGAAAGACTTCCGCACTCGATATTTAACATGTCATGAGTGACTTTAGGGCCATTTTTTACCATATTTTGAGTGCCATAGAGCCGAAAAGTCAGATTTGTTATTTTCTCTGGGTAATTTTCAAAAAACCTATAAAAAACGTTGTTTTTGCCAAAAAGGAAAGCCTTCCGCACTTGATATTTAAAATGTCATGAGTGATTTTAGCTCCATTTTTTACCACGTTTTAAGTGCCCTAGAACAGGAAAGTCAGATTTGTAATTTTCTCTGGGTAATTTTCAAAAAACCTATAAAAATCGTAGTTTTTGCCAATAACGAAAGCCTTCCGCACTCGATATTTAAAATATCATAAGTGATTTTAGGGCTATTTTTTACAATTTTTTGAGTGCCCTTGAAAAGGAAAGTAACATTTGTTATTTTCTCTGGGTAATTTTCAAAAACCCATAAAAATCGTATTTTTTGCCAATAACGAAAGCCTTCCGCACTCAATATTTAAAATGTCATGAGTGATTTTAGGGCAATTTTTTCATTCATTCTAAGTGCTCTAGAACAGGAAAGTAACATTTGTTATTTTCTCTGGGTAATTTTCGAAAAACCCATAAAAATCGTAGTTTTTGCCAATAACGAAAGCCTTCCGCACTCGATATTTAAAATGTCATGAGTGATTTAAGGGCCATTTTTTACCATCTTTTGATTGCCCTAGAACGGGAAAGTAAGATTTGCTATTTTCTCTGGGTAATTTTCAAAAAACCCATAAAAATCATAGTTTCTGCCAATAACGAAAGCCTTCCGCACTCGATATTTAAAATGTCATAAGTAATTTTAGGGCAATTTTTTCATTCATTCTAAGTGCTCTAGAACAGGAAAGTAACATTTGTTATTTTCTCTGGGTAATTTTCGAAAAACCCATAAAAATCGTAGTTTTTGCCAATAACGAAAGCCTTCCGCACTCGATATTTAAAATGTCATGAGTGATTTTAGGGCCATTTTTTACCATCTTTTGATTGCCCTAGAACGGGAAAGTAAGATTTGCTATTTTCTCTGGGTGATTTTCAAAAAACCCATTAAAATCGTATTTTTTGCCAATAACGAAAGCCTTCCGCACTCGATATTTAAAATGTCATGAGTGTTTTTAGGGCCATTTTTTACCATCTTTTGAGTGCTCTAGAACGGGAAAGTAAGATTTGCTATTTTCTCTGGGTAATTTTCAAAAAACCCATAAAAATCGTAGTTTTGCCAATAACGAAAGCCTTCCGCACTCGATATTTAAAATGTCATGAGTGATTTTAGGGCCATTTTTTACCATCTTTTATGTGTTTTCGAACAGGAAAGTAACATTTGTTGTTTTCTCTGGGTAATTTTCGAAAAACCCATAAAAATCGTAGTTTTTGCCAATAACGAAAGACTTCCGCACTCGATATTTAACATGTCATGAGTGACTTTAGGGCCATTTTTTACCATATTTTGAGTGCCATAGAGCCGAAAAGTCAGATTTGTTATTTTCTCTGGGTAATTTTCAAAAAACCTATAAAAAACGTTGTTTTTGCCAAAAAGGAAAGCCTTCCGCACTTGATATTTAAAATGTCATGAGTGATTTTAGCTCCATTTTTTACCACGTTTTAAGTGCCCTAGAACAGGAAAGTCAGATTTGTAATTTTCTCTGGGTAATTTTCAAAAAACCTATAAAAATCGTAGTTTTTGCCAATAACGAAAGCCTTCCGCACTCGATATTTAAAATATCATAAGTGATTTTAGGGCTATTTTTTACAATTTTTTGAGTGCCCTTGAAAAGGAAAGTAACATTTGTTATTTTCTCTGGGTAATTTTCAAAAACCCATAAAAATCGTATTTTTTGCCAATAACGAAAGCCTTCCGCACTCAATATTTAAAATGTCATGAGTGATTTTAGGGCAATTTTTTCATTCATTCTAAGTGCTCTAGAACAGGAAAGTAACATTTGTTATTTTCTCTGGGTAATTTTCGAAAAACCCATAAAAATCGTAGTTTTTGCCAATAACGAAAGCCTTCCGCACTCGATATTTAAAATGTCATGAGTGATTTAAGGGCCATTTTTTACCATCTTTTGATTGCCCTAGAACGGGAAAGTAAGATTTGCTATTTTCTCTGGGTAATTTTCAAAAAACCCATAAAAATCATAGTTTCTGCCAATAACGAAAGCCTTCCGCACTCGATATTTAAAATGTCATAAGTAATTTTAGGGCAATTTTTTCATTCATTCTAAGTGCTCTAGAACAGGAAAGTAACATTTGTTATTTTCTCTGGGTAATTTTCGAAAAACCCATAAAAATCGTAGTTTTTGCCAATAACGAAAGCCTTCCGCACTCGATATTTAAAATGTCATGAGTGATTTTAGGGCCATTTTTTACCATCTTTTGATTGCCCTAGAACGGGAAAGTAAGATTTGCTATTTTCTCTGGGTGATTTTCAAAAAACCCATTAAAATCGTATTTTTTGCCAATAACGAAAGCCTTCCGCACTCGATATTTAAAATGTCATGAGTGTTTTTAGGGCCATTTTTTACCATCTTTTGAGTGCTCTAGAACGGGAAAGTAAGATTTGCTATTTTCTCTGGGTAATTTTCAAAAAACCCATAAAAATCGTAGTTTTGCCAATAACGAAAGCCTTCCGCACTCGATATTTAAAATGTCATGAGTGATTTTAGGGCCATTTTTTACCATCTTTTATGTGTTTTCGAACAGGAAAGTAACATTTGTTGTTTTCTCTGGGTAATTTTCGAAAAACCCATAAAAATCGTAGTTTTTGCCAATAACGAAAGACTTCCGCACTCGATATTTAACATGTCATGAGTGACTTTAGGGCCATTTTTTACCATATTTTGAGTGCCATAGAGCCGAAAAGTCAGATTTGTTATTTTCTCTGGGTAATTTTCAAAAAACCTATAAAAAACGTTGTTTTTGCCAAAAAGGAAAGCCTTCCGCACTTGATATTTAAAATGTCATGAGTGATTTTAGCTCCATTTTTTACCACGTTTTAAGTGCCCTAGAACAGGAAAGTCAGATTTGTAATTTTCTCTGGGTAATTTTCAAAAAACCTATAAAAATCGTAGTTTTTGCCAATAACGAAAGCCTTCCGCACTCGATATTTAAAATATCATAAGTGATTTTAGGGCTATTTTTTACAATTTTTTGAGTGCCCTTGAAAAGGAAAGTAACATTTGTTATTTTCTCTGGGTAATTTTCAAAAACCCATAAAAATCGTATTTTTTGCCAATAACGAAAGCCTTCCGCACTCAATATTTAAAATGTCATGAGTGATTTTAGGGCAATTTTTTCATTCATTCTAAGTGCTCTAGAACAGGAAAGTAACATTTGTTATTTTCTCTGGGTAATTTTCGAAAAACCCATAAAAATCGTAGTTTTTGCCAATAACGAAAGCCTTCCGCACTCGATATTTAAAATGTCATGAGTGATTTAAGGGCCATTTTTTACCATCTTTTGATTGCCCTAGAACGGGAAAGTAAGATTTGCTATTTTCTCTGGGTAATTTTCAAAAAACCCATAAAAATCATAGTTTCTGCCAATAACGAAAGCCTTCCGCACTCGATATTTAAAATGTCATAAGTAATTTTAGGGCAATTTTTTCATTCATTCTAAGTGCTCTAGAACAGGAAAGTAACATTTGTTATTTTCTCTGGGTAATTTTCGAAAAACCCATAAAAATCGTAGTTTTTGCCAATAACGAAAGCCTTCCGCACTCGATATTTAAAATGTCATGAGTGATTTTAGGGCCATTTTTTACCATCTTTTGATTGCCCTAGAACGGGAAAGTAAGATTTGCTATTTTCTCTGGGTGATTTTCAAAAAACCCATTAAAATCGTATTTTTTGCCAATAACGAAAGCCTTCCGCACTCGATATTTAAAATGTCATGAGTGATTTTAGGGCAATTTTTTACCACGTTTTAAGTGCCCTTAAACAGGAAAGTAAGATTTGTAATTTTCTGTGGTAATTTTCATTAAACCCATAAGAATCGTAGTTTTTTCCAATAACAAAAGCCTTACGCAGTCGATATTTAAAACGTCATGACTGATTTTAGGGACATTTTTACCATCTTTTGAGTGTCCTAGAACCGGAAAGTAAGATTTGCTATTTTCTCTGGTAATTTTCAAAAAACCCATAAAAATCGTAGTTTTTGCCAAAAACGAAAGCCTTGCGCACTTGATATTTAAAATGTCATGAGTGATTTTAGGGCCATTTTTTACCATCTTTTGAGTGCTCTAGAACGGAAAAGTAAGATTTGCTATTTTCTCTGGGTAATTTTCAAAAAACCCATAAAAATCGTAGTTTTTGCCAATAACGAAAGCCTTCCGCACTCGATATTTGAAATGTCATGAGTGATTTTAGGGCCATTTTTTACCATCTTTTGAGTGCTCTAGAACGGGAAAGTAAGATTTGCTATTTTCTCTGGGTAATTTTCAAAAAACCCATAAAAATGGTAGTTTTTGCCAATAACGAAAGCCTTGCGCACTCGATATTTAAAATGTCATGAGTGATTTTAGGGCCATTTTTTACCATCTTTTGAGTGCTCTAGAACGGGAAAGTAAGATTTGCTATTTTCTCTGGGTAATTTTCAAAAAACCCATAAAAATCGTAGTTTTTGCCATTAACGAAAGCCTTCCGCACTCGATATTCAAAATGTCATGAGTGATTTAAGGGCCATTTTTTACCATCTTTTGAGTGCTCTAGAACAGAAAAGTAAGATTTGTTATTTTCTCTGGGTCATTTTCAAAAAACCTATAAAAATCGTAGTTTTTTCCAATAACGAAAGCCTTCCGCACTCGATATTTAAAATGTCATGAGTGATTTTAGGGCCATATTTTACTATCTTTTGAGTGCCCTAGAACGGGAAAGTAAGATTTGCTATTTTTTCTGGGTAATTTTCAAAAAACCCATAAAAATCGTAGTTTTGCCAATAACGAAAGCCTTCCGCACTCGATATTTAAAATGTCATTCATTATTTTAGAGCCATTTTTAACCATCTTTTGACTTTTGGAAAGTAAGATTTGTTATTTTCTCTGGGTAATTTCTAAAAAACCCATAAAAATCGTATTTTTTGCCAATAACAGAAGCCTTACGCACTCGATATTTAAAATGTCATGAGTGATTTTAGGGCCATTTTTTACCATCTTTTATGTGTTTTGGAACAGGAAAGTAACATTTGTTGTTTTCTCTGGGTAATTTTCGAAAAACCCATAAAAATCTTGGGACTTTTAAAATCTTAGGGAAATTTTTAAATAAAAATTTTAGGGACATTCTTTACCACCTTTTGAGGGCCCTAGAACAGGAAAGTAAGATTTGTTATTTTCTCTGGGTCATTTTCAAAAAACCTATAAAAATCGTGGTTTTTTCCAATAACGAAAGCCTTCCGCACTCGAAATTTAAAATGTCATGAGTGATTTTAGGGCCATTTTTTACCATCTTTTGATTGCCCTAGAACGGGAAAGTAAGATTTGATATTTTCTCTGGGTAATTTTCAAAAAACCCATAAAAATCGTAGTTTCTGCCAATAACGAAAGCCTTCCGCACTCGATATTTAAAATGTCATAAGTAATTTTAGGGCCATTTTTTAATTCATTTTAAGTGCTCTAGAACAGGAAATTAACATTTGTTATTTTCTCTGGTTAATTTAAAAAAAAACCCATAAAAATCGTAGATTTTGCCAAGAACGATAGCCTTCCGCACTCGATATTTAATATGTCATGAGTGATTTTAGGGCCATTTTTTACCATCTTTTGAGTGCTCTAGAACAGAAAAGTAAGATTTGTTATTTTCTCTGGGTCATTTTCAAAAAACCTATAAAAATCGTAGTTTTTTCCAATAACGAAAGCCTTCCGCACTCGATATTTAAAATGTCTTGAGTGATTTTAGGGCCATTTTTTACCATCTTTTGATTGCCCTAGAACGGGAAAGTAAGATTTGCTATTTTCTCTGGGTAATTTTCAAAAAACCCATAAAAATCGTAGTTTTGCCAATAACGAAAGCCTTCCGCACTCGATATTTAAAATGTCATCAGTAATTTTAGGGCCATTTTTTACTTCATTTTAAGTGCTCTAGAACAGGAAAGTAACATTTGTTATTTTCTCTGGGTAATTTTAAAAAAACCCATAAAAATCGTAGATTTTGCCAAGAACGATAGCCTTTCGCAATCGATATTTAAAAAGTCATTCATTATTTTAGAGCCATTTTTAACCATCTTTTGATTGATCTAGAACGGGAAAGTAAGATTTGCTATTTTCTCTGGGTAATTTTCAAAAAACCCATAAAAATCGTACTTTTGCCAATAACGAAAGCCTTCCGCACTCGATATTTAAAATGTCATAAGTAATTTTAGGGCCATTTTTTACTTCATTTTAAGTGCTCTAGAACAGGAAATTAACATTTGTTATTTTCTCTGGGTAATTTTAAAAAAAACCCATAAAAATCGTAGATTTTGCCAAGAACGATAGCCTTCCGCAATCGATATTTAAAAAGTCATTCATTATTTTAGAGCCATTTTTAACCATCTTTTGACTGCCCTAGAACAGGAAAGTAAGATTTGTTATTTTCTCTGGGTAATTTTTAAAAAACCCTAAAAATCGTATTTTTTGCTAATAACAGAAGCCTTACGCACTCGATATTTAAAATGTCATGACTGATTTTAGGGACATTTTTACCATCTTTTGAGTGCCCTAGAACAGGACAGAAAGATTTGCTATTTTCTCTGGGTAATTTTCATAAAACCCATAAAAATTGTAGTTTTTGCCAATAACGAAAGCCTTCCGCACTCGATATTTAAAATGTCATGAGTGATTTTAGGGCCATTTTTTACCATCCTTTGAGTGTCTTAGAACAGGAAAGTAAGATTTGTTATTTTCTTTGGGTAATTTTCAAAAAACCCATAAAAATCGTATTTTTTGCCAATAACAGATGCCTTCCGCACTCGATATTTAAAATGTTATGAGTGATTTTAGGGCCATTTTTTACCATCTTTTGAGTGACCTAGAACAGGAAAGTAAGATTTGTTATTTTCTCTGGGTAATTTTCAGAAAACCCATAAAAATCGTAGTTTTTTCCAATAACGAAAGCCTTTCGCACTCGATATTTGAAAAGTCATTCATGATTTTAGAGGCATTTTGTTACTATTTTTTGAGTACCCTGGAACAGGAATGTAAGATTCGTTCTTTTCTCTAAATAATTTTCAAAAAACCTATAAAAAACGTAGTTTTTGCCAATAACGAAAGCCTTCCGCACTCGATATTTAAAATGTCATGAGTGATTTTAGCTCCATTTTTTACCACGTTTTAAGTGCTCTGGAAAAGGAAAGTAACATTTGTTATTTTTTATGGGTAATTTTCAAAAAACCTATAAAGAACGTAGTTTTTGCCAATAACGAAAGCCTCGGCACTCGATATTTAAAATGTCATGAGTGACTTTAGGGCCATTTTTTACCATCTTTTGAGTGCCATAGAGCCGAAAAGTCAGATTTGTTATTTTCTCTGGGTAATTTTCAAAAAACCTATAAAAAACGTTGTTTTTGCCAATTAGGAAAGCCTTCCGCACTTGATATTTAAAATGTCATGAGTGATTTTAGCTCCATTTTTTACCACGTTTTAAGTGCCCTAGAACAGGAAAGTCAGATTTGTAATTTTCTCTGGGTAATTTTCAAAAAACCTAT
Organism: Ganaspis brasiliensis; assembly: GCA_037103525.1. NCBI lineage: Eukaryota > Metazoa > Arthropoda > Insecta > Hymenoptera > Figitidae > Ganaspis > Ganaspis brasiliensis. The sequence continues at coordinate 921,363 of JAZKLR010000091.1, read as the reverse complement.
AAAAATCGTAGTTTTTGCCAATAACGAAAGCCTTCCGCACTCGATATTTAAAATATCATAAGTGATTTTAGGGCTATTTTTTACAATTTTTTGAGTGCCCTTGAAAAGGAAAGTAACATTTGTTATTTTCTCTGGGTAATTTTCAAAAACCCATAAAAATCGTATTTTTTGCCAATAACGAAAGCCTTCCGCACTCAATATTTAAAATGTCATGAGTGATTTTAGGGCCATTTTTTACTATCTTTTAAGTGCCCTAGAACAGGAAAGTAAGATTTGTAATTTTCTCTGTGTAATTTTCAAAAAACCTATAAAAATCGTAGTTTTTGCCAGTAACGAAAGCCTTCCGCACTCGATATTCAAAATGTCATGAGTGATTTAAGGGCCATTTTTTACCATCTTTTGATTGCCCTAGAACGGGAAAGTAAGATTTGCTATTTTCTCTGGGTAATTTTCAAAAAACCCATAAAAATCGTAGTTTTGCCAATAACGAAAGCCTTCCGCACTCGATATTTAAAATGTCATAAGTAATTTTAGGGCCATTTTTTACTTCATTTTAAGTGCTCTAGAACATGAAAGTAACATTTGTTATTTTCTCTGGGTAATTTTAAAAAAACCCATAAAAATCGTAGATTTTGCCAAGAACGATAGCCTTTTGCAATCGATATTTAAAAAGTCATTCATTATTTTAGAGCCATTTTTAACCATCTTTTGACTGCCCTAGAACAGGAAAGTAAGATTTGTTATTTTCTCTGGGTAATTTTTAAAAAACCCATAAAAATCGTATTTTTTGCCAATAACAGAAGCCTTACGCACTCGATATTTAAAATGTCATGACTGATTTTAGGGACATTTTTACCATCTTTTGAGTGCCCTAGAACAGGACAGAAAGATTTGCTATTTTCTCTGGGTAATTTTCATAAAACCCATAAAAATTGTAGTTTTTGCCAATAACGAAAGCCTTCCGCACTCGATATTTAAAATGTCATGAGTGATTTTAGGGACATTCTTTACCACCTTTTGAGTGCCCTAGAACAGGAAAGTAAGATTTGTTATTTTCTCTGGGTCATTTTCAAAAAACCTATAAAAATCGTAGTTTTTTCCAATAACGAAAGCCTTCCGCACTCGAAATTTAAAATGTCATGAGTGATTAAGGGGCCATTTTTTACCATCTTTAATGTGTTTTGGAACAGGAAAGTAACATTTGTTGTTTTCTCTGGGTAATTTTCGAAAAACACATAAAAATCGTAGTTTTTGCCAATAACGAAAGCCTTCCGCACTCGATATTTAAAATGTCATGAGTGATTTTAGGGCCATTTTTTACCATCTTTTGAGTGCTCTAGAACAGACAAGTAAGATTTGTTTTTTTCTCTGGGTCATTTTCAAAAAACCTATAAAAATCGTAGTTTTTTCCAATAACGAAAGCCTTCCGCACTCGATATTTAAAATGTCATGAGTGATTTTAGGGCCATTTTTTACCATCTTTAATGTGTTTTGGAACAGGAAAGTAACATTTGTTGTTTTCTCTGGGTAATTTTCGAAAAACCCATAAAAATCGTATTTTTTGCCAATAACGAAAGCCTTCCGCACTCGATATTTAAAATGTCATGACTTATTTTAGGGACATTTTTACCATCTTTTGAGTGCCCTAGAACAGGACAGAAAGATTTGCTATTTTCTCTGGGTAATTTTCATAAAACCCATAAAAATTGTAGTTTTTGACAATAACGAAAGCCGCACCCGATATTTAAATTGTCATGAGTGTTTTTAGGGCCATTTTTTACCATCTTTTGAGTGCTCTAGAACGGGAAAGTAAGATTTGCTATTTTCTCTGGGTAATTTTCAAAAAACCCATAAAAATCGTAGTTTTGCCAATAACGAAAGCCTTCCGCACTCGATATTTAAAATGTCATGAGTGATTTTAGGGCCATTTTTTACCATCTTTTATGTGTTTTCGAACAGGAAAGTAACATTTGTTGTTTTCTCTGGGTAATTTTCGAAAAACCCATAAAAATCGTAGTTTTTGCCAATAACGAAAGACTTCCGCACTCGATATTTAACATGTCATGAGTGACTTTAGGGCCATTTTTTACCATATTTTGAGTGCCATAGAGCCGAAAAGTCAGATTTGTTATTTTCTCTGGGTAATTTTCAAAAAACCTATAAAAAACGTTGTTTTTGCCAAAAAGGAAAGCCTTCCGCACTTGATATTTAAAATGTCATGAGTGATTTTAGCTCCATTTTTTACCACGTTTTAAGTGCCCTAGAACAGGAAAGTCAGATTTGTAATTCTTTCTGGGTAATTTTCAAAAAACCTATAAAAATCGTAGTTTTTGCCAATAACGAAAGCCTTCCGCACTCGATATTTAAAATATCATAAGTGATTTTAGGGCTATTTTTTACAATTTTTTGAGTGCCCTTGAAAAGGAAAGTAACATTTGTTATTTTCTCTGGGTAATTTTCAAAAACCCATAAAAATCGTATTTTTTGCCAATAACGAAAGCCTTCCGCACTCAATATTTAAAATGTCATAAGTGATTTTAGGGCATTTTTTTCATTCATTCTAAGTGCTCTAGAACAGGAAAGTAACATTTGTTATTTTCTCTGGGTAATTTTCGAAAAACCCATAAAAATCGTAGTTTTTGCCAATAACGAAAGCCTTCCGCACTCGATATTCAAAATGTCATGAGTGATTTAAGGGCCATTTTTTACCATCTTTTGATTGCCCTAGAACGGGAAAGTAAGATTTGCTATTTTCTCTGGGTAATTTTCAAAAAACCCATAAAAATCATAGTTTCTGCCAATAACGAAAGCCTTCCGCACTCGATATTTAAAATGTCATAAGTAATTTTAGGGCAATTTTTTCATTCATTCTAAGTGCTCTAGAACAGGAAAGTAACATTTGTTATTTTCTCTGGGTAATTTTCGAAAAACCCATAAAAATCGTAGTTTTTGCCAATAACGAAAGCCTTCCGCACTCGATATTTAAAATGTCATGAGTGATTTTAGGGCCATTTTTTACCATCTTTTGATTGCCCTAGAACGGGAAAGTAAGATTTGCTATTTTCTCTGGGTGATTTTCAAAAAACCCATTAAAATCGTATTTTTTGCCAATAACGAAAGCCTTCCGCACTCGATATTTAAAATGTCATGAGTGATTTTAGGGCAATTTTTTACCACGTTTTAAGTGCCCTTAAACAGGAAAGTAAGATTTGTAATTTTCTGTGGTAATTTTCATTAAACCCATAAGAATCGTAGTTTTTTCCAATAACAAAAGCCTTACGCAGTCGATATTTAAAACGTCATGACTGATTTTAGGGACATTTTTACCATCTTTTGAGTGTCCTAGAACCGGAAAGTAAGATTTGCTATTTTCTCTGGTAATTTTCAAAAAACCCATAAAAATCGTAGTTTTTGCCAATAACGAAAGCCTTGCGCACTCGATATTTAAAATGTCATGAGTGATTTTAGGGCCATTTTTTACCATCTTTTGAGTGCTCTAGAACGGGAAAGTAAGATTTGCTATTTTCTCTGGGTAATTTTCAAAAAACCCATAAAAATCGTAGTTTTTGCCAATAACGAAAGCCTTGCGCACTCGATATTTAAAATGTCATGAGTGATTTTAGGGCCATTTTTTACCATCTTTTGAGTGCCCTAGAACGGGAAAGTAAGATTTGCTATTTTCTCTGGGTAATTTTCAAAAAACCCATAAAAATCGTAGTTTTGCCAATAACGAAAGCCTTCCGCACTCGATATTTAAAATGTCATAAGTAATTTTAGGGCCATTTTTTACTTCATTTTAAGTGCTCTAGAACAGGAAAGTAACATTTGTTATTTTCTCTGGGTAATTTTAAAAAAACCCATAAAAATCGTAGATTTTGCCAAGAACGATAGCCTTTCGCAATCGATATTTAAAAAGTCATTCATTATTTTAGAGCCATTTTTAACCATCTTTTGACTGCCCTAGAACAGGAAAGTAAGATTTGTTATTTTCTCTGGGTAATTTTTAAAAAACCCATAAAAATCGTATTTTTTGCCAATAACAGAAGCCTTACGCACTCGATATTTAAAATTTTATTACTGATTTTAGGGACATTTTTACCATCTTTTGAGTGCCCTAGAACAGGACAGAAAGATTTGCTATTTTCTCTGGGTAATTTTCATAAAACCCATAAAAATTGTAGTTTTTGCTAATAACGAAAGCCTTCCGCACTCGATATTTAAAATGTCATGAGTGTTTTTAGGGCCATTTTTTACCATCTTTTGAGTGCTCTAGAACGGGAAAGTAAGATTTTCTATTTTCTCTGGGTAATTTTCAAAAAACCCATAAAAATCGTAGTTTTGCCAATAACGAAAGCCTTCCGCACTGGATATTTAAAATGTCATGAGTGATTTTAGGGCCATTTTTTACCATCTTTTATGTGTTTTGGAACAGGAAAGTAACATTTGTTGTTTTCTCTGGGTAATTTTCGAAAAACCCATAAAAATCGTAGTTTTTGCCAATAACGAAAGACTTCCGCACTCGATATTTAACATATCATGAGTGATTTTAGGGACATTCTTTACCACCTTTTGAGTGCCCTTAAACAGGAAAGTAAGATTTGTAATTTTCTGTGGTAATTTTCATTAAACCCATAAGAATCGTAGTTTTTTCCAATAACAAAAGCCTTACGCAGTCGATATTTAAAATGTCATGACTGATTTTAGGGACATTTTTACCATCTTTTGAGTGTCCTAGAACCGGAAAGTAAGATTTGCTATTTTCTCTGGGTAATTTTCAAAAAACCCATAAAAATGGTAGTTTTTGCCAATAACGAAAGCCTTGCGCACTCGATATTTAAAATGTCATGAGTGATTTTAGGGCCATTTTTTACCATCTTTTAAGTGCTCTAGAACGGGAAAGTAAGATTTGCTATTTTCTCTGGGTAATTTTCAAAAAACCCATAAAAATCGTAGTTTTTGCCATTAACGAAAGCCTTCCGCACTCGATATTTGAAATGTCATGAGTGATTTTAGGGCCATTTTTTACCATCTTTTGAGTGCTCTAGAACAGAAAAGTAAGATTTGCTATTTTCTCTGGGTGATTTTCAAAAAACCCATTAAAATCGTATTTTTTGCCAATAACGAAAGCCTTCCGCACTCGATATTTAAAATGTCATGAGTGATTTTAGGGCCATATTTTACTATCTTTTGAGTGCTCTAGAACAGAAAAGTAAGATTTGTTATTTTCTCTGGGTCATTTTCAAAAAACCCATAAAAATCGTAGTTTTTGCCATTAACGAAAGCCTTCCGCACTCGATATTTGAAATGTCATGAGTGATTTTAGGGCCATTTTTTACCATCTTTTGAGTGCTCTAGAACAGAAAAGTAAGATTTGTTATTTTCTCTGGGTCATTTTCAAAAAACCTATAAAAATCGTATTTTTTGCCAATAACGAAAGCCTTCCGCACTCAATATTTAAAATGTCATGAGTGATTTTAGGGCAATTTTTTCATTCATTCTAAGTGCTCTAGAACAGGAAAGTAACATTTGTTATTTTCTCTGGGTAATTTTCGAAAAACCCATAAAAATCGTAGTTTTTGCCAATAACGAAAGCCTTCCGCACTCGATATTCAAAATGTCATGAGTGATTTAAGAGCCATTTTTTACCATCTTTTGATTGCCCTAGAACGGGAAAGTAAGATTTGCTATTTTCTCTGGGTAATTTTCAAAAAACCCATAAAAATCATAGTTTCTGCCAATAACGAAAGCCTTCCGCACTCGATATTTAAAATGTCATAAGTAATTTTAGGGCAATTTTTTCATTCATTCTAAGTGCTCTAGAACAGGAAAGTAACATTTGTTATTTTCTCTGGGTAATTTTCGAAAAACCCATAAAAATCGTAGTTTTTGCCAATAACGAAAGCCTTCCGCACTCGATATTTAAAATGTCATGAGTGATTTTAGGGCCATTTTTTACCATCTTTTGATTGCCCTAGAACGGGAAAGTAAGATTTGCTATTTTCTCTGGGTGATTTTCAAAAAACCCATTAAAATCGTATTTTTTGCCAATAACGAAAGCCTTCCGCACTCGATATTTAAAATGTCATGAGTGATTTTAGGGCAATTTTTTACCACGTTTTAAGTGCCCTTAAACAGGAAAGTAAGATTTGTAATTTTCTGTGGTAATTTTCATTAAACCCATAAGAATCGTAGTTTTTTCCAATAACAAAAGCCTTACGCAGTCGATATTTAAAACGTCATGACTGATTTTAGGGACATTTTTACCATCTTTTGAGTGTCCTAGAACCGGAAAGTAAGATTTGCTATTTTCTCTGGTAATTTTCAAAAAACCCATAAAAATCGTAGTTTTTGCCAATAACGAAAGCCTTGCGCACTTGATATTTAAAATGTCATGAGTGATTTTAAGGCCATTTTTTACCATCTTTTGAGTGCTCTAGAACGGAAAAGTAAGCTTTGCTATTTTCTCTGGGTAATTTTCAAAAAACCCATAAAAATCGTAGTTTTTGCCAATAACGAAAGCCTTCCGCACTCGATATTTGAAATGTCATGAGTGATTTTAGGGCCATTTTTTACCATCTTTTGAGTGCTCTAGAACGGGAAAGTAAGATTTGCTATTTTCTCTGGGTAATTTTCAAAAAACCCATAAAAATCGTAGTTTTTGCCAATAACGAAAGCCTTGCGCACTCGATATTTAAAATGTCATGAGTGATTTTAGGGCCATTTTTTACCATCTTTTGAGTGCCCTAGATCGGGAAAGTAAGATTTGCTATTTTCTCTGGGTAATTTTCAAAAAACCCATAAAAATCGTAGTTTTTGCCAATAACGAAAGCCTTGCGCACTCGATATTTAAAATGTCATGAGTGATTTTAGGGCCATTTTTTACCATCTTTTGAGTGCTCTAGAACGGGAAAGTAAGATTTGTTATTTTCTCTGGGTAATTTTTAAAAAACCCATAAAAATCGTATTTTTTGCCAATAACAGAAGCCTTACGCACTCGATATTTAAAATTTTATTACTGATTTTAGGGACATTTTTACCATCTTTTGAGTGCCCTAGAACAGGACAGAAAGATTTGCTATTTTCTCTGGGTAATTTTCATAAAACCCATAAAAATTGTAGTTTTTGCTAATAACGAAAGCCTTCCGCACTCGATATTTAAAATGTCATGAGTGTTTTTAGGGCCATTTTTTACCATCTTTTGAGTGCTCTAGAACGGGAAAGTAAGATTTTCTATTTTCTCTGGGTAATTTTCAAAAAACCCATAAAAATCGTAGTTTTGCCAATAACGAAAGCTTTCCGCACTGGATATTTAAAATGTCATGAGTGATTTTAGGGCCATTTTTTACCATCTTTTATGTGTTTTGGAACAGGAAAGTAACATTTGTTGTTTTCTCTGGGTAATTTTCGAAAAACCCATAAAAATCGTAGTTTTTGCCAATAACGAAAGACTTCCGCACTCGATATTTAACATGTCATGAGTGATTTTAGGGACATTCTTTACCACCTTTTGAGTGCCCTTAAACAGGAAAGTAAGATTTGTAATTTTCTGTGGTAATTTTCATTAAACCCATAAGAATCGTAGTTTTTTCCAATAACAAAAGCCTTACACAGTCGATATTTAAAATGTCATGACTGATTTTAGGGACATTTTTACCATCTTTTGAGTGTCCTAGAACCGGAAAGTAAGATTTGCTATTTTCTCTGGGTAATTTTCAAAAAACCCATAAAAATGGTAGTTTTTGCCAATAACGAAAGCCTTGCGCACTCGATATTTAAAATGTCATGAGTGATTTTAGGGCCATTTTTTACCATCTTTTGAGTGCTCTAGAACGGGAAAGTAAGATTTGCTATTTTCTCTGGGTAATTTTCAAAAAACCCATAAAAATCGTAGTTTTTGCCATTAACGAAAGCCTTCCGCACTCGATATTTGAAATGTCATGAGTGATTTTAGGGCCATTTTTTACCATCTTTTGAGTGCTCTAGAACAGAAAAGTAAGATTTGTTATTTTCTCTGGGTCATTTTCAAAAAACCTATAAAAATCGTAGTTTTTTCCAATAACGAAAGCCTTCCGCACTCGATATTTAAAATGTCATGAGTGATTTTAGGGCCATATTTTACTATCTTTTGAGTGCCCTAGAACGGGAAAGTAAGATTTGCTATTTTTTCTGGGTAATTTTCAAAAAACCCATAAAAATCGTAGTTTTGCCAATAACGAAAGCCTTCCGCACTCGATATTTAAAATGTCATTCATTATTTTAGAGCCATTTTTAACCATCTTTTGACTTTTGGAAAGTAAGATTTGTTATTTTCTCTGGGTAATTTCTAAAAAACCCATAAAAATCGTATTTTTTGCCAATAACAGAAGCCTTACGCACTCGATATTTAAAATGTCATGACTGATTTTTGGGACATTTTTACCATCTTTTGAGTGCCCTAGAACAGGACAGAAAGATTTGCTATTTTCTCTGGGTAATTTTCATAAAACCCATAAAAATTGTAGTTTTTGCCAATAACGAAAGCCTTCCGCACTCGATATTTAAAATGTCATGAGTGTTTTTAGGGCCATTTTTTACCATCTTTTGAGTGCTCTAGAACGGGAAAGTAAGATTTGCTATTTTCTCTGGGTAATTTTCAAAAAACCCATAAAAATCGTAGTTTTGCCAATCACGAAAGCCTTCCGCACTCGATATTTAAAATGTCATGAGTGATTTTAGGGCCATTTTTTACCATCTTTTATGTGTTTTGGAACAGGAAAGTAACATTTGTTGTTTTCTCTGGGTAATTTTCGAAAAACCCATAAAAATCTTAGGGACTTTTAAAATCTTAGGGAAATTTTTAAATAAAAATTTTAGGGACATTCTTTACCACCTTTTGAGTGCCCTAGAACAGGAAAGTAAGATTTGTTATTTTCTCTGGGTCATTTTCAAAAAACCTATAAAAATCGTAGTTTTTTCCAATAACGAAAGCCTTCCGCACTCGAAATTTAAAATGTCATGAGTGATTTTAGGGCCATTTTTTACCATCTTTTGATTGCCCTAGAACGGGAAAGTAAGATTTGATATTTTCTCTGGGTAATTTTCAAAAAACCCATAAAAATCGTAGTTTCTGCCAATAACGAAAGCCTTCCGCACTCGATATTAAAAATGTCATAAGTAACTTTAGGGCCATTTTTTAATTCATTTTAAGTGCTCTAGAACAGGAAATTAACATTTGTTATTTTCTCTGGTTAATTTTAAAAAAAAACCCATAAAAATCGTAGATTTTGCCAAGAACGATAGCCTTCCGCACTCGATATTTAATATGTCATGAGTGATTTTAGGGCCATTTTTTACCATCTTTTGAGTGCTCTAGAACAGAAAAGTAAGATTTGTTATTTTCTCTGGGTCATTTTCAAAAAACCTATAAAAATCGTAGTTTTTTCCAATAACGAAAGCCTTCCGCACTCGATATTTAAAATGTCTTGAGTGATTTTAGGGCCATTTTTTACCATCTTTTGATTGCCCTAGAACGGGAAAGTAAGATTTGCTATTTTCTCTGGGTAATTTTCAAAAAACCCATAAAAATCGTAGTTTTGCCAATAACGAAAGCCTTCCGCACTCGATATTTAAAATGTCATCAGTAATTTTAGGGCCATTTTTTACTTCATTTTAAGTGCTCTAGAACAGGAAAGTAACATTTGTTATTTTCTCTGGGTAATTTTAAAAAAACCCATAAAAATCGTAGATTTTGCCAAGAACGATAGCCTTTCGCAATCGATATTTAAAAAGTCATTCATTATTTTAGAGCCATTTTTAACCATCTTTTGATTGATCTAGAACGGGAAAGTAAGATTTGCTATTTTCTCTGGGTAATTTTCAAAAAACCCATAAAAATCGTACTTTTGCCAATAACAAAAGCCTTCCGCACTCGATATTTAAAATGTCATAAGTAATTTTAGGGCCATTTTTTACTTCATTTTAAGTGCTCTAGAACAGGAAAGTAACATTTGTTATTTTCTCTGGGTAATTTTAAAAAAACCCATAAAAATCGTAGATTTTGCCAAGAACGATAGCCTTTCGCAATCGATATTTAAAAAGTCATTCATTATTTTAGAGCTATTTTTAACCATCTTTTGACTGCCCTAGAACAGGAAAGTAAGATTTGTTATTTTCTCTGGGTATTTTTCAAAAAACCTAAAAAAATCTTAGTTTTTGCAAATAACGAAATCCTTCCGCACTCGATATTTAAAATGTCATGAGAGATTTTAGGGCCATTTTTTACCATCTTTTGAATGCCCTAGAACGGAAAAGTAAGATTTGCTATTTTCTCTGGGTAATTTTCAAAAAAACCCATAAAAATCGTAGTTTCTGCCAATAACGAAACCCTTCCGCACTCGATATTTAAAATGTCATAAGTAATTTTAGGGCCATTTTTTAATTCATTTTAAGTGCTCTAGAACAGGAAATTAACATTTGTTATTTTCTCTGGGTAATTTTAAAAAAAACCCATAAAAATCGTAGATTTTGCCAAGAACGATAGCCTTCCGCAATCGATATTTAAAAAGTCATTCATTATTTTAGAGCCATTTTTAACCATCTTTTGACTGCCCTAGAACAGGAAAGTAAGATTTGTTATTTTCTCTGGGTAATTTTTAAAAAACCCTAAAAATCGTATTTTTTGCTAATAACAGAAGCCTTACGCACTCGATATTTAAAATGTCATGACTGATTTTAGGGACATTTTTACCATCTTTTGAGTGCCCTAGAACAGGACAGAAAGATTTGCTATTTTCTCTGGGTAATTTTCATAAAACCCATAAAAATTGTAGTTTTTGCCAATAACGAAAGCCTTCCGCACTCGATATTTAAAATGTCATGAGTGTTTTTTGGGCCATTTTTTACCATCTTTTGAGTGCTCTAGAACGGGAAAGTAAGATTTGCTATTTTCTCTGGGTAATTTTCGAAAAACCCATAAAAATCGTAGTTTTTGCCAATAACGAAAGACTTCCGCACTCGATATTTAACATGTCATGAGTGATTTTAGTGCCATTTTTTACCATCTTTTGATTGCCATAGAACGGGAAAGTAAGATTTGCTATTTTCTCTGGGTAATTTTCAAAAAACCCATAAAAATCGTAGTTTCTGCCAATAACGAAAGCCTTCCGCACTCGATATTTAAAATGTCATAAGTAATTTTAGGGCCATTTTTTACCATTTTTTGAGTACCCTTGAACAGGCAAGTAATATTTGCTATTTTTGCTGGGTAATTTTCCTTAAACCCATAAGAATCGTATTTTTTCCAATAAAGAAAGCCTTCCGCACTGGATATTTAAAATCTCATGAGTGATTTTATGGCCATTTTTTACCATCTTTTGAGTGCTTTAAAACGGGAAAGTAAGATTTGCTATTTTCTCTGGGTAATTTTCAAAAAACCCATAAAAATCGTAGTTTTTGCTAATAACGAAAGCCTTCCGCACTCGATATTTAAAATGTCATGAGTTATTTTAGGGCCATTTTTTACCATCTTTTGAGTGTTCTGGAACAGGAAAGTAACATTTGTTATTTTCTCTGGGTAATTTTCAAAAAACCTTTAAAAATCGTAGTTTTTTCCAATAAAGAAAGCCTTCCGCACTGGATATTTAAAATCTCATGAGTGATTTTATGGCCATTTTTTACCATCTTTTGAGTGCTTTAGAACGGGAAAGTAAGATTTGCTATTTTCTCTGGGTAATTTTCAAAAAACCCATAAAAATCGTAGTTTTTGCTAATAACGAAAGCCTTCCGCACTCGATATTTAAAATGTCATGAGTGATTTTAGGGCCATTTTTTACTATCTTTTGAGTTCTCTAGAACAGAAAAGTAAGATTTGTTATTTTCTCTGGGTCATTTTCAAAAAACCTATAAAAATCGTAGTTTTTTCCAATAACGAAAGCCTTCCGCACTCGATATTTAAAATGTCATGAGTGATTTTAGGGCCATTTTTTACCATCTTTTGAGTGCTCTAGAACGGGAAAGTAAGATTTGCTATTTTCTCTGGGTAATTTTCGAAAAACCCATAAAAATCGTAGTTTTTGCCAATAACGAAAGACTTCCGCACTCGATATTTAACATGTCATGAGTGATTTTAGTGCCATTTTTTACCATCTTTTGATTGCCATAGAACGGGAAAGTAAGATTTGCTATTTTCTCTGGGTAATTTTCAAAAAACCCATAAAAATCGTAGTTTCTGCCAATAACGAAAGCCTTCCGCACTCGATATTTAAAATGTCATAAGTAATTTTAGGGCCATTTTTTACCATTTTTTGAGTACCCTTGAACAGGCAAGTAATATTTGCTATTTTTGCTGGGTAATTTTCCTTAAACCCATAAGAATCGTATTTTTTCCAATAAAGAAAGCCTTCCGCACTGGATATTTAAAATCTCATGAGTGATTTTATGGCCATTTTTTACCATCTTTTGAGTGCTTTAGAACGGGAAAGTAAGATTTGCTATTTTCTCTGGGTAATTTTCAAAAAACCCATAAAAATCGTAGTTTTTGCTAATAACGAAAGCCTTCCGCACTCGATATTTAAAATGTCATGAGTTATTTTAGGGCCATTTTTTACCATCTTTTGAGTGTTCTGGAACAGGAAAGTAACATTTGTTATTTTCTCTGGGTAATTTTCAAAAAACCTTTAAAAATCGTAGTTTTTTCCAATAAAGAAAGCCTTCCGCACTGGATATTTAAAATCTCATGAGTGATTTTATGGCCATTTTTTAACATCTTTTGAGTGCTTTAGAACGGGAAAGTAAGATTTGCTATTTTCTCTGGGTAATTTTCAAAAAACCCATAAAAATCGTAGTTTTTGCTAATAACGAAAGCCTTCCGCACTCGATATTTAAAATGTCATGAGTGATTTTAGGGCCATTTTTTACTATCTTTTGAGTTCTCTAGAACAGAAAAGTAAGATTTGTTATTTTCTCTGGGTCATTTTCAAAAAACCTATAAAAATCGTAGTTTTTTCCAATAACGAAAGCCTTCCGCACTCGATATTTAAAATGTCATGAGTGATTTTAGGGCCATTTTTTACCATCTTTTGAGTGCCCTAGAACGGGAAAGTAAGATTTGCTATTTTCTCTGGGTAATTTTCAAAAAACCCATAAAAATCGTAGTTTTGCCAATAACGAAAGCCTTCCGCACTCGATATTTAAATGTCATGAGTGATTTTAGGGCCATTTTTTACTATCTTTTGAGTTCTCTAGAACAGAAAAGTAAGATTTGTTATTTTCTCTGGGTCATTTTCAAAAAACCTATAAAAATCGTAGTTTTTTCCAATAACGAAAGCCTTCCGCACTCGATATTTAAAATGTCATGAGAGATTTTAGGGCCATTTTTTACCATCTTTTGAATGCCCTAGAACGGAAAAGTAAGATTTGCTATTTTCTCTGGGTAATTTTCAAAAAAACCCCATTAAAAATCGTAGTTTCTGCCAATAACGAAACCCTTTCGCACTCGATATTTAAATGTCATAAGTAATTTTAGGGCCATTTTTTAATTCATTTTAAGTGCTCTAGAACAGGAAATTAACATTTGTTATTTTCTCTGGGTAATTTTAAAAAAAACCCATAAAAATCGTAGATTTTGCCAAGAACGATAGCCTTCCGCAATCGATATTTAAAAGTCATTCATTATTTTAGAGCCATTTTTAACCATCTTTTGACTGCCCTAGAACAGGAAAGTAAGATTTGTTATTTTCTCTGGGTAATTTTTAAAAAACCCTAAAAATCGTATTTTTTGCTAATAACAGAAGCCTTACGCACTCGATATTTAAATGTCATGACTGATTTTAGGGACATTTTTACCATCTTTTGAGTGCCCTAGAACAGGACAGAAAGATTTGCTATTTTCTCTGGGTAATTTTCATAAAACCCATAAAAATTGTAGTTTTTGCCAATAACGAAAGCCTTCCGCACTCGATATTTAAAATGTCATGAGTGTTTTTAGGGCCATTTTTTACCATCTTTTGAGTGCTCTAGAACGGGAAAGTAAGATTTGCTATTTTCTCTGGGTAATTTTCGAAAAACCCATAAAAATCGTAGTTTTTGCCAATAACGAAAGACTTCCGCACTCGATATTTAACATGTCATGAGTGATTTTAGTGCCATTTTTTTACCATCTTTTGATTGCCATAGAACGGGAAAGTAAGATTTGCTATTTTCTCTGGGTAATTTTCAAAAAACCCATAAAAATCGTAGTTTCTGCCAATAACGAAGCCTTCCGCACTCGATATTTAAAATGTCATAAGTAATTTTAGGGCCATTTTTTACCATTTTTTGAGTACCCTTGAACAGGCAAGTAATATTTGCTATTTTTGCTGGGTAATTTTCCTTAAACCATAAGAATCGTATTTTTTCCAATAAAGAAAGCCTTCCGCACTGGATATTTAAAATCTCATGAGTGATTTTATGGCCATTTTTTACCATCTTTTGAGTGCTTTAGAACGGGAAAGTAAGATTTGCTATTTTCTCTGGGTAATTTTCAAAAAACCCATAAAAATCGTAGTTTTTGCTAATAACGAAAGCCTTCCGCACTCGATATTTAAAATGTCATGAGTGATTTTAGGGCCATTTTTTACTATATCTTTTGAGTTCTCTAGAACAGAAAAGTAAGATTTGTTATTTTCTCTGGGTCATTTTCAAAAAACCTATAAAAATCGTAGTTTTTTCCAATAACGAAAGCCTTCCGCACTCGATATTTAAAATGTCATGAGTGATTTTAGGGCCATTTTTTACCATCTTTTGAGTGCCCTAGAACGGGAAAGTAAGATTTGCTATTTTCTCTGGGTAATTTTCAAAAAACCCATAAAAATCGTAGTTTTGCCAATAACGAAAGCCTTCCGCACTCGATATTTAAAATGTCATAAGTAATTTTAGGGCCATTTTTTACTTCATTTTAAGTGCTCTAGAACAGGAAAGTAACATTTGTTATTTTCTCTGGGTAATTTTAAAAAAACCCATAAAAATCGTAGATTTTGCCAAGAACGATAGCCTTTCGCAATCGATATTTAAAAAGTCATTCATTATTTTAGAGCCATTTTTAACCATCTTTTGACTGCCCTAGAACAGGAAAGTAAGATTTGTTATTTTCTCTGGTAATTTACAAAAAACCCATAAAATCGTAGTTTTTTCTAATAACAAAAGCCTTCCGCACTCAATATTTAAAATGTCATGAGTGATTTTAGGTCCATTCTTTACCACCTTTTAAGTGCCCTAGAACAGGAAAGTAAGATTTATTGTTTTCTCTGGGTGACTTTCAAAAAACCCATAAAAATCGTATTTTTTGCCAATAACGAAAGCCTTCCGCACTCGATATTTAAAATGTCATGACTTATTTTAGGGACATTTTTACCATCTTTTGAGTGCCCTAGAACAGGACAGAAAGATTTGCTATTTTCTCTGGGTAATTTTCATAAAACCCATAAAAATTGTAGTTTTTGACAATAACGAAAGCCGCACCCGATATTTAAATTGTCATGAGTGTTTTTAGGGCCATTTTTTACCATCTTTTGAGTGCTCTAGAACGGGAAAGTACGATTTGCTATTTTCTCTGGGTAATTTTCAAAAAACCCATAAAAATCGTAGTTTTTGCCAATAACGAAAGCCTTCCGCACTCGATATTTGAAATGTCATGAGTGATTTGAGGGCCATTTTTTACCATCTTTTGAGTGCTCTAGAACGGGAAAGTAAGATTTGCTATTTTCTCTGGGTAATTTTCAAAAAACCCATAAAAATCGTAGTTTTTGCCAATAACGAAAGCCTTGCGCACTCGATATTTAAAATGTCATGAGTGATTTTAGGGCCATTTTTTACCATCTTTTGAGTGCCCTAGAACGGGAAAGTAAGATTTGCTATTTTCTCTGGGTAATTTTCAAAAAACCCATAAAAATCGTAGTTTTGCCAATAACGAAAGCCTTCCGCACTCGATATTTAAAATGTCATAAGTAATTTTAGGGCCATTTTTTACTTCATTTTAAGTGCTCTAGAACAGGAAAGTAACATTTGTTATTTTCTCTGGGTAATTTTAAAAAAACCCATAAAAATCGTAGATTTTGCCAAGAACGATAGCCTTTCGCAATCGATATTTAAAAAGTCATTCATTATTTTAGAGCCATTTTTAACCATCTTTTGACTGCCCTAGAACAGGAAAGTAAGATTTGTTATTTTCTCTGGGTAATTTTTAAAAAACCCATAAAAATCGTATTTTTTGCCAATAACAGAAGCCTTACGCACTCGATATTTAAAATTTTATTACTGATTTTAGGGACATTTTTACCATCTTTTGAGTGCCCTAGAACAGGACAGAAAGATTTGCTATTTTCTCTGGGTAATTTTCATAAAACCCATAAAAATTGTAGTTTTTGCTAATAACGAAAGCCTTCCGCACTCGATATTTAAAATGTCATGAGTGTTTTTAGGGCCATTTTTTACCATCTTTTGAGTGCTCTAGAACGGGGAAAGTAAGATTTTCTATTTTCTCTGGGTAATTTTCAAAAAACCCATAAAAATCGTAGTTTTGCCAATAACGAAAGCCTTCCGCACTGGATATTTAAAATGTCATGAGTGATTTTAGGGCCATTTTTTACCATCTTTTATGTGTTTTGGAACAGGAAAGTAACATTTGTTGTTTTCTCTGGGTAATTTTCGAAAAACCCATAAAAATCGTAGTTTTTGCCAATAACGAAAGACTTCCGCACTCGATATTTAACATGTCATGAGTGATTTTAGGGACATTCTTTACCACCTTTTGAGTGCCCTTAAACAGGAAAGTAAGATTTGTAATTTTCTGTGGTAATTTTCATTAAACCATAAGAATCGTAGTTTTTTCCAATAACAAAAGCCTTACGCAGTCGATATTTAAAATGTCATGACTGATTTTAGGGACATTTTTACCATCTTTTGAGTGTCCTAGAACCGGAAAGTAAGATTTGCTATTTTCTCTGGGTAATTTTCAAAAAACCCATAAAAATGGTAGTTTTTGCCAATAACGAAAGCCTTGCGCACTCGATATTTAAAATGTCATGAGTGATTTTAGGGCCATTTTTTACCATCTTTTGAGTGCTCTAGAACGGGAAAGTAAGATTTGCTATTTTCTCTGGGTAATTTTCAAAAAACCCATAAAAATCGTAGTTTTTGCCATTAACGAAAGCCTTCCGCACTCGATATTTGAAATGTCATGAGTGATTTTAGGGCCATTTTTTACCATCTTTTGAGTGCTCTAGAACAGAAAAGTAAGATTTGTTATTTTCTCTGGGTCATTTTCAAAAAACCTATAAAAATCGTAGTTTTTTCCAATAACGAAAGCCTTCCGCACTCGATATTTAAAATGTCATGAGTGATTTTAGGGCCATATTTTACTATCTTTTGAGTGCCCTAGAACGGGAAAGTAAGATTTGCTATTTTTTCTGGGTAATTTTCAAAAAACCCATAAAAATCGTAGTTTTGCCAATAACGAAAGCCTTCCGCACTCGATATTTAAAATGTCATTCATTATTTTAGAGCCATTTTTAACCATCTTTTGACTTTTGGAAAGTAAGATTTGTTATTTTCTCTGGGTAATTTCTAAAAAACCCATAAAAATCGTATTTTTTGCCAATAACAGAAGCCTTACGCACTCGATATTTAAAATGTCATGACTGATTTTTGGGACATTTTTACCATCTTTTGAGTGCCCTAGAACAGGACAGAAAGATTTGCTATTTTCTCTGGGTAATTTTCATAAAACCTATAAAAATTGTAGTTTTTGCCAATAACGAAAGCCTTCCGCACTCGATATTTAAAATGTCATGAGTGTTTTTAGGGCCATTTTTTACCATCTTTTGAGTGCTCTAGAACGGGAAAGTAAGATTTGCTATTTTCTCTGGGTAATTTTCAAAAAACCCATAAAAATCGTAGTTTTGCCAATCACGAAAGCCTTCCGCACTCGATATTTAAAATGTCATGAGTGATTTTAGGGCCATTTTTACCATCTTTTATGTGTTTTGGAACAGGAAAGTAACATTTGTTGTTTTCTCTGGGTAATTTTCGAAAAACCCATAAAAATCTTAGGGACTTTTAAAATCTTAGGGAAATTTTTAAATAAAAATTTTAGGGACATTCTTTACCACCTTTTGAGTGCCCTAGAACAGGAAAGTAAGATTTGTTATTTTCTCTGGGTCATTTTCAAAAAACCTATAAAAATCGTAGTTTTTTCCAATAACGAAAGCCTTCCGCACTCGAAATTTAAAATGTCATGAGTGATTTTAGGGCCATTTTTTACCATCTTTTGATTGCCCTAGAACGGGAAAGTAAGATTTGATATTTTCTCTGGGTAATTTTCAAAAAACCCATAAAAATCGTAGTTTCTGCCAATAACGAAAGCCTTCCGCACTCGATATTTAAAATGTCATAAGTAATTTTAGGGCCATTTTTTAATTCATTTTAAGTGCTCTAGAACAGGAAATTAACATTTGTTATTTTCTCTGGTTAATTTTAAAAAAAACCCATAAAAATCGTAGATTTTGCCAAGAACGATAGCCTTCTGCACTCGATATTTAATATGTCATGAGTGATTTTAGGGCCATTTTTTACCATCTTTTGAGTGCTCTAGAACAGAAAAGTAAGATTTGTTATTTTCTCTGGGTCATTTTTAAAAAACCTATAAAAATCGTAGTTTTTTCCAATAACGAAAGCCTTCCGCACTCGATATTTAAAATGTCTTTAGTGATTTTAGGGCCATTTTTTACCATCTTTTGATTGCCCTAGAACGGGAAAGTAAGATTTGCTATTTTCTCTGGGTAATTTTCAAAAAACCCATAAAAATCGTAGTTTTGCCAATAACGAAAGCCTTCCGCACTCGATATTTAAAATGTCATCAGTAATTTTAGGGCCATTTTTTACTTCATTTTAAGTGCTCTAGAACAGGAAAGTAACATTTGTTATTTTCTCTGGGTAATTTTAAAAAAACCCATAAAAATCGTAGATTTTGCCAAGAACGATAGCCTTTCGCAATCGGTATTTAAAAAGTCATTCATTATTTTAGAGCCATTTTTAACCATCTTTTGATTGATCTAGAACGGGAAAGTAAGATTTGCTATTTTCTCTGGGTAATTTTCAAAAAACCCATAAAAATCGTACTTTTGCCAATAACGAAAGCCTTCCGCACTCGATATTTAAAATGTCATAAGTAATTTTAGGGCCATTTTTTAATTCATTTTAAGTGCTCTAGAACAGGAAATTAACATTTGTTATTTTCTCTGGGTAATTTTAAAAAAAACCCATAAAAATCGTAGATTTTGCCAAGAACGATAGCCTTCCGCAATCGATATTTAAAAAGTCATTCATTATTTTAGAGCCATTTTTAACCATCTTTTGACTGCCCTAGAACAGGAAAGTAAGATTTGTTATTTTCTCTGGGTAATTTTTAAAAAACCCTAAAAATCGTATTTTTTGCTAATAACAGAAGCCTTACGCACTCGATATTTAAAATGTCATGACTGATTTTAGGGACATTTTTACCATCTTTTGAGTGCCCTAGAACAGGACAGAAAGATTTGCTATTTTCTCTGGGTAATTTTCATAAAACCCATAAAAATTGTAGTTTTTGCCAATAACGAAAGCCTTCCGCACTCGATATTTAAAATGTCATGAGTGTTTTTAGGGCCATTTTTTACCATCTTTTGAGTGCTCTAGAACGGGAAAGTAAGATTTGCTATTTTCTCTGGGTAATTTTCGAAAAACCCATAAAAATCGTAGTTTTTGCCAATAACGAAAGACTTCCGCACTCGATATTTAACATGTCATGAGTGATTTTAGTGCCATTTTTTACCATCTTTTGATTGCCATAGAACGGGAAAGTAAGATTTGCTATTTTCTCTGGGTAATTTTCAAAAAACCCATAAAAATCGTAGTTTCTGCCAATAACGAAAGCCTTCCGCACTCGATATTTAAAATGTCATAAGTAATTTTAGGGCCATTTTTTACCATTTTTTGAGTACCCTTGAACAGGCAAGTAATATTTGCTATTTTTGCTGGGTAATTTTCCTTAAACCCATAAGAATCGTATTTTTTCCAATAAAGAAAGCCTTCCGCACTGGATATTTAAAATCTCATGAGTGATTTTATGGCCATTTTTTACCATCTTTTGAGTGCTTTAGAACGGGAAAGTAAGATTTGCTATTTTCTCTGGGTAATTTTCAAAAAACCCATAAAAATCGTAGTTTTTGCTAATAACGAAAGCCTTCCGCACTCGATATTTAAAATGTCATGAGTTATTTTAGGGCCATTTTTTACCATCTTTTGAGTGTTCTGGAACAGGAAAGTAACATTTGTTATTTTCTCTGGGTAATTTTCAAAAAACCTTTAAAAATCGTAGTTTTTTCCAATAAAGAAAGCCTTCCGCACTGGATATTTAAAATCTCATGAGTGATTTTATGGCCATTTTTTACCATCTTTTGAGTGCTTTAGAACGGGAAAGTAAGATTTGCTATTTTCTCTGGGTAATTTTCAAAAAACCCATAAAAATCGTAGTTTTTGCTAATAACGAAAGCCTTCCGCACTCGATATTTAAAATGTCATGAGTGATTTTAGGGCCATTTTTTACTATCTTTTGAGTTCTCTAGAACAGAAAAGTAAGATTTGTTATTTTCTCTGGGTCATTTTCAAAAAACCTATAAAAATCGTAGTTTTTTCCAATAACGAAAGCCTTCCGCACTCGATATTTAAAATGTCATGAGTGATTTTAGGGCCATTTTTTACCATCTTTTGAGTGCCCTAGAACGGGAAAGTAAGATTTGCTATTTTCTCTGGGTAATTTTCAAAAAACCCATAAAAATCGTAGTTTTGCCAATAACGAAAGCCTTCCGCACTCGATATTTAAAATGTCATAAGTAATTTTAGGGCCATTTTTTACTTCATTTTAAGTGCTCTAGAACAGGAAAGTAACATTTGTTATTTTCTCTGGGTAATTTTAAAAAAACCCATAAAAATCGTAGATTTTGCCAAGAACGATAGCCTTTCGCAATCGATGTTTAAAAAGTCATTCATTATTTTAGAGCCATTTTTAACCATCTTTTGACTGCCCTAGAACAGGAAAGTAAGATTTGTTATTTTCTCTGGTAATTTACAAAAAACCCATAAAATCGTAGTTTTTTCTAATAACAAAAGCCTTCCGCACTCAATATTTAAAATGTCATGAGTGATTTTAGGTCCATTCTTTACCACCTTTTAAGTGCCCTAGAACAGGAAAGTAAGATTTATTGTTTTCTCTGGGTGACTTTCAAAAAACCCATAAAAATCGTATTTTTTGCCAATAACGAAAGCCTTCCGCACTCGATATTTAAAATGTCATGACTTATTTTAGGGACATTTTTACCATCTTTTGAGTGCCCTAGAACAGGACAGAAAGATTTGCTATTTTCTCTGGGTAATTTTCATAAAACCCATAAAAATTGTAGTTTTTGACAATAACGAAAGCCGCACCCGATATTTAAATTGTCATGAGTGTTTTTAGGGCCATTTTTTACCATCTTTTGAGTGCTCTAGAACGGGAAAGTAAGATTTGCTATTTTCTCTGGGTAATTTTCAAAAAACCCATAAAAATCGTAGTTTTGCCAATAACGAAAGCCTTCCGCACTCGATATTTAAAATGTCATGAGTGATTTTAGGGCCATTTTTTACCATCTTTTATGTGTTTTCGAACAGGAAAGTAACATTTGTTGTTTTCTTTGGGTAATTTTCGAAAAACCCATAAAAATCGTAGTTTTTGCCAATAACGAAAGACTTCCGCACTCGATATTTAACATGTCATGAGTGACTTTAGGGCCATTTTTTACCATATTTTGAGTGCCATAGAGCCGAAAAGTCAGATTTGTTATTTTCTCTGGGTAATTTTCAAAAAACCTATAAAAAACGTTGTTTTTGCCAAAAAGGAAAGCCTTCCGCACTTGATATTTAAAATGTCATGAGTGATTTTAGCTCCATTTTTTACCACGTTTTAAGTGCCCTAGAACAGGAAAGTCAGATTTGTAATTTTCTCTGGGTAATTTTCAAAAAACCTATAAAAATCGTAGTTTTTGCCAATAACGAAAGCCTTCCGCACTCGATATTTAAAATATCATAAGTGATTTTAGGGCTATTTTTTACAATTTTTTGAGTGCCCTTGAAAAGGAAAGTAACATTTGTTATTTTCTCTGGGTAATTTTCAAAAACCCATAAAAATCGTATTTTTTGCCAATAACGAAAGCCTTCCGCACTCAATATTTAAAATGTCATGAGTGATTTTAGGGCAATTTTTTCATTCATTCTAAGTGCTCTAGAACAGGAAAGTAACATTTGTTATTTTCTCTGGGTAATTTTCGAAAAACCCATAAAAATCGTAGTTTTTGCCAATAACGAAAGCCTTGCGCACTCGATATTTAAAATGTCATGAGTGATTTTAGGGCCATTTTTTACCATCTTTTGAGTGCTCTAGAACGGAAAAGTAAGATTTGCTATTTTCTCTGGGTAATTTTCAAAAAACCCATAAAAATCGTAGTTTTTGCCAATAACGAAAGCCTTCCGCACTCGATATTTGAAATGTCATGAGTGATTTTAGGGCCATTTTTTACCATCTTTTGAGTGCTCTAGAACGGGAAAGTAAGATTTGCTATTTTCTCTGGGTAATTTTCAAAAAACCCATAAAAATCGTAGTTTTTGCCAATAACGAAAGCCTTGCGCACTCGATATTTAAAATGTCATGAGTGATTTTAGGGCCATTTTTTACCATCTTTTGAGTGCCCTAGAACGGGAAAGTAAGATTTGCTATTTTCTCTGGGTAATTTTCAAAAAACCCATAAAAATCGTAGTTTTGCCAATAACGAAAGCCTTCCGCACTCGATATTTAAAATGTCATAAGTAATTTTAGGGCCATTTTTTACTTCATTTTAAGTGCTCTAGAACAGGAAAGTAACATTTGTTATTTTCTCTGGGTAATTTTAAAAAAACCCATAAAAATCGTAGATTTTGCCAAGAACGATAGCCTTTCGCAATCGATATTTAAAAAGTCATTCATTATTTTAGAGCCATTTTTAACCATCTTTTGACTGCCCTAGAACAGGAAAGTAAGATTTGTTATTTTCTCTGGTAATTTACAAAAAACCCATAAAATCGTAGTTTTTTCTAATAACAAAAGCCTTCCGCACTCAATATTTAAAATGTCATGAGTGATTTTAGGTCCATTCTTTACCACCTTTTAAGTGCCCTAGAACAGGAAAGTAAGATTTATTGTTTTCTCTGGGTGACTTTCAAAAAACCCATAAAAATCGTATTTTTTGCCAATAACGAAAGCCTTCCGCACTCGATATTTAAAATGTCATGACTTATTTTAGGGACATTTTTACCATCTTTTGAGTGCCCTAGAACAGGACAGAAAGATTTGCTATTTTCTCTGGGTAATTTTCATAAAACCCATAAAAATTGTAGTTTTTGACAATAACGAAAGCCGCACCCGATATTTAAATTGTCATGAGTGTTTTTAGGGCCATTTTTTACCATCTTTTGAGTGCTCTAGAACGGGAAAGTAAGATTTGCTATTTTCTCTGGGTAATTTTCAAAAAACCCATAAAAATCGTAGTTTTGCTAATAACGAAAGCCTTCCGCACTCGATATTTAAAATGTCATGAGTGATTTTAGGGCCATTTTTTACCATCTTTTATGTGTTTTCGAACAGGAATGTAACATTTGTTGTTTTCTTTGGGTAATTTTCGAAAAACCCATAAAAATCGTAGTTTTTGCCAATAACGAAAGACTTCCGCACTCGATATTTAACATGTCATGAGTGACTTTAGGGCCATTTTTTACCATATTTTGAGTGCCATAGATTCGAAAAGTCAGATTTGTTATTTTCTCTGGGTAATTTTCAAAAAACCTATAAAAAACGTTGTTTTTGCCAAAAAGGAAAGCCTTCCGCACTTGATATTTAAAATGTCATGAGTGATTTTAGCTCCATTTTTTACCACGTTTTAAGTGCCCTAGAACAGGAAAGTCAGATTTGTAATTTTCTCTGGGTAATTTTCAAAAAACCTATAAAAATCGTAGTTTTTGCCAATAACGAAAGCCTTCCGCACTCGATATTTAAAATATCATAAGTGATTTTAGGGCTATTTTTTACAATTTTTTGAGTGCCCTTGAAAAGGAAAGTAACATTTGTTATTTTCTCTGGGTAATTTTCAAAAACCCATAAAAATCGTATTTTTTGCCAATAACGAAAGCCTTCCGCACTCAATATTTAAAATGTCATGAGTGATTTTAGGGCAATTTTTTCATTCATTCTAAGTGCTCTAGAACAGGAAAGTAACATTTGTTATTTTCTCTGGGTAATTTTCGAAAAACCCATAAAAATCGTAGTTATTGCCAATAACGAAAGCCTTGCGCACTCTATATTTAAAATGTCATGAGTGATTTTAGGGCCATTTTTTACCATCTTTTGAGTGCTCTAGAACGGAAAAGTAAGATTTGCTATTTTCTCTGGGTAATTTTCAAAAAACCCATAAAAATCGTAGTTTTTGCCAATAACGAAAGCCTTCCGCACTCGATATTTGAAATGTCATGAGTGATTTTAGGGCCATTTTTTACCATCTTTTGAGTGCTCTAGAACGGGAAAGTAAGATTTGCTATTTTCTCTGGGTAATTTTCAAAAAACCCATAAAAATCGTAGTTTTTGCCAATAACGAAAGCCTTGCGCACTCGATATTTAAAATGTCATGAGTGATTTTAGGGCCATTTTTTACCATCTTTTGAGTGCCCTAGAACGGGAAAGTAAGATTTGCTATTTTCTCTGGGTAATTTTCAAAAAACCCATAAAAATCGTAGTTTTGCCAATAACGAAAGCCTTCCGCACTCGATATTTAAAATGTCATAAGTAATTTTAGGGCCATTTTTTACTTCATTTTAAGTGCTCTAGAACAGGAAAGTAACATTTGTTATTTTCTCTGGGTAATTTTAAAAAAACCCATAAAAATCGTAGATTTTGCCAAGAACGATAGCCTTTCGCAATCGATATTTAAAAAGTCATTCATTATTTTAGAGCCATTTTTAACCATCTTTTGACTGCCCTAGAACAGGAAAGTAAGATTTGTTATTTTCTCTGGGTAATTTTTAAAAAACCCATAAAAATCGTATTTTTTGCCAATAACAGAAGCCTTACGCACTCGATATTTAAAATTTTATTACTGATTTTAGGGACATTTTTACCATCTTTTGAGTGCCCTAGAACAGGACAGAAAGATTTGCTATTTTCTCTGGGTAATTTTCATAAAACCCATAAAAATTGTAGTTTTTGCCAATAACGAAAGCCTTCCGCACTCGATATTTAAAATGTCATGAGTGTTTTTAGGGCCATTTTTTACCATCTTTTGAGTGCTCTAGAACGGGAAAGTAAGATTTTCTATTTTCTCTGGGTAATTTTCAAAAAACCCATAAAAATCGTAGTTTTGCCAATAGCGAAAGCCTTCCGCACTCGATATTTAAAATGTCATGAGTGATTTTAGGGCCATTTTTTACCATCTTTTATGTGTTTTGGAACAGGAAAGTAACATTTGTTGTTTTCTCTGGGTAATTTTCGAAAAACCCATAAAAATCGTAGTTTTTGCCAATAACGAAAGACTTCCGCACTCGATATTTAACATGTCATGAGTGATTTTAGGGACATTCTTTACCACCTTTTGAGTGCCCTTAAACAGGAAAGTAAGATTTGTAATTTTCTGTGGTAATTTTCATTAAACCCATAAGAATCGTAGTTTTTTCCAATAACAAAAGCCTTACGCAGTCGATATTTAAAATGTCATGACTGATTTTAGGGACATTTTTACCATCTTTTGAGTGTCCTAGAACCGGAAAGTAAGATTTGCTATTTTCTCTGGGTAATTTTCAAAAAACCCATAAAAATGGTAGTTTTTGCCAATAACGAAAGCCTTGCGCACTCGATATTTAAAATGTCATGAGTGATTTTAGGGCCATTTTTTACCATCTTTTGAGTGCTCTAGAACGGGAAAGTAAGATTTGCTATTTTCTCTGGGTAATTTTCAAAAAACCCATAAAAATCGTAGTTTTTGCCAATAACGAAAGCCTTCCGCACTCGATATTTGAAATGTCATGAGTGATTTTAGGGCCATTTTTTACCATCTTTTGAGTGCCCTAGAACGGGAAAGTAAGATTTGCTATTTTTTCTGGGTAATTTTCAAAAAACCCATAAAAATCGTAGTTTTGCCAATAACGAAAGCCTTCCGCACTCGATATTTAAAATGTCATTCATTATTTTAGAGCCATTTTTAACCATCTTTTGACTTTTGGAAAGTAAGATTTGTTATTTTCTCTGGGTAATTTCTAAAAAACCCATAAAAATCGTATTTTTTGCCAATAACAGAAGCCTTACGCACTCGATATTTAAAATGTCATGACTGATTTTAGGGACATTTTTACCATCTTTTGAGTGCCCTAGAACAGGACAGAAAGATTTGCTATTTTCTCTGGGTAATTTTTATAAAACCCATAAAAATTGTAGTTTTTGCCAATAACGAAAGCCTTCCGCACTCGATATTTAAAATGTCATGAGTGTTTTTAGGGCCATTTTTTACCATCTTTTGAGTGCTCTAGAACGGGAAAGTAAGATTTGCTATTTTCTCTGGGTAATTTTCTAAAAACCCATAAAAATCGTAGTTTTGCCAATCACGAAAGCCTTCCGCACTCGATATTTAAAATGTCATGAGTGATTTTAGGGCCATTTTTTACCATCTTTTATGTGTTTTGGAACAGGAAAGTAACATTTGTTGTTTTCTCTGGGTAATTTTCGAAAAACCCATAAAAATCTTAGGGACTTTTAAAATCTTAGGGAAATTTTTAAATAAAAATTTTAGGGACATTCTTTACCACCTTTTGAGTGCCCTAGAACAGGAAAGTAAGATTTGTTATTTTCTCTGGGTCATTTTCAAAAAACCTATAAAAATCGTAGTTTTTTCCAATAACGAAAGCCTTCCGCACTCGAAATTTAAAATGTCATGAGTGACTTTAGGGCCATTTTTTACCATCTTTTGATTGCCCTAGAACGGGAAAGTAAGATTTGATATTTTCTCTGGGTAATTTTCAAAAAACCCATAAAAATCGTAGTTTCTGCCAATAACGAAAGCCTTCCGCACTCGATATTTAAAATGTCATAAGTAATTTTAGGGCCATTTTTTAATTCATTTTAAGTGCTCTAGAACAGGAAATTAACATTTGTTATTTTCTCTGGTTAATTTTAAAAAAAACCCATAAAAATCGTAGATTTTGCCAAGAACGATAGCCTTCCGCACTCGATATTTAATATGTCATGAGTGATTTTAGGGCCATTTTTTACCATCTTTTGAGTGCTCTAGAACAGAAAAGTAAGATTTGTTATTTTCTCTGGGTCATTTTCAAAAAACCTATAAAAATCGTAGTTTTTTCCAATAACGAAAGCCTTCCGCACTCGATATTTAAAATGTCTTGAGTGATTTTAGGGCCTTTTTTTACCATCTTTTGATTGCCCTAGAACGGGAAAGTAAGATTTGCTATTTTCTCTGGGTAATTTTCAAAAAACCCATAAAAATCGTAGTTTTGCCAATAACGAAAGCCTTCCGCACTCGATATTTAAAATGTCATCAGTAATTTTAGGGCCATTTTTTACTTCATTTTAAGTGCTCTAGAACAGGAAAGTAACATTTGTTATTTTCTCTGGGTAATTTTAAAAAAACCCATAAAAATCGTAGATTTTGCCAAGAACGATAGCCTTTCGCAATCGATATTTAAAAAGTCATTCATTATTTTAGAGCCATTTTTAACCATCTTTTGATTGATCTAGAACGGGAAAGTAAGATTTGCTATTTTCTCTGGGTAATTTTCAAAAAACCCATAAAAATCGTACTTTTGCCAATAACGAAAGCCTTCCGCACTCGATATTTAAAATGTCATAAGTAATTTTAGGGCCATTTTTTACTTCATTTTAAGTGCTCTAGAACAGGAAAGTAACATTTGTTATTTTCTCTGGGTAATTTTAAAAAAACCCATAAAAATCGTAGATTTTGCCAAGAACGATAGCCTTTCGCAATCGATATTTAAAAAGTCATTCATTATTTTAGAGCTATTTTTAACCATCTTTTGACTGCCCTAGAACAGGAAAGTAAGATTTGTTATTTTCTCTGGGTATTTTTCAAAAAACCTAAAAAAATCTTAGTTTTTGCAAATAACGAAATCCTTCCGCACTCGATATTTAAAATGTCATGAGAGATTTTAGGGCCATTTTTTACCATCTTTTGAATGCCCTAGAACGGAAAAGTAAGATTTGCTATTTTCTCTGGGTAATTTTCAAAAAAACCCATAAAAATCGTAGTTTCTGCCAATAACGAAACCCTTCCGCACTCGATATTTAAAATGTCATAAGTAATTTTAGGGCCATTTTTTAATTCATTTTAAGTGCTCTAGAACAGGAAATTAACATTTGTTATTTTCTCTGGGTAATTTTAAAAAAAACCCATAAAAATCGTAGATTTTGCCAAGAACGATAGCCTTCCGCAATCGATATTTAAAAAGTCATTCATTATTTTAGAGCCATTTTTAACCATCTTTTGACTGCCCTAGAACAGGAAAGTAAGATTTGTTATTTTCTCTGGGTAATTTTTAAAAAACCCTAAAAATCGTATTTTTTGCTAATAACAGAAGCCTTACGCACTCGATATTTAAAATGTCATGACTGATTTTAGGGACATTTTTACCATCTTTTGAGTGCCCTAGAACAGGACAGAAAGATTTGCTATTTTCTCTGGGTAATTTTCATAAAACCCATAAAAATTGTAGTTTTTGCCAATAACGAAAGCCTTCCGCACTCGATATTTAAAATGTCATGAGTGTTTTTAGGGCCATTTTTTACCATCTTTTGAGTGCTCTAGAACGGGAAAGTAAGATTTGCTATTTTCTCTGGGTAATTTTCGAAAAACCCATAAAAATCGTAGTTTTTGCCAATAACGAAAGACTTCCGCACTCGATATTTAACATGTCATGAGTGATTTTAGTGCCATTTTTTACCATCTTTTGATTGCCATAGAACGGGAAAGTAAGATTTGCTATTTTCTCTGGGTAATTTTCAAAAAACCCATAAAAATCGTAGTTTCTGCCAATAACGAAAGCCTTCCGCACTCGATATTTAAAATGTCATAAGTAATTTTAGGGCCATTTTTTACCATTTTTTGAGTACCCTTGAACAGGCAAGTAATATTTGCTATTTTTGCTGGGTAATTTTCCTTAAACCCATAAGAATCGTATTTTTTCCAATAAAGAAAGCCTTCCGCACTGGATATTTAAAATCTCATGAGTGATTTTATGGCCATTTTTTACCATCTTTTGAGTGCTTTAGAACGGGAAAGTAAGATTTGCTATTTTCTCTGGGTAATTTTCAAAAAACCCATAAAAATCGTAGTTTTTGCTAATAACGAAAGCCTTCCGCACTCGATATTTAAAATGTCATGAGTTATTTTAGGGCCATTTTTTACCATCTTTTGAGTGTTCTGGAACAGGAAAGTAACATTTGTTATTTTCTCTGGGTAATTTTCAAAAAACCTTTAAAAATCGTAGTTTTTTCCAATAAAGAAAGCCTTCCGCACTGGATATTTAAAATCTCATGAGTGATTTTATGGCCATTTTTTACCATCTTTTGAGTGCTTTAGAACGGGAAAGTAAGATTTGCTATTTTCTCTGGGTAATTTTCAAAAAACCCATAAAAATCGTAGTTTTTGCTAATAACGAAAGCCTTCCGCACTCGATATTTAAAATGTCATGAGTGATTTTAGGGCCATTTTTTACTATCTTTTGAGTTCTCTAGAACAGAAAAGTAAGATTTGTTATTTTCTCTGGGTCATTTTCAAAAAACCTATAAAAATCGTAGTTTTTTCCAATAACGAAAGCCTTCCGCACTCGATATTTAAAATGTCATGAGTGATTTTAGGGCCATTTTTTACCATCTTTTGAGTGCCCTAGAACGGGAAAGTAAGATTTGCTATTTTCTCTGGGTAATTTTCAAAAAACCCATAAAAATCGTAGTTTTGCCAATAACGAAAGCCTTCCGCACTCGATATTTAAAATGTCATAAGTAATTTTAGGGCCATTTTTTACTTCATTTTAAGTGCTCTAGAACAGGAAAGTAACATTTGTTATTTTCTCTGGGTAATTTTAAAAAAACCCATAAAAATCGTAGATTTTGCCAAGAACGATAGCCTTTCGCAATCGATATTTAAAAAGTCATTCATTATTTTAGAGCCATTTTTAACCATCTTTTGACTGCCCTAGAACAGGAAAGTAAGATTTGTTATTTTCTCTGGTAATTTACAAAAAACCCATAAAATCGTAGTTTTTTCTAATAACAAAAGCCTTCCGCACTCAATATTTAAAATGTCATGAGTGATTTTAGGTCCATTCTTTACCACCTTTTAAGTGCCCTAGAACAGGAAAGTAAGATTTATTGTTTTCTCTGGGTGACTTTCAAAAAACCCATAAAAATCGTATTTTTTGCCAATAACGAAAGCCTTCCGCACTCGATATTTAAAATGTCATGACTTATTTTAGGGACATTTTTACCATCTTTTGAGTGCCCTAGAACAGGACAGAAAGATTTGCTATTTTCTCTGGGTAATTTTCATAAAACCCATAAAAATTGTAGTTTTTGACAATAACGAAAGCCGCACCCGATATTTAAATTGTCATGAGTGTTTTTAGGGCCATTTTTTACCATCTTTTGAGTGCTCTAGAACGGGAAAGTAAGATTTGCTATTTTCTCTGGGTAATTTTCGAAAAACCCATAAAAATCGTAGTTTTTGCCAATAACGAAAGACTTCCGCACTCGATATTTAACATGTCATGAGTGACTTTAGGGCCATTTTTTACCATATTTTGAGTGCCATAGAGCCGAAAAGTCAGATTTGTTATTTTCTCTGGGTAATTTTCAAAAAACCTATAAAAATCGTAGTTTTTGCCAATAACGAAAGCCTTCCGCACTCGATATTTAAAATATCATAAGTGATTTTAGGGCTATTTTTTACAATTTTTTGAGTGCCCTTGAAAAGGAAAGTAACATTTGTTATTTTCTCTGGGTAATTTTCAAAAACCCATAAAAATCGTATTTTTTGCCAATAACGAAAGCCTTCCGCACTCAATATTTAAAATGTCATGAGTGATTTTAGGGCAATTTTTTCATTCATTCTAAGTGCTCTAGAACAGGAAAGTAACATTTGTTATTTTCTCTGGGTAATTTTCGAAAAACCCATAAAAATCGTAGTTTTTGCCAATAACGAAAGCCTTGCGCACTCGATATTTAAAATGTCATGAGTGATTTTAGGGCCATTTTTTACTATCTTTTGAGTGCTCTAGAACGGAAAAGTAAGATTTGCTATTTTCTCTGGGTAATTTTCAAAAAACCCATAAAAATCGTAGTTTTTGCCAATAACGAAAGCCTTCCGCACTCGATATTTGAAATGTCATGAGTGATTTTAGGGCCATTTTTTACCATCTTTTGAGTGCTCTAGAACGGGAAAGTAAGATTTGCTATTTTCTCTGGGTAATTTTCAAAAAACCCATAAAAATCGTAGTTTTTGCCAATAACGAAAGCCTTGCGCACTCGATATTTAAAATGTCATGAGTGATTTTAGGGCCATTTTTTACCATCTTTTGAGTGCCCTAGAACGGGAAAGTAAGATTTGCTATTTTCTCTGGGTAATTTTCAAAAAACCCATAAAAATCGTAGTTTTGCCAATAACGAAAGCCTTCCGCACTCGATATTTAAAATGTCATAAGTAATTTTAGGGCCATTTTTTACTTCATTTTAAGTGCTCTAGAACAGGAAAGTAACATTTGTTATTTTCTCTGGGTAATTTTAAAAAAACCCATAAAAATCGTAGATTTTGCCAAGAACGATAGCCTTTCGCAATCGATATTTAAAAAGTCATTCATTATTTTAGAGCCATTTTTAACCATCTTTTGACTGCCCTAGAACAGGAAAGTAAGATTTGTTATTTTCTCTGGGTAATTTTTAAAAAACCCATAAAAATCGTATTTTTTGCCAATAACAGAAGCCTTTCGCACTCGATATTTAAAATTTTATTACTGATTTTAGGGACATTTTTACCATCTTTTGAGTGCCCTAGAACAGGACAGAAAGATTTGCTATTTTCTCTGGGTAATTTTCATAAAACCCATAAAAATTGTAGTTTTTGCCAATAACGAAAGCCTTCCGCACTCGATATTTAAAATGTCATGAGTGTTTTTAGGGCCATTTTTTACCATCTTTTGAGTGCTCTAGAACGGGAAAGTAAGATTTTCTATTTTCTCTGGGTAATTTTCAAAAAACCCATAAAAATCGTAGTTTTGCCAATAACGAAAGCCTTCCGCACTCGATATTTAAAATGTCATGAGTGATTTTAGGGCCATTTTTTACCATCTTTTATGTGTTTTGGAACAGGAAAGTAACATTTGTTGTTTTCTCTGGGTAATTTTCGAAAAACCCATAAAAATCGTAGTTTTTGCCAATAACGAAAGACTTCCGCACTCGATATTTAACATGTCATGAGTGATTTTAGGGACATTCTTTACCACCTTTTGAGTGCCCTTAAACAGGAAAGTAAGATTTGTAATTTTCTGTGGTAATTTTCATTAAACCCATAAGAATCGTAGTTTTTTCCAATAACAAAAGCCTTACGCAGTCGATATTTAAAATGTCATGACTGATTTTAGGGACATTTTTACCATCTTTTGAGTGTCCTAGAACCGGAAAGTAAGATTTGCTATTTTCTCTGGGTAATTTTCAAAAAACCCATAAAAATGGTAGTTTTTGCCAATAACGAAAGCCTTGCGCACTCGATATTTAAAATGTCATGAGTGATTTTAGGGCCATTTTTTACCATCTTTTGAGTGCTCTAGAACGGGAAAGTAAGATTTGCTATTTTCTCTGGGTAATTTTCAAAAAACCCATAAAAATCGTAGTTTTTGCCAATAACGAAAGCCTTCCGCACTCGATATTTGAAATGTCATGAGTGATTTTAGGGCCATTTTTTACCATCTTTTGAGTGCTCTAGAACAGAAAAGTAAGATTTGTTATTTTCTCTGGGTCATTTTCAAAAAACCTATAAAAATCGTAGTTTTTTCCAATAACGAAAGCCTTCCGCACTCGATATTTAAAATGTCATGAGTGATTTTAGGGCCATATTTTACTATCTTTTGAGTGCCCTAGAACGGGAAAGTAAGATTTGCTATTTTCTCTGGGTAATTTTCAAAAAACCCATAAAAATGGTAGTTTTTGCCAATAACGAAAGCCTTGCGCACTCGATATTTAAAATGTCATGAGTGATTTTAGGGCCATTTTTTACCATCTTTTGAGTGCTCTAGAACGGGAAAGTAAGATTTGCTATTTTCTCTGGGTAATTTTCAAAAAACCCATAAAAATCGTAGTTTTTGCCAATAACGAAAGCCTTCCGCACTCGATATTTGAAATGTCATGAGTGATTTTAGGGCCATTTTTTACCATCTTTTGAGTGCTCTAGAACGGGAAAGTAAGATTTGCTATTTTCTCTGGGTAATTTTCAAAAAACCCATAAAAATCGTAGTTTTTGCCAATCACGAAAGCCTTCCGCACTCGATATTTAAAATGTCATGAGTGATTTTAGGGCCATTTTTTACCATCTTTTATGTGTTTTGGAACAGGAAAGTAACATTTGTTGTTTTCTCTGGGTAATTTTCGAAAAACCCATAAAAATCTTAGGGACTTTTAAAATCTTAGGGAAATTTTTAAATAAAAATTTTAGGGACATTCTTTACCACCTTTTGAGTGCCCTAGAACAGGAAAGTAAGATTTGTTATTTTCTCTGGGTCATTTTCAAAAAACCTATAAAAATCGTAGTTTTTTCCAATAACGAAAGCCTTCCGCACTCGAAATTTAAAATGTCATGAGTGACTTTAGGGCCATTTTTTACCATCTTTTGATTGCCCTAGAACGGGAAAGTAAGATTTGATATTTTCTCTGGGTAATTTTCAAAAAACCCATAAAAATCGTAGTTTCTGCCAATAACGAAAGCCTTCCGCACTCGATATTTAAAATGTCATAAGTAATTTTAGGGCCATTTTTTAATTCATTTTAAGTGCTCTAGAACAGGAAATTAACATTTGTTATTTTCTCTGGTTAATTTTAAAAAAAACCCATAAAAATCGTAGATTTTGCCAAGAACGATAGCCTTCCGCACTCGATATTTAATATGTCATGAGTGATTTTAGGGCCATTTTTTACCATCTTTTGAGTGCTCTAGAACAGAAAAGTAAGATTTGTTATTTTCTCTGGGTCATTTTCAAAAAACCTATAAAAATCGTAGTTTTTTCCAATAACGAAAGCCTTCCGCACTCGATATTTAAAATGTCTTGAGTGATTTTAGGGCCATTTTTTTACCATCTTTTGATTGCCCTAGAACGGGAAAGTAAGATTTGCTATTTTCTCTGGGTAATTTTCAAAAAACCCATAAAAATCGTAGTTTTGCCAATAACGAAAGCCTTCCGCACTCGATATTTAAAATGTCATCAGTAATTTTAGGGCCATTTTTTACTTCATTTTAAGTGCTCTAGAACAGGAAAGTAACATTTGTTATTTTCTCTGGGTAATTTTAAAAAAACCCATAAAAATCGTAGATTTTGCCAAGAACGATAGCCTTTCGCAATCGATATTTAAAAAGTCATTCATTATTTTAGAGCCATTTTTAACCATCTTTTGATTGATCTAGAACGGGAAAGTAAGATTTGCTATTTTCTCTGGGTAATTTTCAAAAAACCCATAAAAATCGTACTTTTGCCAATAACGAAAGCCTTCCGCACTCGATATTTAAAATGTCATAAGTAATTTTAGGGCCATTTTTTACTTCATTTTAAGTGCTCTAGAACAGGAAAGTAACATTTGTTATTTTCTCTGGGTAATTTTAAAAAAAACCCATAAAAATCGTAGATTTTGCCAAGAACGATAGCCTTTCGCAATCGATATTTAAAAAGTCATTCATTATTTTAGAGCTATTTTTAACCATCTTTTGACTGCCCTAGAACAGGAAAGTAAGATTTGTTATTTTCTCTGGGTATTTTTCAAAAAACCTAAAAAAATCTTAGTTTTTGCAAATAACGAAATCTTTCCGCACTCGATATTTAAAATGTCATGAGAGATTTTAGGGCCATTTTTTACCATCTTTTGAATGCCCTAGAACGGAAAAGTAAGATTTGCTATTTTCTCTGGGTAATTTTCAAAAAAACCCATAAAAATCGTAGTTTCTGCCAATAACGAAACCCTTCCGCACTCGCTATTTAAAATGTCATAAGTAATTTTAGGGCCAATTTTTAATTCATTTTAAGTGCTCTAGAACAGGAAATTAACATTTGTTATTTTCTCTGGGTAATTTTAAAAAAAACCCATAAAAATCGTAGATTTTGCCAAGAACGATAGCCTTCCGCAATCGATATTTAAAAAGTCATTCATTATTTTAGAGCCATTTTTAACCATCTTTTGACTGCCCTAGAACAGGAAAGTAAGATTTGTTATTTTCTCTGGGTAATTTTTAAAAAACCCTAAAAATCGTATTTTTTGCTAATAACAGAAGCCTTACGCACTCGATATTTAAAATGTCATGACTGATTTTAGGGACATTTTTACCATCTTTTGAGTGCCCTAGAACAGGACAGAAAGATTTGCTATTTTCTCTGGGTAATTTTCATAAAACCCATAAAAATTGTAGTTTTTGCCAATAACGAAAGCCTTCCGCACTCGATATTTAAAATGTCATGAGTGTTTTTAGGGCCATTTTTTACCATCTTTTGAGTGCTCTAGAACGGGAAAGTAAGATTTGCTATTTTCTCTGGGTAATTTTCGAAAAACCCATAAAAATCGTAGTTTTTGCCAATAACGAAAGACTTCCGCACTCGATATTTAACATGTCATGAGTGATTTTAGTGCCATTTTTTACCATCTTTTGATTGCCATAGAACGGGAAAGTAAGATTTGCTATTTTCTCTGGGTAATTTTCAAAAAACCCATAAAAATCGTAGTTTCTGCCAATAACGAAAGCCTTCCGCACTCGATATTTAAAATGTCATAAGTAATTTTAGGGCCATTTTTTACCATTTTTTGAGTGCCCTTGAACAGGAAAGTAACATTTGTTATTTTCTCTGGGTAATTTTCAAAAAACCTTTAAAAATCGTAGTTTTTTCCAATAAAGAAAGCCTTCCGCACTGGATATTTAAAATCTCATGAGTGATTTTATGGCCATTTTTTACCATCTTTTGAGTGCTTTAGAACGGGAAAGTAAGATTTTCTATTTTCTCTGGGTAATTTTCAAAAAACCCATAAAAATCGTAGTTTTTGCTAATAACGAAAGCCTTCCGCACTCGATATTTAAAATGTCATGAGTGATTTTAGGGCCATTTTTTACTATCTTTTGAGTTCTCTAGAACAGAAAAGTAAGATTTGTTATTTTCTCTGGGTCATTTTCAAAAAACCTATAAAAATCGTAGTTTTTTCCAATAACGAAAGCCTTCCGCACTCGATATTTAAAATGTCATGAGTGATTTTAGGGCCATTTTTCACCATCTTTTGAGTGCCCTAGAACGGGAAAGTAAGATTTGCTATTTTCTCTGGGTAATTTTCAAAAAACCCATAAAAATCGTAGTTTTGCCAATAACGAAAGCCTTCCGCACTCGATATTTAAAATGTCATAAGTAATTTTAGGGCCATTTTTTACTTCATTTTAAGTGCTCTAGAACAGGAAAGTAACATTTGTTATTTTCTCTGGGTAATTTTAAAAAAACCCATAAAAATCGTAGATTTTGCCAAGAACGATAGCCTTTCGCAATCGATATTTAAAAAGTCATTCATTATTTTAGAGCCATTTTTAACCATCTTTTGACTGCCCTAGAACAGGAAAGTAAGATTTGTTATTTTCTCTGGGTAATTTACAAAAAACCCATAAAATCGTAGTTTTTTCTAATAACAAAAGCCTTCCGCACTCAATATTTAAAATGTCATGAGTGATTTTAGGTCCATTCTTTACCACCTTTTAAGTGCCCTAGAACAGGAAAGTAAGATTTATTATTTTCTCTGGGTTATTTTCAAAAAACCCATAAAAATCGTATTTTTTGCCAATAACGAAAGCCTTTCGCACTCGATATTTAAAATGTCAAAAGTGATTGTAGGGTCATTGTTTACCACCCTCAAAAGATCGTAAAAAAGTGGCTCTAAAATCATGAATGACTTTTTAAATATCGAGTGCGGAAGGCTTTCGTTATTGGAAAAAACTACGATTTTTATGTGTTTTTGGAAAATTACCCAGAAAAAATAACAAATCTTACTTACCTGTTCTAGGGCACCTAAAAGGTGGTAAAAATGGCCCTAAAATCACTCATGACATTTTAAATATTGAGTGTGGAAGGCTTTCGTTATTGGTGAAAATATTTTGTTTCTTGATTTTTGATGAGTTTATGGCTAGTATAGCCTTTTATTTTATATTAACAGAAACAGACGCGCGCACTGCCGCGCGTGTTACAAAGAACTGTTACTGTACGGAATGAAAAAGTTTTTTCAACATCATATAAAAATTAAAAGTTTATGTAAATTTTAAGATAAAAGATGTCTCATTATTATATATTCTTATACCTTGTCATTTTTCTATTACTGTCCTATATAAGAAATCAGTTAGTCATAGATATAGATACACTGCTAGCAAGTAAGAGAGAATAAGATATAGAATTTACGTGGGTTAGAATAGGACAAGAATAGTGTCCGTAGCAGGAAAAGAGATGAATAATATGTAATAAATAAAGAGAACAATGGCATGCGTACAAAAAAAGAAAATAAGGTATAGAATGTGCCTGCAATAGACAAGGACAACAGTAGTGTGCGAAACACAAGGTGAGTTCCCACTTTGTGATTTTAGTGTGAAAACTTGAAAGAGAGAAAGGTGTGATGATGTTTTTCGTTTGAGAGAGAGAGAAAAAGAGAGAGAATGAGAAAAGAGATTTTAGAGCATTGTGAAAATTCTGAGGCACCCTTGTACGAGAACACCATAAATGTTGTAAGTTGAATACTTTTTTAATTTTAAAAATTAAAAGTTCGCTACATTTATAAATTAATTTTGTATTGTTTAAACAATTATTTTTAATTTTCTATAATTAAAACTAAGCATCAAACTTGAAATTTATTTATAACCATTGTTTAAACAAATTTTTGTAACTATTGATTAACTTCATCCAAATTAAAGAATTTATTTATAGCAATTGTTTAAATAAATTATTGTGATTATTAAATTTAGGTGAAATGGAGTTTAGGTTAATTGGAATTTAAGCTGAATGCATTTTAGGTTAAATGGGATTTAGGTTAAGTGACATGTAGGCTGAATGCATTTTGGGTTAAATGGGATTTAGATTAAATGAAATTTTGGTTAAGTGGGTTTTAGGCTAAATGCATTTTAGATTTATTGAGTTTTTGGTTAAATGAGATTTAGGCTGATTGCATTTTAGATTTAATGCATTTTAGGTTAAATGAGATTTAGGTTAAATACATTTTAGGTTAAATGGCATTTAGGTTAAATAGAATTTAGGTTAAATGGGATTTAGGTTAAATGCAGTTTAGGCTAAATGCTTTTTAGGCTAAATGCATTTTAGTTTAAATGGGATTTAGGTTAAATGAAATTTTGGCTGAATGCATTTTAGTTTAAATGCATTTTAGGTTAAATGAGATTTATGTTAACTACATTTTAGGGGTAATAGAATTTAGGTTAAATAGGATATAGGTTGAACGCAGTTTGGGCTAAATGCTTTTTGAGCTAAATGAATTTTAGATTAATTGGGATTTAGGTTAAATATAATTTAGGCTGAATGCATTTTAGATTAAATGCATTTTAGGTTAAATGAGATTTATGTTAAATACATTTTAGGTTAAATGGGATTTAGGTTGAATGGAGTTTAGGCTAAATGCTTTTTAGGCTAAATGCAGTTTAGCCTGAATGCAGTTTAGGTTGAATAGTTTTAGGTTAAATGGCATTTTGGCTAAATAGGTTTTAGGGAATATTCATGCGCCTCGAGTTAGGGAGATAGAGAGATTAAGAAATAAAAAGTTTGACAGATAAAGAGTTAAAGAGATAAAGAGTTAAAGAGATAAAGAGTTTTTCAGAGATAAAGAGTTAATAAGATGAATAGTTTGAGAGATAAAAAGTTTGAAAGATAAAAGGTTTTGGCGATGTAGAGTTAAAGAGATAAAGAGTTTTTCAGAGATAAAGAGTTTGAGAGATAAATATTTTGAAAAGTAAATAGTTTGAGAGATAAAGAGTAAAAGAGATAAAGAGTTAAAGAGATAAAGATTCACAAATAACACAACTTTCATATTATATATGGAAACGTTTGTGATCTAACTGATTCGTTCGCAGGTATAACGGCTGTAAAATATAAGACACTAAATAAAGTATACGGTATTTCGCTGTGAGAGCAGTTGCAGCTCAGGCATTAGGCAACCCTTAACTAACATTTTCAGGTACAAGTTACTATTGAAAACTAATTGGTTGAAAGACAAACAGTGAAAAGGGATATTTAATTTTACAAGCTTAATGTACCCTTTTACTAAGAATGGTCACTCAAAATAAAATA
This sequence comes from Ganaspis brasiliensis, assembly GCA_037103525.1. Lineage (NCBI taxonomy): Eukaryota > Metazoa > Arthropoda > Insecta > Hymenoptera > Figitidae > Ganaspis > Ganaspis brasiliensis. The sequence continues at coordinate 881,682 of JAZKLR010000091.1, read as the reverse complement.
GTTGGGTCGCCTCATCCTACAATCATCCAGCTATTTTTAATGGCATAAAACAAATCTATGTTATTCTAAGAAGCTGGGACTTTTTTTTAATTGTTTGCATTACTGTTTGTCAAGAATCCATGTCAACACCGAAATATGTAATAAAAAATGTGTATTACGATAATACTGAATACATTTACTTCCACATATTTTGAATATTCAACGTAACTTATACTATACGTAATATAACATAACTAGTAAGTAATTGTTGCAAAAAAATACAGAAATTATTTTTTAACCTTATTCTACAGTAGGAAAAGAACTATTGACTCACAAAAATACAATAATTAAAGGACAAAACATTAAAAAATTATCGAAAAAAATGTGAATGAGCAATAAAAACAATCCACCCCACATATAAAATTTTTGAAGTGGACAATACAAATAGCATATTTTCATTAATGTGGGGAAATTTTTTTTTCAGTGTTATTTGAAATTCTTACAAAAATGTATTTTTGTCCTACATGCACGGAAAGTATGTCATTTCAGGCACTTAATGCGGGCGCAAAGTGAGTCATTCCCGACCGGGGGTAAGGTAAGCGAGCGGAAAATACTTTCCCGCCCGCTGACGTCACCGAAGCGGGCGCAAAATACATTCCCGCCCGCTGACGTCATAGAAGCGGGCGCAAAATACTTTCCCGCTCACTGTCGTCATAGAAGCGGGCGCAAAAGTTATGAACACATGTGCAGTAATTTTTATGCTAGTATTACATGCACTGTAGTTTTCTATGATAGTTACACATGTGCATTATTGTTTAATATTTACACATACGCAGTAGTTTTTTTTATAGTTACACATGCGCATTAGCATTTTATGATGTTTACACATGCGCAGTAGTTTTTTATGAGAGTTATACATGCGCAGTACTATTCTATGACACACACATTTTTGTGGTATTGATACAACATGTTCATTAGTTGTTAATTAGCTGAAGGTTTTGCCGCTCGTGCCCTCAATGCCATACTTACCATGCAAGTAGGACAAAAAACGTTGTTCGCACCACGGGCGCAAGGTGATTGTAGATTGGGCGAGATTAGGAAAACCTCGGCGATCCTCCCGCGACCTCGGCTTCGCCTCGGGCGCTTCAGCTCCCCTCGGTTTTCCTAATCTCGCCCTTGCTGCAATCACCTGTTTTGCGCCCTTGATACGAAAATAACTATTTCTAATGGGAAACAGGTAAAATCCTGACCCATGCGTTTATGACAAACAAATAAATAAATTATTTGAGATTCTTACAAATTTTAGAAAATTTGTAAGAAATTTAAATAATTTATTATCGGGTTTTTTTCCAATTTTTGTTAATTGAAATGTGATTCATTACAGAAGAGTATTAGTTATTATAATCTGTATTTTATAATAGTTTTTTAATAATAATAATAATAATAGTTTTTTAAAGTGAAGTTTTATCGCTCTCCATAGTTGATTAAGGTGAGGAAAAAATTCGATCCGTTGGAGCAAGATGGTAAAGGTTTATGCTCTTTTATTTTTTTGAAAAATAAAACAACAAAAAACTCTAAACACATAAAGAATTTTAAAGACAAAAGTCTTTATTGTCACGACGTTTCGTCAATGGTTCATTGACCTCTTCAGGCTGTAACAAATTATAACACTTGTATAACAATATAAATTTTTTAACACGAACAACACTTAAATTTGCGTAAAAACGGTTACAGATTTTTTACCTTCACAAGAAGTAGTTAAATGTTTAAATTAATTTGTAGACACCCGGAGGTGACTTTGTCAAAAGATACGACCAGTGTCGAGGTCAGGTACGAACTGACTAAACAGAGTTGAGACAACAATAGGGACGTCGATATCTAAGATCAGTACGTAGTGGTTACAAATTCATACACAATTAAGACGGAACGAAATACAAAATAATAATTTCAACTAAAACGAGAAAAATTATGAATTTACAATTATTTTTTTTAAAAGTTTATTATAAGTGTTGCCTAGACCTAAAATGGTTTCCTTTTTATTTATACTATTCGGGTCATGTTTAATAAACAACATTTCAGATAAAGTACGTCTGCGCCAGTTAGTTTCAACATCCACGATTTCTGTATTTTCAAAATCAAATTCTTGCTTTTTTTAGGCAATGATCATATATAACTTGGTTAGTCTTTTTGTTATTGGCGTGTTCATTTATACGAGTTCTCAAAGTTCTTTTTGTTTCGCCGTAATAGACCGCTTTACAATTTTTACACGAAATTTTATACACTACACCATTTTTATCACATTTTTCAATAAAGTCCTTGCCAAGTGTGACAATGTTATTTAGTGACTTTTTAACCTTGGGGATAGTACATGTATCTTGATCTTTAAGACTAAATTTACATTTTGCATAAAATTTTTTGTTCATAAATGGAATAACGATTTTTGGTTTTTTTGCGTACATGGATTTCTTTAAAACCTTTAATTCTGGGTTATTTTTATCTTTTTTTCTACCTTTGACAAAATTCATCCTCTTTGAATCACAAGTGTTGATGAAATTAACCGGATAATTATTATTGATTAATAGTTGTTTAACCAGGTTAATATTTTTTTTATGAAAAAATTTATGTGAATTTAGGATTGCTCTGTCTATTAAATTAAAAATGATATTGCGTTTCTGATTAAGCGGGTGGTTCGATAAATAATAATTCAACAATCTACCAGACAACGTAGGCTTTTGGTACCAATCGGTTATAAGACGATTGTTTTTTCTAATTAAAGTTAAGTCAAGAAAATTAATTTTTTTGTCCGTTTCTAATTCAAAGGTAAACTGTAATTTTTTTGTGGTAACTATTAAAAACACCGACAACTATATCAAAAAAGTCTTTATGTACACAAAGTATAGTGTCATCAACATAACGAAAATAGAACAGAACATTACAGTTATGTTTAGTTTTAAGAGAATTTAAACAATCTTCTTCAAGGTCAGCCATGCAGATATCTGCGAAAAGTGGGGAAATAGGCGAATCCATAGGAGTACCATGGATTTGGTGATAAAATTTGTTATCAAATTTAAAAAACGTGTTATTAAATAAAAATTTTGTAAAGTCAATAATATCAAAATATGGAATGTCACATTTGTTACTGATGTCTTGGTAACGTTTGTCAAGACTCTGTATCACCAAATCACACGGGACATTCGTAAATAACGCACTAACATCTAAAAACAGCAAAACATGGTCTTTCGGAATGTTATAGTTTTTAATTTTTTCTTTAAGTTCAATACTATTGTTGATACGTGAGGGGGGTGGAAAAATTACGTTTTTTAAATTATCATAAAGAACTTTGGCAAGTGAGTGATTCGGAGAATTAACACATGAGACGATAGGTCTCAGTGGATTATCAATTTTATGGATTTTCGGCAAACCGTAAAATAGAGGTAATGATTTATCTTTCTGAGTGAGTGCATTATTATGAAACTTGAAAGAAAGGAGATTGCGTTCATTTAAATCCTTAAAATGTTTAGCTACATCAGATTGTAATTTTTATAAAGGATTTTTTGATATTTTTTTATAAACACTATCGTCATTTAAAAGAATATTTGCTTTGTTTAAATATTCTGACCTTTTTAAACAAACGGTACGGTTACCTTTGTCCGCAGTTGTAAAAACAGGTTATTATGATTTTTAAGGAAATTTTTTGTTTAATTTAATTTTTTTGCAAATTCTCTGTCTTCATTTAGAATATTTTTTTAATTATTTTGGTTTAAAAAGGCCTGAACATTGTTGACCATTTTATCTCGAATTTTATTTTTGGTATTTATATCAACATTTAGCAAATTTAAAGAAGTTTCAATGTTCTCAACCGTATTAATAATATCAAGTTTAGTAAAATCAGAAGTATAACTATAATTAGGGCCCAGAGAGACAATGTCAACAACTTCCTCAGGAATGTCAACATCGCTCAGATTGCAAAAGCAGCTGTCACTAATATTTGATGTTTGCTCGTTTTTATTTGAAGCCATGAGATTATTGAATTTTTTATCATGTGTTGATTGATTTTTTTCTTTGATAACCGACAAATATTTTTCATTATGAATAAAAAAGTTTTTTAACATATTTTCATCAACCGCAGTACTTTCTAAAGAGGATTTTAGTTTTGTCAAAAGTTTTTTTAAAAAAGTTAAATGAATATTTTTGTCTTTTATTTCAAGATTTAATAGCTTTTTTGAATAATTTAGAACAGATGTGTTGTGGAGCTTTTTACAGAAATTGTTTAGTTTATTAAAAACTATAACATTCCGAAAGACCATGTTTTGCTGTCTTTAGTAGTTAGTGCGTTATTTACGAATGTCCCGTGTGATTTGGTGATACAGAGTCTTGATAAACGTTACCAAGACATCAGTAACAAACGTGACGTTCCTTATTTTGATATGATTGACTTTACAAAATTTTTATTTAATAACACGTTTTTTAAATTTGATAACAAATTTTATCACCAAATCCATGGTGCTCCTATGGGTTCGCCTATTTTCCCACTGTTCGCAGATATCTGCATGGCTGACCTTGAAGAAGATTGTTTAAATTCTCTTAAAACTATACTTTGTGTACATAAAGACTTTGTTGATATAGTTGTCGGTGTTTTTAATAGTTACCACAAAAAATTACAGTTTACCTTTGAATTAGAAACGGACAAAAAAATTAATTTTTTTGACTTAACTTTAATTAGAAAAAACAATCGTCTTATAACCGATTGGTACCAAAAGCTTACGTCGTCTGGTAGATTGTTGAATTATTTATCGAAGCACCCGCTTAATCAAAAACGCAATATCATTTTTAATTTAATAGACAGAGCAATCCTAAATTCACATAAAATTTTTCATAAAAAAAATATTAACCTGGTTAAATAACTATTAATCAATAATAATTATCCGGTTATCTTCATCAACACCTGTGTTTCAAAGAGGATGTATTTTGTCAAAGGTAGTAAAAAAGATAAAAATAACCCGGTATTAAAGGCTTTAAAGAAATCCATGTACGCAAAAAAACGAAAAATCGTTATTCCATTTATGAACAAAAAATTTTATGCAAATTGTAAATTTAGTCTTAAAGATCAAGATATATTTACTATCCCCAAGGTTAAAAAGTCACTAAATAACATTGTCACACTTGGCAAGGACTTTATTGAAAAATGGGTTAAAAATGGTGTAGTGTATAAAATTTCGTTTAAACATTGTAAAACGGTCTATTACGGCGAAACAAAAAGAACTTTGAAAACTCGTATAAATGAACACGCCAATAACAAAAAGACTAACCAAGTTATATATGATCATTGCCTAAAAAAAAGTTCAGTTCGTACCTGACCTCGACAATGGTCGTATCTTTTGACAAAGTCACCTCCGGGTGTCTACAAATTAATTTACACATTTAACTACTTCTTGTGAAGGTAAAAAATCTGTAACCGTTTTTACGCAAATTTAAGTGTTGTTCGTGTTAAAAAATTTATATTGTTATACAAGTGTTATAATTTGTTACAGCCTGAAGAGGTCAATGAACCATTGACGAAACGTCGTGACAATGAAGACTTTTGTCTTTAAAATTCTTTATGTGTTTAGAGTTTTTTGTTGTTTTATTTTTCAAAAAAATAAAAGAGCATAAACCTTTACCATCTTGCTCCAACGGATCGAATTTTTTCCATACCTTAAATAATAGTTTTTTTTGTTAATCTGAAACAGAAAGCTGATTTTATAAAAAGAATATCCCTAACTCCCTTACTGAAATGTACTTTCACAAACCCCTGTTGACCAATCAAATGTAACCTGATGACCCCACTTCTTGACGAAGTGACACGCCTCTAGATTTTCAAAATTTTGAAAATCTCCTGGCAAATTATAATATTGTAATGTTTGGCCGGATTCCTTTAGATAAATAAAGGAAAATGTATTTTTCTAATGGGGTCCAGGTAAAAACCTGACCCATGCGTTTATGACAAACAAATAAATAAATTATTTGAAATTCTTACAAATTTTAGAAAATTTGTAAGAAATGTAAATAATTTATTATTGGGTTTTTTCCAATTTTTGTTAACTGAAATGTAATTCATTACAGAAGAGTATTAGTTATTATAATCTATATGTTATAATAGTTTTTTAATAATAATAATAATAATAATAATATTAATAGTTTTTTTTGTTTATCTAAAATAGAGAGCTGAATTTCTAAAAAGAATATCCCCAACTCTGTTACTAAAATGTACTTTTACAAACCCCTGTTGACCAATCAAATGTAACCTGATGACCCCCACTTCTTGACGAAGTGACACGCCTCCAGATTTTCAAAATTTTGAAAATCTCCTGGCAAATTATAATATTGTAATGTTTGGCCGGATTCCTTTAGATAAATAAAGGAAAATGTATTTTTCTAATGGGATCCAGGTAAAAACCTGACCCATGCGTTTATGACAAACAAATAAATAAATTATTTGAAATTCTTACAAATTTTAGAAAATTTGTAAGAAATTTAAATAATTTATTATCGAGTTTTTTCCAATTATTGTTAACTGAAATGTGATTCATTACAGAAGAGTATTAGTTATTATAATCGGTATGTTGTAATAGTTTTTTAATAATAATAATAATAATAATAATAATAGTTTTTTTTGTTAAGGTATTAGTCGCGTAAAATGATTTTCGTCAGATTTTTTTAAAACTTTATATCTGTATTCATGAGGTATTTATCTACGAAATGAGATCTATCCTATTTATTTTGACCACTTCTGAGCTTCAAAATATTAATTCAAAGTTTATACCTTTTACATGCAATAGCACAAAATGCATGTAAAAAATGTCTCTTATATTCAATTATAAAAAAACAAGTCGTCAATTTTTCAAATAAAACTACTAAGTTACACATTGAGATAAAATAAATCCTTTAAAAAAAATTAATTTTATTGACCACGCCGTATAAAAAATACAATAATTTAAAAATTTATAATTTTTCATTTTCACGTGGTTTCATTGAAAAATGGCGAAAACGTGTAAGCAATACATCACGATAACTTATAGTACCTGACTTAAAATCGTGAAAATTACATATATTATATTAGAAGAGGTCACAAGGAAGCAAGTGAGTTGACATAAAAGTTTATTTTTTGTTCTTTTTATTTTGCGGGAGTTTTGCGGGAGCATTTACGAGACTAATACCTTAATCTGAAACAGAAAGCTGATTTTATAAAAAGAATATCCCTAACTCCCTTACTGAAATGTACTTTCACAAACCCCTGTTGACCAATCAAATGTAACCTGATGGCCCCCACTACTTGAAGAAGTGACACGCCCCCAGATTTTCTAAATTTTGAAAATTTCTATCAAATTACAATATTGTAATGTTTGATTGGATTCCTTCAGATAAATAAAGGAAAATGTATTTTTCTAATGGGGTCCAGGTAAAAACATAACCCATGCGTTTATGACAAACAAATAAATAAATTATTTGAGATTCTTACAAATTTTAGAAAATTTGTAAGAAATTTAAATAATTTATTATCGATTTTTTTCCAATTTTTGTTAACTGAAATGTGATTCATTACAGAAAAGTATTAGTTATTATAATCTGTATGTTACAATAGTTTTTTAATAATAATAATAATAATAGTTTTTTTGTTAATCTAAAATAGAAAGCTGAATTTATAAAAAGAATATCCCCAACTCCCTTACTAAAATGTACTTTCACAAACCGCTGTTGACCAATCAAATGTAACCTGATGACCCCCACTACTTGAAGAAGTGACACGCCCCCAGATTTTCTAAATTTTGAAAATCTCCTGGCAAATATAATATTGTAATGTTTGGCTGGATTCCTTTAGATAAATAAAGGAAAATGTATTTTTCTAATGGGGTCTAGGTAAAAACCTGACCCATGCGTTTATGACAAACAAATAAATAAATTATTTGAAATTCTTACAAATGTTAGAAAATTTGTAAGAAATTTAAATAATTTATTATCTGGTTTTTTTCCAATTTTTGTTAACTGAAATGTGATTCATTACAGAAGAGTATTAGTTATTATAATCTGTATGTTATAATAGTTTTTTAATAATAATAATAATAATAGTTTTTTTTGTTAATCTAAAATAGAAAGCTGAATTTATAAAAAGAATATCCCCAACTCCCTTACTAAAATGTACTTTCACAAACCGCTGTTGACCAATCAAATGTAACCTGATGACCCCCACTACTTGAAGAAGTGACACGCCCCCAGATTTTCTAAATTTTGAAAATCTCCTGGCAAATATAATATTGTAATGTTTGGCTGGATTCCTTTAGATAAATAAAGGAAAATGTATTTTTCTAATGGGGTCCAGGTAAAAACCTGACCCATGCGTTTATGACAAACAAATAAATAAATTATTTGTAAAATAATTTTAAGAAATTATTAAGAAATAATTTGTATATTTAAAAAATTTGTAAGAAATTTAAATAATTTATTATCTGGTTTTTTTCCAATTTTTGTTAACTGAAATGTGATTCATTGCAGAAGAGTATTAGTTATTATAATCTGTATGTTATAATAGTTTTTTAATAATAATAATAATAATACTAATAATAATAATAATAATAGTTTTTTTGTTAATCTAAAATAGAAAGCTGAATTTATAAAAAGAATATCCCCAACTCCCTTACTGAAATGTACTTTCACAAACCCCTGTTGACCAATCAAATGTAACCTGATGACCCCCACTTCTTGACGAAGTGACACGCGTCCAGATTTTCCAAATTTTTAAAATCTCCTGGCAAATTATAATATTGTAATTAATTGACAGAAAAAACAAAGTGTTAAAATAACATTAGTTTCTGGTGTAATTTTAACCTGACTCGCTTAGTACACCACTGGCGTCATTTTAACATCGAAAAGAGTGTAGTCTGAAGTATAAGACTACAATGAGTGTAAATTTTACCTTGAAATTGGTGTGATAATCTCACTTGAATAATTTTGACATTTCATATTTGACGCTATCGATAAATTTTCCAAACATTAATTTTAAGAAGAAACTTAGGAAAACTGGATATAAATATTTAATTTGAATGTAAAAACTTTACACCAGACAACATTAAGTCGGTTAAATCATGAAAAGCAGTTAATTTTATTATGTGTCAAATGCAGCCCTTACGAACATTTATGTCAGGAAATTTGTCATGCGTGCGTGGAGTAAATTTCGGTACATTTTTTGCGATGCCACGTAAATGATGTCAGGAAATTCATGTTATGCTTAAAATATCATAAAAAATTTTTAGCAGAAAAATAAAGGTTATAATAATAATTACACAAGTAAATTTAATATTAAGTAAGAACTTCATTCAGTATTATTCAAAATAAGTCTTAAATTTTAAAGTTTGAAAATAATATTTTACGTAAAAAATTTTGTTGGCCTTGAAAAGGGCCGATTGTTTAAATTAATTGAATAATAATTACCATCCATCCTTTTCCCAGCTGTCTTGAAAAAAGCTGGGGTGTTATGCAAAACTCCGATCTTGAGCGCAGGCCCGGCGAATCATATTCAATCCGGGTGGGTAGTTGACTTGGAGGAGGGGAAGGGGAGATTTAAAAAAGTTTATATGAGTAAAGAAATTTGAGGGATATAGAAAACAGGCTATGTTAATAAAAAGTGATGTCTGATTCCGGGTGGGTACTTTACCCACCCGCAATTTTCCGGGTGGGTACTTTACCCACCCGCAACTTTCCCGGTGGGTAGTAGTACCCAGCGTACTCACCTTATTCGCCAGGCCTGCTTGAGGGATGGTAACACGAAAGAAATGATCGTTTAAATCCACTTCGTGTGTAAGCACAAGTTGGAAATTACGAAAGCACCAAATCACCCGGCGCAGTTCCACTTATGCATTTCTTCTTCTTAATTAAAACTGAAGTGTTATCCACACTCCGGTTTTGTTCCGTTGGCAACGTACGAAGTACATTCTGCCATGATCAGGTACTCATGCATTCGACAAAACTTTTTACACTGCGACATAGTAACACTCACGACGAATGACACAAGACTGAACAGTTGCTGGGAAATGTAACTATTGTTCGTTGATGGAGGGGTTAGTAATAGATGATTGGCCGGTGCGCACTCGATGCACCGAAGTCGAACCAATCAGAATGTTTTACTTTGAGAAAGAAATTTAATTCGTTCGACTTCGGTGCATCGAGCGCGCACCGGCTAATTATCAATTACTAACCCTTCCTTCAACGAACAATAGTTACATTTCCCTGCAACTGTTCAGTCTTGTGTCATTCTTCGCGAGTGTTACTTCGTCGCAGAGTAAAAAGTTTTTTCATATGCATAAGTGAAACTATGCCTAGTGATTTTGTGCTTCATGGAGCTTGTGGCAACGAGAAGACGAGATTCAGCCTTCGTAATTTCCAACTTGTGAATACACACAAAGTGGATTTAAATCAACATTTCTGGATGGATCATCCTACAATTAATTTGAACAATCGGCCCTTTTCAGTGCCAACAAAATTTATTACGTAAAATATTATTATTTTCAAACTTTAAAATTTAAGACTCCTTTTGAATAATACTGAAAGAAGTTCTTACTTAAAATTAAATTTACTTGTGTAATTATTATTACCATTATTATTATTTCTGCTACAAATTTTTTTATGACATTTTAAGCATGACATAGATTTCCTGACATCAGTCATGTTGCATCGCGAAAAAATGTCACGAAATTTACACCACGCCCGCATGAAAAATTTCCTGTCATAAATGTTTTTAAGGGAGGGATAGTAATGAACTTAGAGATGTACTCATTTTGACACAATTGGGAAAAAGAATCAGCAATCTTGAGTAAATGACAGGTAAAACTGGTAAAATCCCTAGTTAAATGACACAGCTTGTTGAAATGGCATAAACACACTCTCATTACCTTAAAAAACATGAAATTATATTTCAGTGCTCTTAATCCCTGGTTGTTCAAATTTTTTAAAAAGTTCCTGACATTTTAAGGTTCATTTAATTATCAGAGGGCCCCAAACATAAACAATACTATACCCACTTAAAAAATCCGACGTCAAATAATACGTAAATTTTGATGTCCGAATGACGTACATTTTTACTTACAAAAATACGTAAAAAAGTATGTAATTTTTTTAGTAAAATATAACGCCTAAAATTACGTCCGGAATTAGAATATAAAAAGACGTCGTTTCTGACGTCTTTTTTTTACGTAATTTTGCGACGTCAAGAAAATAACGCCACGAAAATTAAAATAAGAAAACAGTTTCACGGATAAAACAGTAAATATTTGCAAAGTTTTGATACTCTTCTTATTAAAAAAAAAACCTGTACAAAAACTCATATACAAATGCTCGAAAATAGAATGTTCCTTGGTTAAAATATTTGCTGGCCCTGAAAAGGGCCGAAAGAAAAAGTGATGAAAAAATTTAAGGATTCTTGACGATAAAAGACAGAGAAGACTGTTGATTTATTCGTCACTACAGATGACTAAAAATGATTCTTCTTTCATTTTTTCACACGTAACTTTAAAACTTCAGTTTAAGTAAACTTGAGTAACCAGCAGCTGATGGGTAAGCTGCTCACTGGAGTGGAACGTCGCCTAATTTATTGCGTCCCTTCACTAAAAAAAAAATCTTTTTTTAACGATGACGCGATACTCATGACAGATTATACAAGACTAAACGGTTCCTGAGAAGAATAGCAGTTGTCCGTTCGAGGAGGGGTTAGTAATTGGTGATTGGCCGATGCGCACTCGATGTACCGAAGTCGAACCAATAGCGTGCTTCTTACCACCTCTCACCGAAGAAGGCATCGATTCTACAAAACTACGTGTTTGGCCGCGAAACTTCACTCTTTTTGGAGATTTCGTCGTGTGAACGTCGCATCTATTCGAAATGCCTCGTACTAAGCAAACCGCTCGTAAATTGACCGAAGAAAGTCTCCAAAGAAGCAGCTGGCTACCAAAGCTGAAAAAAATAGTGCGCCAGAAACTGGTGGAATTAAGAAACCCTATCGTTACATGCTCAGAACTGTCGCTTTTCGAGAAATTCGTTATCAGAATATAGTGAAGCCTACTTGGTTGGTCTTTTTGAAGATACCAACTTGTGCGCCATCCACACCCAGAGAATAACCATCATGCCAAAAGACATCCAATTGGCCGATCGCATCCGAGGAGAACGTGCGCTTAACTTCTGGTTTACTGTTTCTATAAAACCAATCGGCCCTTTTCAGGGTCACTGAATGTTTCTTGCTGTGGAATTCTATTTGTTTAAAGCTTTTTAGTAAATACTTATTCTACATACTACTGATTTTTAATCGAAAGTTTAATCTGTAAATAGATTTCTACAAGTTTCTAATTTACCACTAGCTCCCATGCTACTTAAAATGAGCTTATTATTTTAGATTCAGCTATACTTTACGAGCACGTATAAAACGTCGGGAGTATTATCGAGCAATTTTTTGAAACTTTTCTAAAATTTGTTATCAATTTGAAAATCAAGTGGGGCTATTTGGTGCACACAAGGTTTCCAATGAATAACATCTGTAAACTGAGTTATTTAAGTAGTGTACTTGGTATAAATATTTGCCGATATCTAGACTAACACTGTCCAATTCGAAAAAATCACAGTTAATTGTGTTCTATATTTTTATCAAGTTTGTACTGAATGAAGCGGAAAGTATTGATCTCAGGAATTATTAAAAATGACCTAACGGATATTTTTAAATTGTTAATGCTTTGGAATTCTATAATAATATTCTTTTCAAAATGTAATAAGAAATAAAAGCAGTAGCCTGTTGCGCGCTCGGACAACCGAGCTCGAGCCAATCAGGTTGCTTCACTGTCTCTTGAGTTTCCAAGCACTGTTTTCTCAGCTATTGTTCCTTACTTTTTCATCTGACAAGTTATTAAATTTTGAAAAGTATCATTATATTTATGTTAATAAGCATTCTGGATATAATCAATATTATACTTTTCAAAATATAATAAGAATTAAAAGCAGTAGTCAGATGCGCGCTCGGACCACCGAAGTCGAACTAATCACATGTCTCCGCATCTCTTTACAGTTTGCGTTCAACACGTCAAGAATTCAACTGTTCAAGCTGTTTTTGTTTGCTACTTAAAATCTATATCAAAGTAGCCCTATTTTTTAATTGACAAGGTTGTCTAATTATACTTTTCAGAATTTAATAACTTGTAAGATGAAAAAGTAAGAAAAGGTCATTGAGAGTACAGTGTTTAAATGCAGAGGAGCAATTTGATTGGTTCGACTTCGGTTGCTCGAGCGCGCAGCTGATATCTTGACAAAGAAATACATTAATTGATAGTTTTGTCAAATTACGTTATTTTTAAAAAAATTTACAATTTTAAAACATTCGTTAGGTCATTTTTAATTAATCCTGAGATCAGGTTTAATATTTTGCGCTTTATTCAGTATAAACTTGAATGAAATATCTTACACCATCAACTATGACTTTGTCAAATTCCCCTTATAAAAAAGTATGATAGGTCTGTCAGGAATTTCCTGTCATTTTCTCGCGCTGACAAGGAATGTATGACAGGAAATTTGTTATAGAAAATGTATTACAAGAAAAAGGACGCGTTATACAAATAACGTCGTGAAAATAACGTCAGAAATACTTTACGTTATTTTGCTACGTCAAGAAAATAAAACCAGGAAAATAAATATACTATTTGCCTGAAAAAATAGTATAAATCTTACGTAACAAGATTTTTAGGACCTGAAAAGGGCCGATTCTTTGAATGAGAATAAAAGTCCACATTTAGGACTGCGAATTCTCATTTTTTTTCATTTACACAGTCCAACACTAGGAAAAAACTTTTTTGGCAGCGACGAAGTTGCACTCGCGACATATGACACAAGACTGAAAGCTTCCAGAGAATAGTAGCCGTTGTAAGTTCGAGGAGGGGTTAGTAATTGCTAATTGTTCGATGCGCGCTCGATGCACCGAAGTCGAACCAATTAGAATGTTTCACAGTGAGCAGATAAACTGATTAGTTCGACTTCGGTGCATCAAGCGCGCATCGACCAATTAGCAATTACTAACCCCTCCTCGAACTTACAACAGCTACTATTCTCTGGAACCGTTCAGTCTTGTGTCATATGTCGCGAGTGTAACTTCGTCGCTGCCAAAAAAAGTTTTTTCCTAGTGTTGGACTGTGTAAATGAAAAAAATGAGATTTTGCAGTCCTAAATGTGGACTTTTATTCTCATTCAAAGAATCGGCCCTTTTCAAGGCCTAAAAATCTTGTTACGTAAGATTTATACTATTTTTTCAGGCAAATAGTATATTTATTTTCCTAGTTTTATTTTCTTGACGTCGCCAAATAACGTCAAGTATTCCTGACGTTATTTGTATAAGGCGTCCTTTTTCCTGTAATACATTTTCTATCATAAATTTTCTGTCAGCGCGAAAAAAGGACAGAAAATTCCTGACAGGCCTATATCATACTTTTTCATAAGGGTCGCCACTGTTATTCTAAATAATTATCAGAAAATATTTATACCAAGTAGATATCTTAAATAACTGAATATAAATATTTTAATAATTGAAAATCTCGAGTGCACAAAGTAGTCCCACTTAACGGTACTAAATTTTAGAAAATTCCAAAAAATTGCTTGAGAATACTCTCGACGTTTTATACGTGCTAGAAAAGTACAACTGAACCTAAAATAATAATTTCATTTTAAGTAGCATGATAGCTAGTGGTAAATTAAAAAATTTTAGAAAACTATTTGCAGAATAAACTTTCAATTAAAAATCGGTAGCATGTGGAATATTTGCTTAAAAGTTTTAAACAAAAAGAAATTTCGCAGCAAGAAACATTTGGTGACCCTGAAAAGGGCCGATTTGTTAGAAAAACTGAAGAAAATTTAAGCACGTTCTCCACGGATACGGCAGGCAAGTTGGATGTTCTTGGGCATGATGGTGACTCTGTTAGCGCGGATCGCGCACAAGTTGGTGTCTTCAAAGAGACCAACCAAGTAGGCTTCCTCGAGAGCCATCACAGCAGAGCTCTGGAAACGCAAGTCAGTTTTGAAATCTTGGGAGATTTCCTCGAACGGACACCTGCTACTCTTCTCAGGAAACCTTCAGTCTTGTGTCATCCGTCGTAAGTTTAGTGTCATCGCTGTCGAAATTTTTTTTTTAAATTTCGGTACACGTTAATGAAGTTAAAGTGCCTCTGAACTTGGATTTCAATTCTCCTTTAAGCAATCGGACCTTTTCAGGTCCAATAAATGTTTTGACGTAAGTTTTATACTATTTTTTACACAAATAGTATATTTATTTTCTTGACCTCGCAAAAAAACGTCAAGTATTCCTGACGTTATTAATATAAAGCGTCCGTTTCCCTGTAATACATTTTCTATTATGCATTTCCTATAAGGAATTTCTTGTTATATATTTCCAGTCAGCGCGAAAAAATGACAGGAAATTCATGACAGGCCTATTATACTTTTCATGTCATACTTTTTCATCAGGACTGTCTTTTATTATTTCATGCCCCACTCTTGTAACCGTATTCATTGTGCATAGGTTATGAGAACAATCTTTGAGATAAAGAAAAGATGGAAATTCCTTTTTCTCTGCTTACCACTTTACTGGCAATTTTCAAATACAGAGTGTTACCCGTACACTTCATTTTGATGACTTTACGTTATTTATTTAGCTTTTTCTACAATATATATCAAAATGTGGTTTTTAACTAGCAATCAACAAAGTGAAATATGCGACTTGTCACTAGTGACATTAGTACACCAAAATCGGGGTAAGAACTTTATTCAACTACACCATTCTAATAGTACACCCCTCAAAATTCACACTTAGTTTTTTCTGTGTTATATAATTATGGGTCAGGAACATTTTTTTACTTCTATTGAGTCAAAATTTATAATAATATAAGAAAAAAAAATTCGTAAATTTTTAACGTTAAGGACTTCATGGCAATAATATAAATAGTAAATAGAAATCTACTAATTCTTCAGTGGTAGACGAGTTTTGACTGTTAAAATGATGGTTTTTAACCATTTTAGATTTAGAGAGTAATATCCTTACAGTGATATTATTAGTAGGTAGATAATTAATAGTATAAAACTATTAATTCAACAGTTAAACTTAACTAATTAAATAGTAAAAAATAACTAATATCATTAGTAAATAGAAATCTACTAATTCTTCAGTGGTAGACGAGTTTTGACTGTTAAAATGATAGTTTCTAACCATTTTAGATTTAGAGAGTAATATCCTTACAGTGATATCAAAGTTTACGCAGTTGTTTTTACTCTTCAATTTAAAAAACAAAAACAAAAAACAAAAACAAAAAAGAATAATTTCAATTTTAACCTATATAATATTATAGTTTATTATTATTTTTTCAGAGTTCATTGAATGAAAAAGCGCCCAGGAGGACGCGTTGGGATACTCCTGAGGAGCCTCCCCGCAGACCTCCACCACCGCAACCTCAGCAGCATGCAACGACAAGTGTTAGGAGACCCCTACCACCGCCCCAACTTTCGCGGCATGCTGAGATAGCTGCCAGTGTTGCAAGCCATGCCTTGGCTGTCAGAAATTTATACCTCGAGCATCCATGGATTCGAAGAAGGACGTGTCCAACAAAAATTGTTTCAAAAAAATAATGTATTAAACTAGGTTTTTTTTTGTTCTATATATTAAAAAAAAATGTATAGTAACAAAATTTAAAAAAATTAAAAAAATTAGTATTGTTTTATATAATTTTATAAATGTAAAAATATGTATAAAAACAATAAAACTAATAATATTTCTGTTTAAAATAAATATATGTTTTTAGTTTACCTTCTTTAATATTTTTTATTATACTAAAATTAAAAAAGAAAAAAAAAAGAAAAAAAAGAAAAAAAAGAAAAAAAGAAAGAGTAAAAAACAGAAAGGAAAAAAATAAAAAGAAAAAATAAAAAAGAATAAGAAATAAACAAAAAAATATATATAAAGCTTCTTACCGACAATTGATAAAGTGTCTCTTAACGGTTACACAAAAATAGTTTTTTCCATTATGAGGTAAATTATTAACTGCAGGTAAGAAAGATTTTGCTTATTCTCAAAGGATAAAGTACCACTTATAGATAAGAATCGGTATTTTTGTTCTTTATGTTAGAGGAATAAATTATCTCTTGTGGGTATTGATCTAGAGAAAAATGATCTTTTGTAAGTAAAAAAAAAATAACCAATTGATGCTCAAAGGGGTAAAATATTACTACTCAGCCAGATCACACTGGGCCAGGAGATCGCACGCGCATAAATGCTGCGCACCTTTCTCTTTTAGGTTAGACGTACTATGCATACGCGCAGCCTGCAGTAGCATGCCGCGCAGAGTTGCACGGGTTGGGTCCTAGCGCGGCCCACCCCAACCAACCCACTTGAGTCGCTTACTCATGTCCGAGCGTTAATATAACTTTCCTTGATTCCTCAAGATTTTTATTATGATTTTTGAAATTTGAGAACGTATGATATGTTCTGCAGGGGGGCTGTGGGTAGAGTTCTAAAGAGTTTATGTGCTTGGAGAATTTCTCATGAGTACGAGCATATGCTTGAGAATATTCTCGACCTCGATGTGCTCTGTCAATTTTTTGAGAATTTATGAAAACTTAAAAAGTATGTCCATTAAGCCACGTTTCTAACCAATTTTAAGATCTAACAAACTTACAAGTCGGTTTTTAATGTACAGTCTGGACATTGATGCCTTCCCATTTTCCACTAGGTTTTTTCATGTGTTTTCATAAAAAATCTAGTGGAAAAAAGGGAAGGCATCAATATCCCTGACTGTACATTTTGTTAACAATGAAGCCAAGAACCTCAGTTTGGAGATTTGATGATAAAATTGCTGATCAGACAAATGTAATAAAATTTATAACAAACTTAATTTACGCATCAGTATAAGTCAAAATGAAACTAAAGTTAGTCGGTACTTTTTTTTACTGTATGAAAACTTTCAAAACCTACATTTTTCAGTAGCTTTTTGAACTCGAGATAAAAAATAATTATTTTAAAAATAAATTAACACAAAAGAGAAAGTTGCTTAACTGATTTTTTATTAATTCATTGATAAAGTAGCGGATATTTCAGCCGCATTATAAGTAAAAATATTTTCGTACATATGTGATAGAAAATAGCATATGCACCTCGGGAGGCCGATTTTTTGTCTCGCACAATGTTCTTCGAACATTTGTGCTTGACAAAAAAACACGGACTTCCCTCCCTTGATGCATAATACACTATTATTTGATTAAAACAACAAACTTTTTCCCAGAGATTTAAAAATATATATAGATGTGATAGATCTATCACATCTATATATTTTTAAATTATGTAGGGGAGAGGGCCCCAAGTTGGACACCCTATCTATTTATTGCTGTAGAATCCAAACTGAATAAAATATATTAAAATGTTTTATACCGGATGCAACCGGAATTTTTAAAACATTCGAGGACCTCGCCAAGCACCTGAAATTAACCCACAGGCACCTCACATTTGAGCATAATTTCAAGTGTGGGGTTTGCCCGTTTGTGGGTACAACAAGCTAAAAAAGAAAGTCGGCCATCTAACACTACAAAAAAGGAGCATGGTGGCCGACAACAGGTCTTGGCGGGGCCGGTTCCTCCGCCACCCGTCGCCAACGTAAACGCGACTAATAATATTGAAAATAATAATGGCGACGGGCAAATTGCGCAAAATAATTTAAATGATAGTAATATTAATAATAATATTAATAATGGTGCACCTGAGGATCGGGTTGGGAATGCCATACTCACCCCAGAGGTCATGGAAAGGGTGAATGTAAATATTATAGTGACACCCCCTCGGGATAAAAGCATCGCCAAGAGGGTTGCAACACGACGAAGGAGGGATACAAGAACGAGAAATAATTTGACACAAGATAGCATCCCGTCGACCCCCACCAACCGAACATCACAACCAGTGGAGGGGTCGTCTAGACCGGCCGCAAGAACGGATCGGCAAAGGAGAGCCAGACGGAGGACCCTGTTTCTGGACAACTTTGAAGGGGATGTCGTCGCTGACGAGGTTTCCCAACCGCCGCCTGCTGATAAGATAAGACAGCCGCCGCCACTGTCCCCACGTGAAGGGGAGAGGGGGGGCCTGATGAACTTGACAGACCGCCTCCTGCCCCCAGCACCACCACCAGATGGCCAACTCTGACATCTTAGAGGAAATACAGGGGGGTTCGGGTGCCAACTCTTCGGCGGCGTCCCTGGAAGCAGCTCCAGAAATCAGGGTAAGGAGAGGAGGGGCTCTCCTACCAATAACGGAGGAGGATGTCGACGACCCTACAGTACAGCACCAAGGTCGTCGGGATGAAAATAGAGTAAATAATAATGTAAGCATCCCTCCTGAAAATAGAAGTATGAATGTCAACTACAGATGTGTGAATGTGGGTGACGACACACGCGAGATAAGGGCGAGCATCAAACAAGAATCGCGTTCAATTCTCACCTTGGAGCATCTAAATAGTGTAGCAGAGAGGTTTACCTCTCTGGCACAAAGTCTCCAGCCGGAGACAGCTTACAGAGGAGGTACCCAGCGTAATAATCGGGTACTCCCGACAAAAGAGGCCGCCACTAAGATACAAAAAGCGTATCGTAAGAACAAGAAAAGGGCGGTCCGGCAAATCTTGGAGGGCAGCAATAAGACCTGCTCTATTAACATCTCCAACATTCAAACACATTATGAAGAGATATTTAGAGCCCCTAATCTGAATGCTGAGGCCCTCCCAAGAAACCTGAGGTTACCTCCTGTTGAACAGGAAAGTAATGAAGAGCTGTCTCGGCCAATGACAACAGAAGAGGTTGTCAAAAAGATAAGGGCAATGAAAAATACCGCGCCAGGACCCGACGAAGTATACTCTTTTAAAGTAAACTCTTTTAAAGGCGGATCCGTCGGGAGAAATATTAAAAAATGTATATGGCGCATGCATTGCCCTTAGTGCGATTCCAAACTCCTGGAAAGAATCAACGACAGTCCTCCTGCAAAAGAAGGGGGACCTTTCCAAAATAGGTAACTGGAGGCCCATTACCATGACAAACACGGTGTATAAAATTTTTACAGCCGTGTTGTCAGATAGAATCGCACAATGGGTCCGCAGAAACAAGAGACTATCGTGGGCGCAGAAGGGTTTTCTTCAGTATGAATGATGCTACAAGCATAACTTTGTGCTGCAGGAAGCCATTCAGTTTGCCCGGGTTAAGAGGAGGGGTCTTATTGTCGCATGGTTGGACTTGGCAAATGCCTTTCCATCTGTGCCGCATGAGACCATTCGTCATGCCCTTAGTCTCTTAAGCCTGCCTGAGGAGACTTGTGCAATGGTAATGAATACCATCCAAGATTGTACCACAAAAATTAAAAACGACGTCAGCACAACAAATGCAATAAAGATGAACGCTGGCGTCAAACAGGGGTGCCCACTGAGCCCTCTCATCTTTAACCTAGTCTTCGAACTAGTGTTACGAGGTGTTGATGAGAGTAGGGAGGGCTTCCACCTGTTTGGGAAAAAGATTTGTGCTCTAGCGTACGCTGATGACATCGTCATCCTAGCTCCCAATGCGCGGCACATGCAGGGGATTCTGAGTAGGGTCGACAGGCTCTGCTCAGATATCGGCCTGCGCATCAACACCAGCAAATGTGCTGTTCTCAATATGGTTGGAGGAAGCGCAAGCCAATCCAACCTGAGTGTGGGTGGTGGTTTCATCCAGACTTTAGACCTCGATGGAGCGTACGATCACCTCGGGGTACCTACCGGCGCCAAATTTTTCCACTTCCCTATCAATTCATTTGAAAAAGCTAGGGAATATTTGGAGAAAATTAATAATTTTCTCTTGACCCCGTGGCAAAAGATCGAAGCTACGGGGGTCTTCGTCCTATCCAGGCTTGACTTTATCCTTAGAGGGGCGAGGATAAAGAAAACAGAACTTAAAAACCTGGATAAGCTCATAAAGAAAAGGACGAAAACTTGGATGTCGCTCCCACAGAGAGCGAGTGCCAAATTAGGAAGGTGTGGGGACGCAAATGAAACATTGCCCCCCACCATAAATCATTGCAGGCCTCACATGGAGGCAATTACGAGGCGCCATAATAACATCGTTGACAGACTCATTAAAGCGAACAAAGACCCGGGGGAGGTGAGAAAGAACCAAACTATTCGAGACGTCGATGCGGGCTCTTCACAACTTCGCCCGGACGTTGTCATTAGGGATGACGGGTCACTCCAAATTACGATAATTGATGTGATTGTCCCTTTTGAGAATGGTCCAGACGCATTCCGCATTGCCAGAGACCAGAAATTGGAAAAGTATAGGCCCATGGCCCTCTTCCTTCAGGAGAAGGGTTATACAGTATATTTAAACGCCTTCATTGTGGGGGCGTTGGGTACTTGGGACCGAAACAACCAGGAAATTCTAAAACACTTAGGAGTTGGTCCTTGGTACTCCGGCCTAAAGAAAAAACTTATGGTCTCTGACACTATAAAATGGTCGAGAGACATTTATGTTGAACATATCTCAGGCATCAAACAGTATAGTTGGGAATGCTAATATTTACTTTTAAATAATTCGATAATTTAACTTGACTTAATTCTCAACTGACGATGTCTGTGGCATGGCCTCACATACACAATTCCTAAAATATAAAATATTATAATTTTTTAATACTTCGGTGCCCTGTAGTACCAACTAATATAATTTTTTGCGATTGTATATTTTATGTATGACTTAGCCAGGGGGTTTGTTCCCTGGTCAGCAATTATTTGTCCTATATAAGAAATCAGCTAGATTTAGGAAAAGGTATTTCAGAAGGTAAGAGAGAGTAAGACATAGAATTTACCTGCGATAGATAAAGGTAAGAACAGAGTGAGAAACCTTGAAAAGAGATGAAGAACGTGGATTAGATAAGGACACAACAGGGTAATGAACACGAAGAGAGAATAAAGTATATACTTTTCCTGCTATAGACAGAGACAACCATTGTGTGCGCGACGCATGAAGGATAGTTCACAATTACTGATTTTAAAAGGAAAATAAAAGGAAAAGAGAAGGTACCTGCGATAGATGAAGATAGGAATAGTTTGTGAACATATAAAGAGCGAAAGGTATAAGAAGTGTTTGGGATAGACAAAGATGGAATTAGGTAAGGGGGGTGTTTTTCGTTTTAGAGAGAGGCAGAGAGGGAGAGAAATAAAGAGAATAAGAAAAGAGAATTTTAGAACGGTGTGAAAATTCGAAGGCACCCTTGATGGTGTTCTTCGTTTAAGAGGGAGGGAGAGATAGAGAGAAATAAAGAGAATAAGATGTGAAAATTGGAAGGCATGCTTTACTTTTCATATATGATGTAACCAAACTTAAGTATTAAACTTAAAATTTATTGATAATTATTTATCGATTTTTTATAACCTTCAAGTGTCACTTAAAGAATAGGCTGTCTTCGATAAAAACACGTTTTAAATTAATTACTTTGCAATTTTTCATATATGATGTCACTAAACGTAAATATTAAATTTAAAATTTATTTCTAACAATTGTTTTAAAAAAATATTTATAACAATTGTTTAAAGAAATTATTGTGATTATCGATTTTTTCAATGTTTAAAAAATGAAGTTAATAACCTGCACAGCTAAAATTGTGATTATTTATTGATTTTTTCAACTGTTTAAAAAATGAATTTAGGAACCCGCATAGCTTAAAGTAAGCATAAAACTTGAAATTTATTTACATTCTTTAAATTTGTCACTTTTCTTATATGATGTAACGAAACGTAAGTATTAAATTTTAAATTTATGTATAATAACAATTGCTGAAACACATTATTGCTATTATTTATCGATCTTGCGGAAGCATTAAATTTCAAATTTATTTATAAATAACCATTTTTTTGGGGTTGGTTTGGTTTTTAAAACGTGTTTCTGTGAAATCTAACAAAATTCAATTATGTGAGGGGGGAATGGTTTGGTTTTTCAGGCTTTCAATTATTTATTTATAAGATTTTGAAGTATTTTTCTCAAATTTAAATTACTCTTTTTAATTTTAAAACATTTCTTTGATTTTTAGGGTTCCATACCGTAAGACGTAACTCTATTAAAATCGCTATGTATGTCTGTCCCCCCCCCCCTAATTTTAAAACTATGTGAGCTAGAGACTTCAAATTTGGTAAACATATGTATGTTCACATTGAATTTACGAAAATAAAATGGAAAACGCGATTCGAGCTTATAAACATGGCAAAATCCAGCAAAAATCACAAATTTTGCCTTATTCACATGTAAAATTGACAGCGGTTTATTTTGTTGCTAATACCTGTCTTTATAGGCTTTAAAAAGTTGCAAAATTACAAAAAAGTTGCAACTCTCTAAGTTTTTTTCAAAAAAATTGAATAAAAAAATATAATTTGTTTAAACAATTGTAAAATTTATTACTTATACTTTTTTCTCAGTATTTGGATGGATAGGCCTTGAAAAATTGCATCTGTGAGAAAAAGGTGTAATTCTCTAGCTCTATTTCATAAATACTGGACAATAATTATTAATAATTTATTTAAAAAATAGTTATTACTCGGGGGTTTTTGGGGTGGCTGATTACGAATCTGAAGTCGACCCCAAAATCACCCAAATAAATAAATCGAAGCAACTTGACTTAATTTTTAAAAAGTCGTCCGCAATATTGGATCAGCCATTTTGAATTTTTAAAATCTGACTTCAGATTCATAATCAGCGACCTTAAATTACTTTTTTTAATTTTAAAACATTTCTTTGATTTTAAGGGTCCCATACCGTAAAACTCTAGCTCTATTTAATAAAAAGTTAAAATTAAACATTATTAATTTGTTTAAACAATTGTAAAAATTATTATTTTTAGTTTGTTGTTAGTACATAGCTTAACTGACCTCGAAAAGTTGAAAAATTAAGAAAAAGTTGTAAATCTGTAGCTCAATTTGCGAAAAAATTTGAAATAAACAATAATAATTTGTTTAAACAAATTAGAAATTACATTAAATAGTTTCTAATAATCTACATTTATGATAATTATTCAAAATTTGCCTAAATAATTCCCAAAAAATAGTGATAAATATTTTTTAAATTGTTAAATTTTGTTTCGGACCATGCTAATGGGTAGCCGTGTATCGTCTTCGCGCGCTGAGCATCAAGAGAAAAATGGTCCTAACTTCTGACCTAATGAAGAATATTAACTTTTTTTTTTAAATTACTCGTAACAAAACAGGGAATCTAAATTGCTAAGAAAAAATACGGAAATCGGATGAGAAGTTTAATTTAATTTTAATTGTTTATAATAATTGTTGCTATTTTAAACAAATTTAGCACGACATCAAATTAATTTTTTTTATCCTAAAGCATGGTTATTGTGTACTACTCATACCAAATTTTATCAAAATCCATCAAATAGAACGGTCAAAACTTTGGCAAAGGAAAAAATGCCAAACTGCAGTACCAGTACATTGAAAATGAAACAATTAAAAAAGAAGGAAGGCTTAACCGAGAAAAGAATAGAACAATTAAAGGAAGTTGGTACAAATATTCTTAGTACAGAAAAAGTGAAACGATATCGTAGGAATAATACCAGAAAGGAAAATAGAAGTGCAAAAACTGCATGCAGAAAGAATGAAACGCTATCGTTCTAAATTAAAAGAAAAAAAGGGATTGCCAATAAACGTATTAGAGGAGGTGGAAAACCGTACTTGCAATGAAGATTTTCAAACTCTTGCCGTGAGTTCGATACCATCAACATCCTTTAAAGGACTTTCACATTTGCACACTGCAGAAGTAAATTATGAATATTCCATTCATGACGCTGTTTCTCCATCTACTATGCAAATCAATGAGATAGAAAGTCATGATTTTAATGACTTCAACAATGATAAAATTGAAAGTTCTAAAGTCGTTAGAGCTAATGAATCGAACGATAATTTGCATTCACGTAATTACGCAGAAGATTATTTAGGTAAAATGTCATTTAATTGCATGCATTGCGATGCTAAGCATTTCAAAGATGAAAAAGTTGAAAAAAAAAGACGCCTGCTGATGCTAAAACATTGAAACAAAAAAAAAATGATAAACATAAAAAAGATGGTGAAGAAAAATTTTCTTTTAATGATTGTTGTAGCCATGGAGGTGTTAAGTTAAAGGAATTGAGTTATCCTTCTGAATTGAAAGTGTTGTTAGACGGTTCACATAGTAAATCAAACCACTTTCAGAAGAATATTAGATGTTATAATAATTCATTTGCTTTTGCGTCATTCAATGCTAATGTTATTAATTTTAATGGTAAACGAAGAGGACCATACTGTTTCAAAATCCAAGGTCAAATATATTATCAAATGAATAAAGCTTTATATCCCGACAGCGATGATGATCCGTGTTATGGACAATTGTTTATTTATGATCCTGATGATGCAATTCAATATAGGTTGAATAAAAATAATAGATTGGATAGAGATGTTGTAAAAGGAATTGAGAATTTTATGAGAACACATAATACGTTCAGTCAATCATTTAGAATGATGAAAGAAGTTATGGAAATAGAATCAGCATTGGCGACAGAAAATAATGAAGAAATTCCAGAATTAAGATTACTATTTACTTTAAAGAAAGGAAAAGATCCACGGCGATTTAATTTTCAAAAAGTAAATGAAGTAGCTGCAGTGTTTAATACAAATTCAGAAGGTGAAATACCAGATTCTTATGTCACTGTATATAATAAAATTAGTAAAGAATTACAAGTAGTTAGTAGTTTGGATCCTTGTGTTGAACCTTTTATATATCCTCTATTTTATTCTTTTGGAGAAAAAGGTTATTGTACTGATATGCTTCGAAATGATGTAGATAAAAGAACGAAAAAACATAGAATTTCAAGAGCGTCTTATATTAGGTATAAAATGGCAATTAGAGATAATACATTTAATCAGTTTCTATATGGTGGAAGATTATTTCAACAGTGGCTGGTTGATAATTACGTTAAAATGGAAAAAGATCGACTTCATTATTGCGCAAATCATCAAACACAATTACGAAGTGAAAGTTACAGAGGGTTAATTGATCACATTAATGATGCAGCTGAGAACAGTAATACACCTGTAGGGAAATTGGTTGTTTTACCATCAACATTTATTGGTTCACCTCGCAATATGATGGAACTATATCAAGATTCAATGGCTATTGTAGCAAAACACGGTAAACCGGATTTGTTTATAACAATGACATGTAATCCACAGTGGAAAGAAATAGTGGAGAACTTATTACCCCATCAAACAGCAGTTGATAGACCTGATATTGTTGCAAGAGTCTTTTCTTTAAAAGTAAAACATTTGATAGAATGTATTGTTAAAAATAAATGTTTTGGAAAAGTTAAATCGTATGTTTATGTTATAGAGTTTTAAAAAAGGGGCTTACCACATATTCATTTGTTAATTATATTGGACTCCAATTCAAAATTATTAACACCAGAAAGTGTTGATCGACATATTTCAGCTGAAATACCTGATGAAATAGTTAATTCTAGATTACATCAAATTATTATGGCAAACAATATACACGGTCCTTGTGGAGATTGGTGTTACGTTGATGGAAAATGCTCAAAAAATTTTCCTAAAGCTTTACAAGAGGAAACTACTGTTGAAGATAATTGTTATGTGTCATATAGAAGAAAAGATACAGGTAAAACATATACAAGGCCCGCTGATTATATTGTTGATAATCGTTTTGTTGTACCTTATTCTCCTAAACTTTCGCAAACATTTAATAGTCATATTAATGTTGAGGTTGTATCGAGTATTAAGTCCGTGAAATATTTGTATAAATACATTTATAAGGGTCATGATGCTGCATCAATTATCATTACAAACAGTAGTGGAGAAACTACTATTAATCATAATGAAATCAATCATTATGAAGAAAATAGATATGTCGGTCCAGTGGAAGCAGCATGGAGAATTTTAAGTAAAAATTTATCCAAAAAAAGTCATAGTATAAATCGTTTACCTATACACTTGCAAAATGAGCAAAATGTTATTATTCGACAAACAGATGCAGATCAACAAATGTCATTTAATTTATCTAAAAGTACTAAATTATTAGATTACTTTAATTTAAATGAACGTGATGTAAATGCTCGTCAATATTTTTATACTGAGATTCCTGAATACTATTCATGGGATAAAAAAAAATGTAAGTGGAACAAGAGAGTCCGTAACGAGAAGGCAATAGGCAGAATTTACTCTGTTAGTCCATGCCACTTAGAATTATTTCACCTTAGGTTATTATTACTTACAATTAAGGGTGCAATTTCATACGAATCACTGAAGACTGTTAATGGCGTAATACATGAAACATTTACGTCAGCTTGTTTAGCATTAGGACTTATAGAGGATGATCATGAATGGAAGGCCACGTTAGAAGAGTCAACTTTATGGATGATGCCTCAATCACTTCGAAGATTATTTGTCAGAATTTTAATTCACTGTCGTCCAATAAATGCTGGTGAACTTTGGGAAATGTTTAAAATTTCTATGTCCGAAGATTATGCCAGAAACGCTGATAATGTTGTAGCTGAAAAAATGGCATACACAGATGTAAAAAACTTGTTATCTAAAGAAGGTTATAATTTACAGGATTTTAATGGTTTAATGGATTTAGCAGACGAAATTGAAAACTTTCAAATTACCGATTCCATTAATGTTGCAGAAGAAAAAGAGTTGGGTAAAGAAAGATATGATAAACTGAACGTCAAACAAAAAGATATAGTTGACTTTATATTGAATGCAGTGAATGATACTAGCGAAAATACTTCTAGGTGTGTCTATGTTGATGGTCCTGGAGGATCTGGAAAAACCTTTATGTATATTACATTATGGCATTTATTAAGGAGTGAAGGTGAAACAGTTTCTAATATGGCATTTACAGGGATAGCTGTAACCTTACTTCCCATGGGTCGAACAGTTCATAAAGTATTAGGTTTACCCGTGCCATTATATAGTGATTCATCTTCAAGTGTAAAAATACAATCCAAACAGGGATTGTACTTAAAAGATGTTGATGTATTCATTTGGGATGAGGCTCCAATGTCACCCAAATATGCTTTAGAAATTATGGACAGAACATTAGGAGGTATTATGCAAATTGATGTTCCCTTTGGTGGTAAAACTATAATTTTAGGAGGTGATTTTAGACAAGTATTACCAATAAAACAAAATGGTACAAGATCTGAAATTATAAATTTTTCCATTAAACATAGTAAATTATGGAAAATATTTTCAAAATTTATATTATCTGAAAATATGCGAGCTTTACCGGAAGAAACATAATTTGTTAATTTCTTACTTGAAATAGGAAATGGCACATTTAACGATGTAAAGGATTGTGTTCAATTACCGGACAACATTTTACAAGAAGAAAATATTGATATCAGTACAGACGTCTATGGAGATTTAATTAAACAGAAATGGTTTAAAGATTTGGCATTGAGTGCTATTTTAGCCCCTAGAAATATTGATGTAGATGAAATTAATAATAACGTTTTACAGTTATTAGATAAGAGTCAAGAGAAAGTTTATAGAAGTATCGACAGTGTAGATAATTGTGATAATAATAATGATCATGAAGTCATTTTACCTGATTACTTAAACACTCTATCACCACCTGGTTTACCACCACATGTTTTGCATTTAAGAATACATTCAGTTGTCATGCTTCTAAGAAATCTCAGCATTAATGAAGGTTTATGCAATGGGACAAGATTATTGGTTTTAGCTTTATCAAATCATGTCATTAAATGCAAAATATTAACGGGAGATAAGCGTGGAAAAATTGTATTTATACATCGAATATTATTGTATTGTGAAAATGTTTATCCCTTTACATTTAAAAGAAGACAGTTTCCAATTAAACTAGCATTTGCTATGACTATAAACAAATCTCAAGGACAGACATTTCATAAAATTGCAATTGATTTAAGAAAAGACGTATTTAATCATGGTCAATTGTATGTTGCATTATCAAGAGTTCGTTCATTTAATAGAGTTAAAGTTTACTTAGGAAATTAAAGAAGTAAAAAATGTATTAAGAATTATGTTTACAAAGAAATTTTGGAATAATATTAATTGTAAAAATAGAATATATATTATCGACATCTAATGTTAGTACAGGAGTAGTTTGTAGTATACTTCAAAATATTTAATAACAATGTTTGGCTGTGGATAATATTGTAAAACTATATATATAATGGAGGTAGAAAGTTTCTCTATTCGATATATTTGAACAAAAATAATTTTAAACTTAGAGTTTCAGAAACAATGAACAATAATTTGGTTTATATGAAAATTCTAGAACTATAAGGTAGAACATTCTTTGTACAATAAATAGTTAAAAATTTGTAGCTATGAAAAGGTAATTAATTTATCAACAACTTTCATAGCAAACTTGAAAATTCATAAAATTTTATTTCACAAATTTCTGTTAATAAGTAGAAGAATACAAGGAGTATGTATTCTATAATTCTTTAATTCATGTTTCCTTAAAAATCATACAATTTTCATAATGCTCCTTCTTAAAATAATATTATTAACGACGGAGTTAGCTTAGTTGGTTGGGGTTCTGACTACGCGGTCGCTCCAAGTCAAATTTGCTTGCTTCGCGGTCCATGGAGCCTGGGATTTTCCCAACTTTTGAAATATAATTTCAGTGGCAGGTATCACGTCGAAATATAGTGATTTGCACTGTCGGTAACCGACTTGTACAGCTTTTTATAATTCGACTGTCGTTATACCGTCTGTACTCAGCAAGATTTTTTTCTACAATTTTCCCTCTCCACTGGCGAATAAACCCAATACGAGGTGGTCCAGGCAAATGTGAATACTAAATTTCAAGCCGTCTTGTAGACCCAAAAATTCTGTTTAAGAAAATAATTAATGAAAGGAAATATTGAAGCGAAACACTTTTATGGGCGTAAGGCCGCAAAAGGAGTGTAGAATGAATATAATTAATATAAATAAAAAAAATAAATAAATACAATAATATTTTATATATTTCTTTTAATAGCATTTACAATTATACGACTTTGCCAACAACAGATAAAAAATTTTATTACAGTAATGTGTTTATAACACAAACATTTACACTAATGTTATTACAAAAAATGTTTCTAAATCTTTTAATAGAAAAGTCATTATCAAATGTACAATTGATTTATAACAATTGTTGAAACATATGATTGTCATCTTTTTAAAGCAGAATTAGTAGTTTTCTATTATGAATTATTAAATTCTTCACTCACTTTTCTCCACTTTATGTAGTAGAAAACTTATAATTCATAGTAAAAAACTACTAATCTTTTAATATAAAACAACTAATTTTTAAGTGGAATCGTTCATTTTCCTGTAATTTATACGTTAAACTACATATGCCTATCTTGGCGAGCGAGCGATAAACAAGAGAGACATCACTCTATCACTTGTGTAATAGTTATGTTCTTTCCTCATGAACAGTGAGAACACAACGGGAACACAGCTCTTTGTTGTGTTTCGGTTGTGTTTCGTTCGCTCGACAGGGATATCAAATTGCAGAATTTTAAATTAAATACAATAAATAAATTAAAAGAATTTTTGCTTAAGAAATGACTGTTTCCCCATACTGCTATGGCTTTTTTAGTAACGTTCAAAAACACGGAGACAACAAAAATAGGTATAATGTGATAGCTCGTACATTATGCTTAAAAGTTAGTCGACATTTTATTTATAAAAGTGAAAAAGGGATTACTGGAAAATTTCAAAACAAAATAAATTGTTATGATAAATAAATTGCTTTGAGAATATAATCCTCTAGGCAAACAGTTTCATTTCTATATTATTGTTACTCGGAACAAAGCAAACAATACTGAAAAGAATACGGTATGCTCATTAGACATATAATTATAGTTGACAGTTGTTCTAGACATCAGAATACTATAGTACTGAATATTAAATACTGCATCGTTGTGTCACCCATTCGTTACATAACCTAATAATGTAACTCGTAGTATCGCTCGTCATATATATAAATAAAATACAAATACGATATTACAGTATCTATATTAGTAATATCTTATACTTCATATAACCATAAGTCTGCAAGTACCGACAAATTGTTTCTTTCAGTGAAGACACTAAAGATCACAACTGAACTTCAAGGTTAACATTAGCCTTCATTTCTTCATTATCAAAAACGTTTTTTGCAAGTGTTATATATCTCTAAGCTACATTGAATAAAAAATTTGTTATATTTAGTGAATTCATTTTCTCAGTGTAAGAACAGACAAGAATTTCGCGCGCGTAGCGCGCTTCTGAAGTTCTAGTGTTTTTAAAATAAATATGTTTATCTATTTTTTCGAACCATGTACATACTGCAGACTAGAATTTTGTTTTAAAACATATGAACGAAGGTTTTTTTTAAGCAACATTAAATATCCTATAGCACTGGCGTCACGTAGCCGTTTTTGAAAAAAAAATTTGCGCAAATAGAACCCATTCAAAATTAGAAATTTCCAATGCTAATTGCGTCTCTACTTTATTTACAAAAAAAATGTTACTTTAACATCGGTGTGACGTGTCAATAATTTACACGTCACAAGGTATTAAAAAAAACTAGATGAGAAGCTGCAAGTTTCCATAAAATCCTAGGTTAGGTCAATGACATTAAACTCTCAAATAGATTTTTGCTTAAACAATTAAACGGAAAAACGGAAAAACAATTGATCGGATACATCTTTTGAAGGACTTGAAATGCATTAGGATTTCATTAACCAAAATTTTGAGAGTTATACTCTCACCTATAGTCCCGAAAATAGGAAAAAGACTAGAGTGTTGTTTATTGAAAAATCCGCGCAAGTGTGTTGCATTACAATTAAGAACTTTAGTCCAATCATTTTTTCTAAACTTGCACCATTAAAAATTTGAGGAGTTAACGGCCTTTAGGGTTAGCAGTTACATTTTTGGAGTTAAAATTCAACTCCAAAAGGGAGTAAGGCTCATAAGCGTCATTTTGAAGAAAAGTGGAGACTGAATAAATAACTGTTAACTTTCATCGCTTTAACTCGAAAAAGGTGCGACTTTTATAGAATCTCGTTGGGAGTTAAATTTTAACTTCCATTTTTAACAGTGTGGGAGGGACCGCCACAGTGGAACCAAACTAGAATTTGATGTTCAAAACCGCCTAGAGCCTTAATTTTTTAACCGATTTTACTTTTGGAGCAAATTTTCTCAAGTGTCCAGCGTCAAAATTAAAAGTTGTTGAATCGGACTAATATTTGCACAAACTTTAGTGCTATGGGTAAGTACTTTAACCACCAAATATTATGCAATTTAATTTATAATTGTAGAGGGGGGAGGGGGTTGAAGATTTCGGTAAAAAAAGAACATTGAGTTTTTCAAAAAATCGTAGCCGCTAAATAACGAAATGAAAAAAATTTTCACCTATATGTTTTTGAAAGGTTTTTTTTTCTGCTCTTTCACATGATGAAAAAGTTTTTTTTTAAATCAAAATTTAACCCTTTTTTTTAAAATTAAATTTTTTTTTACTTTTTTTTTCAAAATGGACCCTTTTTTTCTTTGTTTTTGTCTTAAAAGAAAGCTCAAGTTGTGTATTTTAAACATACCAAAAGAACAAAATAACGTTTTTTATTATTTTCGAATTATTAATTAATTAATTAATAAAAATGTATAAGACCCGCACTAAAATTCAAACATCCATAAATTAAGTTTGGATGAAAAAATGTTAAATATTTTCTCCAAGAGGAAGCAGAAAGTAATAAAATTGAGTTTTAAAAATGATGAACATAATATTAAATATTAGAATCAAAAAATTTTAATTATTATTATAAAAGATTTAAAGTTTTGTAATTATGAAAACGATATAGGTATATAAAATTAAATTATAAAAATTATTATGAAAGAATATGATATTTAATTATTAAAAAATGAATAATAACTGTTCTGTAGAAAATAACATAAAAATATTAGGCTCGGTGGTAACACAAGTAGCTTTAACGAAGTTGTGCAGCGCGACACGGCGCATGCATAAAGATGTGGATGTAAAAATATCTTATTTAAATTTTTAATGGTTGGAAATACTTTAGCTAGATATTCAGTGACGTGAATGAATTAAAAGTGCATTCATTTTCAGGTTTTTTCTAACAATGTAACTGACTTCTTCATATTCCTTTAATTCCATTTCGATTTCTTCAATGTCTACGGACAGTGAATCCATGATTTTGAAATAATCATTTTCGTTTTTTGCGTCCGAGTTGAATTGCTATGTAATTATATAAATGAATTATTTTGATTAAAGTTCGTTTAATCATACATTTTACAACTATTTTTTTAAAAGATTTATTAAGTTAGAATTGTTAAAAACGTTTAAGTTAAATTTTTTAAAAAATTTATTTTTTAATTTTGAAATTTAGTTCAAAATTCTATAAGAAATAAAGAATGACAGAAAGATAAATTCTGTAAAAATGATTTTAAAGGTTAAAAAGTAAGAAAATTTTTAATTAAATTTTTATACACTACCGTTGGGAATTATCGGTACGGACCCTTCTTTGTGACTGCAAGAAATCAGCTAGTATTTAAAATATATTTCTTAAAATATATTTCTTAAAATTTTTTCTTTTCAAATAGTTAATACCTTTTAAAATTCTGCAAATAACTATCCCTAAACGAAGGGATTGGTTGAATTTTTAAATAAAATATAACAAAACTAGTAAAATTTTTGTTTTCTTAAAATTAATATTATTAATGAAATAATTAATATTTTTTCACGTTCTTGGGCTTATTTTAAAGGTAATTCTACATGCAATTAAAATAACCTATTGCTATTAATGTGAAATTTTTTCCATTAAGAATCCATATGGGTCAAACAAATGAATCAAAAGTGTGCAAAAATGTTAATTTTCCTATTAGTAGAAAAATAATGTTAAAAAATAATTATATAAATATTTTATAATATCTTACCAAAATTTAATTAAAAAACATATTCTTATACTTTAAATAAATATTTTACACGTTCAAATATTCTTTTGAATTTTTCACACTTTTTATTACCAATGTGCACCCATGTGCTTTACAAAGGGAAAAAATTTCACATTATTAGCAATAGTTTATTTTAATTATATATAGAATTAGCTTTAAAATAAGCTCAAGAACGTAAAAAAATTTTAATTACCCTAAAATGGGGTAAAGTCGGGCTGTCATGAAAAGTCGGCCAGTCGGTAACCTAATTTTAAAATATTTAATTATCCTTTTTTTAAAAAGGGTAAGTACATTGACTTTCGTCTGAGGACTGTTGCGGACATATTTTTAAAAAAATATTGTTCCACAACACTTGAAACTTGAATATTTCCTGACTTCATTGGTCATAATATTATAGTGTAAATTGTATTTCTTTTAATGTAATTAATAATCAAAAGTTGTATGTTTACAACAGTATTTTGAAACCTTAAATTCTGCAATTTTTTAAAAACATTATTATTTAAAACCTTTTTGATCTTAGCTACTGGAACTTACAAGAAACATAAAATGCTTAATTTTGAATGTATAAATGTTGTAATTTTCATTAAAAAATGATTATTTTGAAATAATATTTAAATTAGAAAAAATTTTACATCGAAAAATTTCACAATTCTTTTCAGCTTACAACTTTTTTCTGGAACCTCCTACAAATTTGAGCTTTTGGAAATATTTGAATATTGATATAATTTACTTGTTATTTAAATTTAATGAATGTGTTTTGCTTCTTTTTGCAGATATGGTGGATTTCACGTCAACTGTCCAGCCAAAAAAAAAATTTTGTTTAATCCTTTCCCAATTTTTGTTATGAGTTGTCTTATAGTTAAGTAATTTGTCAGCCAAATATTTTTGGATTATATAAAAAATTGCCCGAGAGGGAGGGGGTTAAAGTTTTGAACTTTTTGTTAAGACGCTCTCATTTGTTTATTTATTGAGCTTAAAAAAATAATAAAAAAATTTTTTGGTACATGATTTTCCTACATTTTTTCATCAGCTTTCGATTGGCATGGTTTATTTTAAAAAAAAATTTTATTTTGACCAAAATTTTTGAAAATTAAAAATAAATTTCACTTTTTTTCGTCTTCGGGCTCGTTTTATTTTTTTAATTTTATTTTTAAAAGAAAGCTGAGATTTTTTCCTACAAAATACGTAATTTTCAAAAAACGGTTTTTTTTTTGTTTTTGAGAAATTTAATGTTGAAGTTAGCGCGCCACGTCAAGGCGAAGTCTCACTCTACCGCCCTGCTTGTTGCTGTGCGCTGTTTGCATCATTACGTGGATATTTAATTATTCTAACCCTTAATTGAACTTTTCTCTGTATTTTACAGTGCTGAGACTGACATGAAATCAATTAAAAGGGCCTCTATAGTTCTTTTGTTTATTTTTTTATGTTTAAATTTTGTTGGTAATTTTTTGATATTGCTTTCTCATAGAAAAGTATTGTTTTACCTTCACAGGATCGATTGAGATTTTCTGAAATATCTTGACATATTTTAAACTCAGGATGTCAAAAATGATGTTCTTAAAAAATGTCTTTCTTATGTGTGTGTGTAGTTATGTATGTTAAGATCATGTTAGGCTCTATATTTCGAAAACAATAATTTAAAACAATGTTTTTTTGAGAGATTATAGGTCTTTAAGGAGGACAAATTATGCCCTACTTTTGAGTCTGATCTATCACTTCTAACTACATTTTTTTGAAATTTAAACATTTTGAAAAAAAAAATTTTCGAAAATGTACATATTTTTTGAAAACAGTAAAATCAGATTATTTTTTTTTTATCTTTTTAAAAATGCATCGATTAAGCTCATAGCGATCCTTTTAGTGCAAATTGATAATGATAATTTATGTTATTAAGAGTTATCATTGTTTAAAAAAAAATTAAGTTACGTAACTTACGGAATCTTATTTTAATTTTATAAGAAACTATACACACCTATTTTGCGGAGAGTTTAAAACCACATCGATTGGTATACATAACTTGTCCTCCTTAAAGACCTATAATTTCGCAAAAAAAAACATTGTTTTAACTATTATTGTTTTCGAAATGTAGAGCCTAACATAATCTTACCATACATAACGGCATGAACACATAAGCAAGACATTTTTTAAAAACATCATTATTGACATCCTGAGTTCAAAATATGTCAATATATTTCAGAAAATCTTAATCGATCCTGTGGAGGTAAAACAATACTTTCTCTATGAGAGAGCAATATCAAAAAATTACCAACAAAATTTAAACATAAAAAAATAAACAAAAGAACTATAGTGCAGGCACTTTTAATTGATTTCATGTCAGTCTCAGCACTGTAAAATACAGAGAAAAGTTCAATTAAGGGTTAGAATAATTAAATATCCACGTAATGATGCAAACAGCGCACAGCAACAAGCAAGGCGGTAGAGTGAGACTTCGCCTTGACGTGGCGCGCTAACTTCAACATTAAATTTCTCAAAAACAAAAAAAAACCGTTTTTTGAAAATTACATATTTTGTAGGAAAAAATCTCAGCTTTCTTATAAAAATAAAATTAAAAAAATAAAACGAGCCTGAAGACGAAAAAAAGTGAAATTTATTTTTAATTTTCAAAAATTTTGGTCAAAATAAAAAAAAATTTAAAATAGACCACGCTAATCAAAAGCTGAAGAAAAAATCTAGAAAAATCATGTACCAAAAAATTTTTTTATATATTTTTAAGCTCAATAAATAAACAAATGAGAGCGTCTTAACAAAAAGTTCAAAACTTTAACCCCCTCCCTCTCGGGCAATTTTTTATATAATCCAAAAATATTTGGCTGATAAATTACTTACCTATAAGACAACTCATAACAAAAATTGGGAAAGAATTAAACAAAATTTTTTTTTGGCTGGACAGTTGACGTGAAATGCATCATATTAAACATTGCTAGGGGGGTGGGGGCACTTTAACCTGAACTTGGACATGTTTTTAAGCTTGCTTGAGGGTGGGGGCACTTTAACCTGAATTTGGACATGTTTTTAGCTTGCTAGGGGGTGGGGCACTTTAACCTGAACTTGGACATGTTTTTGAGCTTGCTAGGGGGTGGGGCACTTTAACCTGAACGGACATGTTTTTGAGCTCTTTAGACAGGTTGTAATAATGCTTGTCTAGTTTGAATTATTAGTTGAATAAAGAGATGTGAACTTGGTCTACTAACTTTAAGTTTTAGAAATAACCTTTTTAAGTATATATTTTCAATATTTAATATCTGCAAAAAGAAGCAAAACACATTCAACAAATTTTAATAACAAGTAAATTATATCAATATTCAAATATTTCCAAAAGCTCAAATTTGTAGGAGGTTCTAGAAAAAAGTTGTAAGCTGAAAAGAATTGTGAAATTTTTCGATGTAAAATTTTTTCTAATTTAAATATTATTTTAAAATAATTATTTTTTAATGAAAATGACAACATTTATACATTGAAAATTAAGCATTTTATGTTTCTTGTAAGTTCCAATAGCTTCGATCAAATAGTTTTTTAATAATAATGTTTTTAAAAAATTGCAGAATTTAAGGTTACAAAATACTCTTGTAAACATACAACTTTTGATTAATAATTACATTAAAAGAAATATAATTTACACTATAATATTATGACCAATGAAAGCAGGAAATATTCAAGTTTTAAGTGTTGTGGAACAATATTTTTTTTATTCCACAGGTACAAAAATGGCGCTTTTAGATGCCTGTAGGCAGGCCTTGGCGGTTTTATGTGGGGGCGATTTGGTCGACCGCCCCTCCCGAGAATCTTATATTTGTAGAAGAGAGAGAGAGAGAGAGAGAGATAGCACTATGGTACTATCTCTTTCTATCCTATATATCGCCCCCTCCGAACACTTTGTCTAAAGCCGCCCATGATGCAGGGTCTAAACGCATTCATTTGTTTGGCCGTGTGAAAAAATGAATAGCTAATCCATGCATTTTTTTCACCTTAGGGAAAAAATGGACGCCATTTTCATACGGTCAAACAAATGAACGCATTTCGACCCTAACCTACAAGCATTTAAAAGCACCTCTTTTATGCCTTTGGAATAAAAAGTATCGTAAGCAACACGGGTTTAAAGTCAGTTCAATTTGTTTACGCTGATGTTTGTGTACTCGTTTTGTCTCGGGATTTATCCTCGACTGTCACTCGTACACAAACATCAGCGTAAACAAATGGCTGCCTTTAACCCCTTGTTGCTTAATATACTATTTAAAAATATGTCCTAGTGCTTCTCGATATGTCGACGATATCAAGACGATATTCTAAACAAAATTTCGATACAATATCAATAAAGGACTTCCGAGATTTTCGATATTATCGATATCGACTTTAATGATTCAAGATTGAGAAAAAATATGGTTTGAAAAACATATTGACCTTTTAAAGAATTGTTTTATTTAGAATTTGACATACGTTTAACGTAAATTAGTAAATTTATGAATTTTTGTGCGTTAGGCATTAGTCAGGTGCTACTCACTGTCAACTTTTGCTCAACTAACTGTTTCGCTTTAAGGAGTTAGACCACTGTAAAGCACGAAAATTAGACCTAATTTTAAGATTTTTTTAAAGGAGCAAAATAAAATGAATTAAACCCGGTTTATTTATTATTATTAGGTATCTAATGAAATATAAAAAAATTATTTTGCTATGTTAAAAAAGTTGAAATGGCGGTCTAGAAGGTCGTTTTAAAAAATTCATTTTTTTAAGTTAAGGTCTACGGTCGGTAAAAAACCTTTTTCAACTTTTGATCTGGAACCAAAACCCAACATTTTTATGAATTTGCAACTCAAAAGCTAGAGAAAAAATCGGTCAAAAGAAGTGCGAAAAAAGTGACCGTCCAGTTTGAAAAAAATGGTTCTGAGAAAGTTTAAGAACATAGAGGTTTCTAATGCACTGCGCATAGTAGGTTTTCGCGCGGTTTCTAAACCCTATTGAAAAAAATGGCCACATTTGCGCCCACAAATGAGGCCTCAAATGTGGGCACAAATGTGGCCTCAAATGAGGCAGAGAAATATCCACATTGGAAAAAATATAAAATAAAAAAAAGTATTATTTATCTCGATTTACACTATATTATTTACAAGTAGTTGCCTTAATTAACTTTAGAAATTTAGCATTACGAAGAAAATTTTGAAAATAAATTTGGGGGTATGGGGATTCGAACCCGGGTTCGACGCACGCAAACTAACTACCGAACCACTGAGCTACATAGGCGACTGCAAATAGAAAGGATAATCTTTCTCTTGAGGCGCAAGTGATTTTATTGGCTGATAAAACGGCGGGTTTATTTAAAAACGTTTTCACCACATTTTTCAAGTATCGAAACATTTGTCATTAAAATCATTAAAATCATTATTTTATGATTTTAAATTTTTACCAAAGATTATTTTGAAGCCAATTATGAAATATTTCGAAAATCCTTATAGCATTTTTTGAATTTGCGAAAATTACATTTTCTCTGGAAGAAAAAATGAAAATTAGAAATTTTATTAATTTTTGAGTTTAGATACTTGACAAAAGTTTAAAAAAACGTGAAAATTATTTTGAAAATTTAATTAATATTTTGTAATTTTTCAACTATTATTCAAAGTTTCGAACACTTAATACCTACTGTGACAGAAAAAATCAATTAAAGTTGCTTAAAATTTTGTTAGTTAACGATTTTAAATACTTCTCAATTGCAGTAGGGACAATTTGGTTTTTAAATCTTTAAATAAGAGTAGGAGAATTACGAAGTATTAAAGAATATATTTTTAAAGTCAATCCAATTTCATAATTAAAAAGTTCACAATATTCTAAATCACATACAAACAAAGCTTTTGATTTTCATAATATGTAATTGATTTTTTTTTTTGGTTAGAAGGAGGGCATGAATTTTAAAACTTGATAAAGTTTTAGGAAGTTTAAAAATTTTTAATTATTCTTAATCATAAATTAACAAACTTGTAAACTTTAAAATTCTTATTTTAAATTTTAATACATTTTTAAAAATCACAAGTTTTGTTCTTTCGTCATTTTAAATGTTTAAAAAAAGCCTTAGGAAAATGGATTTTTTGAATTTTAGAAACAGATTTTTGAATAAATAAATTATTGGAAATTTCAGTTAGCTCGTGCTGGTAAAAATAAGGACTTTTTTTAAAGAAATCAAAAAAATCAGATTTTTTTATATTAATTAAAAATGGTTGTTTTAATTGCAATCAGTTTATAAAATCTCTCTAAATGTTTATTTTTAGTAGTTTATTCTTTAAACTGAAAACATTTAATAAGAAATAATGAAGAATAAAACACTTAATCAAAATCAAATAAATTATGTCAAATAAATAAGAAAATTTCAAACAAAATTTCTTCAAATTCATATGATCACAAAATTAAGAAAATTAGGTAAAAGCAACGAAAAAATAATAAATTAAAAAAAAGCAAGAACGTAAAAAGATAAGAAAACAATCTATTAAAATAATGATAAAATTATTTTAAATAAAAAATGTCATGCTTATTATTAAAGAAATGAAGAAAAATTAAAAAAAACTCAGTAATGAAACAGTAACATAAAAATATGTGTATAAAAAAGTAGGATTTTCTTTAGCGCTAAAGAAAATTTGAATAGGTATTTTAAAAAATCCCTGTGTCCAAGTTTAGATATTCATAAGCTTAATAAGTCATCCAAATTTTATTGAAATCCGTTGAAGGGTTCTCGAGATATTCTCGCGACAAAAAACGCTATGACATTTGCTTAAAAATGAAAATTTACTCTTTTTAGATGAAAAATAGTCGATTTAGAGTATTTTTGGAAAACCGAAAATCTTCATAACCACAAAGCTTTCTCTATAAGGAAGCAAAATTAAATAAATAGGAAGAAAATGGAGAAATGTTTATTTTCCTAATTTAACAAACTGTAAAAAAATATAGAAAGTAATAAAATTTGGGAATAATCTACTGAAGAATTAGAATTAATAAAAATAGAATACAAAATAGAAAGATAAATAAAAAGGGCAAACAAGAAATTTAAAAATCTTTTAAAAATAAAAAAGTTTAGGTAAATTAAGGGGAGGTTCTAGTCCAAAGTCCCGAAAATTAACGTAATTTTAGGATTTTTTTTTGAGTTAACGCAATTATTTTTCAAAATAACTTCTTATGGTATTTATTGGTATAGATTTGAAAAATTTTACAAAATTTTTTCAAGGAAAAATAATTAAAAATGGCGGCTCCAGCCCTCTCTGGAGAAAGCCGTGCGTGGCGGGAATCCAAGGGGTCGTCCATAAATCACGTGATAGGTTTTATGCCAATTTTAGACCCCCCTCCCCCACGTGATGAACCGTGATGTTCTCTGGGACCACCCACCCCCCCCCCTCGATTATCACGTGACTTTGAATAACTATAAAAATTACTTAAAATACTGAAGGCATTTAAACAATAAGTTTACAGACTCTTTATTGCAAATACCTCGTTCATTTAAATTACAAGTCCGTCACAGTGGTCTTGCAGCAAAAGTAAGGATTTTGAAAATGGATGGAAGATTTTCCAACGTAAAGTTTACCCACATGATCTCTAGTTTTAGAATTTTCAAACCGCGAAATCGTATCTGATCCTATTTTAGAGTTAGACTGATTTTACCTGTGGTAGATCCGCAATTATGAGTATCACATTACCTATTTAGACTTTCAAGGTCCATAGGTTATTTAACATAAAATAGTTAATATAATTTTTGTTAAAGTACTAATAAGGAAGTCTTTATAAACACTTTCATATAGTGTTTGACTTGTTTATAACATATACACGCCCTCAGAACGTCTGTCAAGCAATAACAGGTCATTGTTCAAGTCAATGTATTTTGTGTTTATACATTGTACTAAAACAACTTTCAAATATGTCATTTTTTGAAAGGTCTTCTATATGACTACTACTTTGGTAAATTGTTATTCTATATAAAAGTAACAAATCTCTAAAATATTAATTAATTTAAAAAAAATTATAGTAGTGTGGTTTGATGTTTTGATGTTCTATGTAACACTGTCATTTCCAACTCCATATAACATTGGCAAAAGTGGACAATTGAAGGAGAAAATAAACAACAAACTTGTCAGCGTGCTCG
Source organism: Ganaspis brasiliensis (assembly GCA_037103525.1). NCBI lineage: Eukaryota > Metazoa > Arthropoda > Insecta > Hymenoptera > Figitidae > Ganaspis > Ganaspis brasiliensis. Next base: position 839,490 of record JAZKLR010000091.1, on the reverse strand, counting down.
CGCCATTGACGCCATCGGCCTAGTAGCGTCACTACTTCAGTACGAGTGTAGTCCGTAAACACAAAAGTCCGAAATTTTTTGCTCTTACCACCCAAAAAGTTTTAAAACCGAAAGAAATACCCACAATTTTCTTTATGTTTGAAATCGGACTATACCTAGTGGGCACACATGTTCAAAAGTCGTCTTAAGGACGTCTTTCAGATTTTTGTGCCCACTGGGTATTTAGGTGTGGCTCAACCCTTTGAAATTTTCCATTGATTTTATATGGGGAAAACGAACTTTTTCGTAAATTCACTATAAAATCCTCAAAAATCTCTAAAAATATCAATAGAACAAATAACATCTTGAAATAACCTTTAAAAATAATATTCCACAATTCATTTAATAACTTGTTAATATTATCTGTTTTTATAGGATCATAAATAACCCCTATAGGCAAGTAGAAGAATAAAGATGTGAAGGATGTGTATTCTTCTACTTGCCTGTATTCATTCAGGCATTAAGCTTATTGTCTAAGCAATAAGCTAACTGCCTAAAGTGTTCCCGGCAAATAGAAGAAAAAGGATATTCTATGACGAAGTATAAACACAGATATATAAACAAACTTTTGATGTACATAATTAATTAAAAGTAAACGTTAATTTGTATTTATTTTATAAAATTCAAAATAAAATTCAGTTTTTCGTTATTTGTTCCAACTAACAGTTGACGATTTTGCTAAATAATTTTCAAACGGTACTTAATACTGTTAATAAATTAGAATTTGAAAAAAGTGCTATGAAGTAATTAGTAAAAAAACTAGTAGCAGATGTTTTTGGAGTAGAAAACAATTGGAAAACATTAACAAAATATTAAAAGATGACAAATTAGATTTGAAAAAATTCAGCCTGACTATTAACATTTAAATAACTATGAAAGGCGATGGATTTAGTGTATATGGTGCCATACGAAACGTATTTTCCAAAATTGCTTTCTATTCTAAAAAGATCTGTTACTATAGTTTTTTTTCCTTCTTACTTTGTAGCACTTTTTTCAAATTCCAATTTATCAACAGAATTAAGTTCCATTTTAAAATTATTTAGCAAAATCCTCAACTGTTAGTTGGAACGAATAAAGAAAAACTGAATTTTATTTTGAATTTTATAAAATAAATACAAATTAAAGTTTACTGTTAATTAATTATGTACATCGAAAGTTTGTTTATATATCTGTGTTTATACTTCGTCATAGAATATCCCTTTTCTTCTATTTGCCAGGAACACTTTAGGCAGTTAGCTTATTGCCTAGTCAATAAGCTTAATGCCTACATGAATTCAGGCAAGCAAAAGAATGCGCATCCTACACATCTTCATTTCTCTACTTGCCTAAGTGTAGCTTAATGACTTAGAAATTAATCTAAATGCCTGATTCTTCTACTTGCCTACGACATATATATATATATATATATATAATTACACTGTAAAATTTTTTTCGGAAATATTTCCGAAAGTAGTCGGGCAGCTGTAGTTCCAAATAGTTAGGAAATATTTCCTGAAAAATCGTTGGAAATATTTCCGAAAATTAAAAGGAAATTATTCCTAATAAAAAGTTGGAAATATTTCCGAACAATTTGGAATTACAGTTGCCCGACTACTTTCGGCAATGTTTCCAATTTTTTGTCGGATTTTTATCCGTCAAAATCGTTGGATTTATTTCCATGCGTTGGATGGAAATACGTCCTAAAATAAAGTAGGAAATATTTCCTAACAATTTGGAACTGCAGCTGCCCGACCACTTTCGGAAATATTTGCAGCGTTTTTGTCGGAATTTTTTCCACTGGTTGGATGGAAATAAATCCTACTCTAAAGTGGGAAATATTTCCTAACAATTTGGAACTGCAGCTGCCCGACCACTTTCGGAAATATTTCCAGCGTTTTTGTCGGAATTTTTTCCACGTGTTAGATGGAAATAAATCCTACAATAAAGTAGGAATTATTTTCTAATAATTTGGAACTGCAGCTGCCCGACCATTTTCAGAAATATTTCCAGCATTTTAGTTGGAATTTTTTCCGGTAAAAACGTTGGATTTATTTCCATGGGTTGTATGGAAATAAATCCTAGAATAAAGTAGAAAATATTTCTTAACGATTTGGAACTGCGGCTACCTCACCACTTTCGGAAATAGTCCATGCCTTTTTCTCGAAATTGTTTCCAGTAAAAAATTTGGATTTATTTCAATGAGTTGTAGAGAAATAAATCCTAAAATATGGTAGGATATATTTCCTAATAATCTGTTGCTGGCCGACCATTTTTGGATATAATACTCGCCTTTTTCTTGTGATTTTTTCCGGTAACAATGTTGGATTCATTTTCCAGTCCAGGAAATGCAGACGAAGTATAAATATTTTTATTGTTTAAGAATACTCTGAGCTGGTTTACAGGAGAAATGATATTGAAGGTTTTTAAAAAATTTCAACCCTTGATATGATTGTTGATTCATTAAAGAATTTAAGAATTTTTCTTTAAATGGAAAATGACGGTATCCTTTATTTTTACAACATTATACTGATTTTTTGTTATTCAATTTTTGCACGTGTAAAATATGAAGCGTACTTACATGTAGAAAAATCAGATTTAAAAAAAGGAAACTGAGTCCTATTAGTAAAGCAATTCATTTCCATGTCAAATTTTACAAAACCAGAACGGAATATTATGAACTTCTTATGGTTCGAAATGTTGGCTTAAATGATTCAACTAGCCTGCGATTAAATGCAATTTATTTGGGCTTCAATATCCTAGAATATCCAATTTTTTTGTTTGGAACTTTTAATTTTTCCGAATTTCGGAAATATTTCCATTAAAAATTAGGATTTATTTCCTATGTTCTGGAAAAAAAACCCATCAATGTGGGAAATATATCCTATTTTACGGAAAAATTTCCCAATTTTACTGGAAATATTGTGTTTTTCCGAAAATTCGGAATTATTTCCATCATTTTGGAAATATTTCCTGGCATTTTAACGGATATATTTCCGGAATTTTTTACAGTGATATATATAAATGTATCTTTAAAATAGTATCAGGTACGATTTCGGGTCTTAAAAATTCGGAAACTAGAGGTCATGTGGGAAAACTCTACGTTCGAAAATCTTCCATCCATTTTCAAAAATCCTGCTTTTGATTCAAGAGCACTGTGCACAGAAAGTATAAAAATTATGCGGAAAATAAACGAAAAAATAAAATTTATAGTCTAAATAACTAGGAGATTTAAATAAAATACTTAATCGCATTCAAAGAAATAATCGAACCTTACCACGCATTATAATAAGGAACAACCCTTCATAACACAGCCACACAAAAAATAAAGTTCCATGGCCTGGGTATGGGACCCATATTTTTCTATGTATTTTGATGCGCTGAATCCGAATCGGCCATCAGAATTGGTCCAGCGGGTTTGATTTTGGACCTAACCTCAAAATTAATAAAATGCCACTTTTTGTTCTTTAGAATCTGAACCAGATTTAACTTTAATACATGACTAAAGCCAATAGAAAGCTTCATTTATTACCTTTAAAACTTTTTTAAAGATTGTTCTACGATGATTTTTAACGAAGATTTGATGTTTTACATAAAATAATTTTTTTTCATAAGTTACTATATTCACGCATTTTTAACATTTTAAAAAATCATATGTTAAGTAAAACATCATATCTTCGTTAAAAATCATCGTAGAACAATCTTTAAAAAACGTTTTAAAGGTCATAAATCAAGCTTTCTATTGGCCCTAGTAATGTATTAAAGTTAAATCTGGTTCAGATTCTAAAGAACAAAAAGTGTCATTTTATTAATTTTTAGGTTAGATCGAAAATCAGACCCGCTGGACCAATTCTGATGGCGGATTCGGTTTTAGCGCATCAAAATACATAGGAAAATATGAGTCTCATACCCAGGCCAGGGACATTTTTTTTGTGTGGCTGTGTAGTCGTCCCCTAAACACGAATTAAAAAAATAACAAATATTTTTAAACAAGTAAACAAAAAACAATCTTTAGAGGATTCACAAACTTTGAAATTCAATAAGAATAAAAACCTATAAAAAATTGTCAATTTTTTGGATTAAAGATTAAGAGAAGATTTTTAAGGGTGGTTTTCGATGCTGAAGGGGCAAGTTTCATAGAAATCTTATTCTTAGTAATATTTAAAGTTTGTGCATTTTCTAAAGAATGTTTTTGTCTACTTGTTTAAGAATTTTTATTAATTTTTGAAAATTCATGTTTAGTGGATGATTTTGAGGGTATTCTTTCTTATTATAATGCTTGTTCAGGTTTTTTTTTTTAATGCGATTAGATAATTTATGTAAATCTCGTAGTTATTTAGTCCTATAATTTTTAGTTTTTCGTTTATTTTTTGCACAATTTTTATATTTTTTGGAGGTTTTAAGCGTTTAAGCATGATATTTTGCAGCCCTTAGCTGGAAATAAAAAAAACTATACGACATAAAAAATTGATGTTTTGACGAAAATTTTCAACTATAGTAACGCCTTTTATCTTGAAAATTAAAATATTATTAGATTTTATTAACTAATTTTACTAATTAATTAAAATGCGCAGGGGAGTGGTTGAATCGAGAAAGAATGACCAATATTATACGGAAAAACTTCCTTACTTATAGAAGATTATTTCGAAACAAAAAAATAAAAAAATCTATAACGCCTTTCTTTAAGAACCCGTGTAGAAAAGCCAAGTGGGGCCAAACTGGCGCCCACTTGGCCCACCTGCCCTAGGTGGGCTCCAACTGGCTCCCACTTAGAAACTGGGAAATACTGGGAACTTTTCTACACGGGAAAAAACACTTTTTAAGTTTAATATTAATTTTTGAGGTATTTTCTCTTCATATTAATTATTTTTTATTGCACATATCGAAAGTTCGAGAAATTTTAAATAAATTTCGTTTTTAGCATACTATTACTCATTTTTTTGTTATTAACGGAGAAAAACGACTACAATAATTTAAAATTTTCGTAATTTTTATCAAACCACGAACTACAAAAAAACACGTATGTTTATGCTCCAATAAAGATCTTAAAAAAATTATTCCAAGCAAATCTAATTTTTGAATTAAGATAATCCGAAGCATTCCCGGGAATGTAGAACTAGAAAGTCTCTGTTTTTAATAAAAATTTGCAGTTAAAATATCACGTGATCAGAGGGGTGTCACGATCTGACTCCGTGACTTATTGTTTTATAATTCTTATTTTTCTTATTAGATAATTGGATAATAAGAAAATTTGTTATCTCAAATTAAAGATTTTGGAATGTATAAATTTAAATTCACAAATTAGTTTAGAAATTGTAAAAGATATTCTTCAATTTTAAAAACAGAACACATAGTCTGGCGAAATAACTGTAAAGTTACGAAACTGTTCTTAATTATAATGCCAACTAAACGAAAATAAGAGTTAACTCAAATATTTATATTCACCACAAAAGGAAAATAAATATAAATTACTTCTATTTATCATAGGAAGAACTAGACAGCATAAAGTTCAATTTCCTTTAAATATTCAAATTAAAAAAAATTATTAATTAATAAAGAATAAAAGTTTAAATGAAGACTTATTACACTTTAAAAATAATATTAACTTCATTACAAAACAAAACGCAAGGTAAGTTGCTCCCGATAATTCATCGAGGATCGCAACTATACCGAGATTACAAAACTGTACTCAAAATAATTTCATCAATGATGATGAAAAAATCGATCAGCAAAAATTCGATGACCCAAAATAGCAGTTAATAAAATTGACTGAAAGGGTAAATCGTGATCTTTTGGTGGGTAGCCGTCGCCTGGTAAAGACGAGCCGAGTTTTGTTTTTTGAAACAACGCCCATTAGGCGTCAGATTTGAATTTAAAAATATATTATTTAAAGTGAAATAAGATTATATAGAAAAGGGATTATTAATTAAATAAAAGAAAAAGAGATATAATTACTCAGTTTATGAATATATATATATATAAGAATATTAAAAGAATATTTAAAGGAACAGACAGAATATTAAAAAGAAACCTATTATTACATGAGAAATTCCAATTTTTGGTGAGTAGAAATATTTGCACACACAGAACAATTACACAACACACTCAGAAAGTTTGAATATTACAGTATATTGTATTACATTAATTCTTCTCAAATTATTGATTTCTTAAATAAGACTTTCAGTCTTGTTATAGCGAAATTTTGTTAGTTTGTATGTACAACGAGTTGAATTGGTTTTAATAAATTGATTGTTAATATGTTAAAGATAAATATCCATATTTTATTTCTTTAATATTTACCATACCCTAATCGAAACAGAATACGGCTCTCTGCCGATATATTGAATAATAATATAATTTTAGAGACGATCCCCTACCTTTCTTTTTTTGATTAGTTAATTATTTCAATAAATTAACACAATCATTCTTTGTACTACAGGGTATTTTAAAATCTTAACAAATAATTATATTTGTTTGATTGTGGATTTTTTTATGACTACTTTTTGAAACTATTTTAATCTTTTCAAAAAAACCACCCTCTACCCTTACAGGGGAAACCCCCTACTCTCCCCAGGTGATGAACCGTGATAATTTTCATGACCCCCCACCCCCCCCTTGTTGGCTCACGTGATTTATGGACGATCCCCAAGTGCGCGGGGCACTCTACAGCCCTTCTAAATGATCTGAACTAAAAAAACCAAAAATATTCTTAAACTAGATAAAATTTGGGGGGCCATATTAATCTCTGCTTTTTGAAAAGAACCTTTAAAAAAAATTGGGGTCATTTGAAAAAGAAAAACCTGTTTTTACCACTTTTTTTTTGCTTTATCGTAAAATAAACAATAACAAAATTTTTTTTAAAAAAAAACGCAACCTAGTGGCCCCCTAAATTAAATAAGCTTTAATTTGAGCCGTCAAACTTTGAAATCGGTTGAGCCGTTGAAGGTGAATCGTGCCCCGCGCGCAAAAAAAAGGTGTTTAGAGAAAAACGCGTTTAAAGTTTGACGAAGGAAAAATCGTATGTAATGTTTGTTATTTTAATTTTACTGCTAATTAGCTATTCCAAGACCATATAAGGTTCCTTCCTCACAGGGCCGAATTGGGAATTAAAAGCGGCCCGGGAAAGATATTCAAAGCGGCCCCTTTCTATATAATTGGAAATTTTTATTAACATTTAAAACTAAAATATAAAAATATTAAATTATTAAATTATTATATTTAAACTTATCAATAATTTAATTATTTGGAATTTCTTGAACAGTAGCATTCTCTACTGCCATTTGTACGAAAGCAGCAGTAATTTCTTAGTTTAATGAACACCTCAATCTGGTTTTAACCAATTTTAAAGGACAAAAAATGGACAACTTCTATTAAACAAATATAATAAAAAAATTTTGAGAGAATTTCCTGGCTTTAAAAATTGCTCTGAATGTATTCCTATCTACCTTAACCCCTTCAGCATCAAAAACAACCCTTTAAAATCATTCCCTGATCTTCAATCAAGAAATGGACAATTTTTATTAAATAAATATAAAAAAAAGTTTTTTAGCGAATTCCCCGGCTTTAAAAATCGCTCAGAATGAATTTCTATCTACTTTGCCCCCTTTAGCATAAAAAAAGTCGGCTTTCATTCACCTGAAAATCATTTTTTCAATATTTGAATACCCAATTACTTTCTTTAATTTACAATTATTTTCTTCAAATCTCAATTATTATCTTCTATTCACAATTATTTTAATTAATTTTTAATCATGTTTTTTAATTTTCAAATATTCTCTTTAAAATTCAATAATTTTCGGCTTCTTTCAATATTTTTATCAATTTTCAATTGTTTTCTTCAATATTCAATAATTCTTATTTTTTCAATTGTTTTTCCAGTTTTCAACTATTTTCTTCAATTTTCAAATATTTTCGGTTTTTTTCAATTATTCTTTTCAGTTTTCAAATATTCTCGTTTTTTCAATTATTTTTTCAGTTTTCAATTATTTTCTTCGATTTTCAAATATTGTCGGTTTTTCAGTTATTTTTTTTCAGTTTTCAATTACTTTTTTAGTTTTCAAATATTCTCATTTTTTCAATTATTTTTCAGTTTTCAATTATTTACTTGAATTTTTTATTATTTCAGTCAATATTCAATAATTCTCGATTTTTTTTCAATTATTTTTTCAATTTTCACTTGTTTCCTTCAATAGGCAATTATTTTCCAAGAACTTCAATCCAGTTCAATTTTTTATAATCCAATTAAATTTACAATTATTTTCTACAATTACTACAGTAATTTTCTTTTAATTTTTATTCTTAGTTATTTCTGTTCTAAATTTTAATTTACATTCTTAACTTTTAAGATAATTCTGTTGAAATGTAAACTTTTTAATGTTGCAATTTTTCGAATTTTTTGCAATTGTCCTTTATTTTCGTCTTTTTTCAATTATTTTCTTTCATATTATTCAATTATTAATCATTTTCTTGAAATTTCAATTCAGTTCTTTAATTCTTTAATTATTTGTATCCAATCACAATTCTTGTCTTATATTGATACTTTTTTTCATTTTCAATTATTCTCTCAATTTGAAAGTATTTTCTTCAAATTTTAATAAAGTTTAATTTTTCAAAAAGCAATTAAACTTTTAATTGTTTCTAGAACTATTCCTATCATTTTCTTTCTTTTTTAGTTTTTTTTAATTTCATGTTTATCTTTTTCTGTTTAAAATTATTTCTGTCAGTTTTTAATTTAATAATCTTGCCATGTTTAGAATTTTTTCCAATTGTTAATTATTTTATTCAATATTTAATAATTCTCGGCTTTTTTCGATGATTTTTTCAATTAACAATATTTTTCTTGAACTTTCAATTCAATTTTTCAACTATCCTCTTAAATTCACAATTATTATTTTCTTTAATTTTGAATTTTTTTCTTCATTTTTCAACTATTTCTTCTAATTTGAAATTATTTTCTTCGATTTTCAACCAACTTTAACTTTTTGAAATCCCATTCAATTTCCAATTATTTGTTATAATTATTCCTACAGTTTTCTTCAGTTTTTAATTGTCAATTATTTTCTTAAATATTCACCAATCCTGGGCTTTTTCACTCTTTTATACTATTTATTTATTTATTGATATAGTAATTTGTAAATTATTTATTATCAATAATTTTTTTGAAATCTCAATTTAACTCCTTAATTCCTCAATTTTTCTATCTAATTCACAATTATTTTCTTCATTTTTTAATTATTTTGGCAATTTTTAATATTATTTTCTTCTTATCAATTTGTGATTATTTCTTCAAATTTCAATCCCGGTCAATTTTTTAAAATTAAAATTTTTTTCAATTATTATTATTTCTGTAATTTTTTTCCTTTTTTAATTTCCAATTGTTTTTTTAAAATATTATATTTGTTCTTTAATTTTTTAAATTATTTTTGTCAATTGTCGGTTTATTAATCTTGTCATTATTCCAATTTTTTTCATTTGTCAATTATTTTCGTCATTTTTTAGTTATTTTAGGTCGATATTATCAACTCGAGAACATTTTTGGATGGTCAAGAGATTTTGAGATCAATATCAATATTGCTCAAATATGATATCGTCTTGATATCGTAAAGCACTAAGAAATAATGGTCAAGAGAACAAAATAATTTAAAAAGTTAAAGATTAGTTATAAAATTTTTTGAGAATTATTGAGGATTGAAAAAATTGAAGGAGATAATTGAAAATTGAGGAATGTAATGGAAATTTAAAAAATGTAATTAAAAATTGAAAGAAGTAATTGAAAAAGTCTAGAATTCTTGAATATAGAAAAAAATAATAATTGAAAACTGAAGAATGAAATTGAAAATTGAAGAATGGAATTGAAAGTTGAAGATAATAATAAATAAGAATTGTAAAAAATAGTTGTAGAATTGAACAATTTAATTGAAATTCTACAATTTCTGTGATTGAAAAGAACATAGAAAGAAGCCGAAAATGATTGAATGTTGTAAAATTAATTGAAAATAGAAAAGAGTAATTGAAAGTTAAATGAAATTTAATTACATAAATTAAATTATTAATTAGACCTACAAAAATACCGGCCCGCCTAGCGGCGGCCCACCGGGATTTTTCCCGGTATCCTGAATGGCCAATCCGGGCCTGCTTCCTCATCCTCGAAGAGCATTTTTTGCTGAACTTAAGCACTGATTTTCGCTGTGTTGTGAAACACACCACTTGATAGGCGGTGCGAGCGCGCGTTTTTACTTGTTTTTCGGCCGACGCACTTCTTTGTCTAATATGCTATAACTCGTAAAATCAATTAGATAGGGGAATATCCTTTTGCATACACATTTTCAAAACCCTAAGAATGAAAATAAAGCAATAAAAAAAAAAAAAATTTTTTTGTCGATTTGGATTAGAACCTCCCCTTAAACCTAAATATTTTTTATAATATTACACTTAAATCAAGTCCAACAATAAATATAAAGAATAAAAAAATCTAAAAATTTTAAGAAAGAATAAATAAGTTCACAATAAGGCTGGCAAAAAATCGGCAAATCACAAGATGTAAAAACAAATTAAATAAATTTACAAACAAATGATCGTATTTATTTTTAAAAATATGGAAATACATAATTATGAAAATCAACGGAATATAAAGTTTAGTGAATATTATAATAACAAAATTGTGTAAAATAATATTAAATAATTTACATATAAGAAGAAGATAATTAAAAAAAATCCAAAAATAAAAAGACACATGTACAAAAAAAATCAAAAGTAAACAGAGACAAAATCTTAGAATTAATTGACGATTGGAATTTATTTAATTTATAAGGACTTAAGGATATAAAAATGTAATACTGTTTTTGGCTATCTTAATACCAAAAATTTTTATATCTATGTTATTATGATAATCATCAGTATTAGCACAATTTTTAAAATTTTATATTCAATAAAATATTAAATTTAAAGGTTTATATATCCAAAAACTTGTCGCTTTTTTATAGCTTGCGATATTTTACATGTAGCATTAGACAACCGGAGAAGAATAATATATTTATAAATTTATTTTATCATTTATATTTTAATATTTTTTAAATTATCTTCTTATTTATTTTTTAATTAAAAAAACGTACGTAAATAGTTTAAAATTTTGATAACTGTTCCTACTTTTTTATACACATATTTTTAGGTTACTGTTTCATTACTGAGTTTTTTTTAATTTTTCTTCATTTCTTTAATAATAAGCATGACATTTTTTATTTAAAATAATTTTATCATTATTTTAATAGATTGTTTTCTTATCTTTTTACGTTCTTGCTTTTTTTTAATTTATTATTTTTTCGTTGCTTTTACCTAATTTTCTTAATTTTGTGATCATATGAATTTGAAGAAATTTTGTTTCAAATTTTCTTATTTATTTGACATAATTTATTTGATTTTGATTAAATGTTTTATTCTTCATTATTTCTTATTAAATGTTTTCAGTTTAAAAAATAAACTATTAAAAATAAACATTTAGAGAGATTTTATAAACTGATTGCAATTAAAACAACCATTTTTAATTAATATAAAAAAATCTGATTTTTTTGATTTCTTTAAAAAAAAGTCCTTATTTTTACCAGCACGAGCTAACTGAAATTTCCAATAATTTATTTATTCGAAAATCTGTTTTTAAAATCCATAAAATCCATTTTCCTAAGGCTTTTTTTAAACATTTAAAATGACGAAAGAACAAAACTTGTGATTTTTAAAAATGTATTAAAATTTAAAATAAGAATTTTAAAGTTTACAAGTTTGTTAATTTATGATTAAGAATAATTAAAAATTTTTAAACTTCCTAAAACTTTATCAAGTTTTAAAATTCATGCCCTCCTTCTAACCAAAAAAAAATCAATTACATATTATGAAAATCAAAAGCTCTATTTGTATGTGATTTAGAATATTGTGAACTTTTTAATTATGAAATTAGATTGACTTTAAAAATAAATTCTTTAATACTTTGTTATTCTCCTACTCTTATTTAAAGATGTAAAAACCAAATTGTCCCTACTGCAATTGAGAAGTATTTAAAATCGTTAACTAACAAAATTTTAAGCAACTTTAATTGATTTTCTACCACACATGCACGAAAACCTCGTGTTTTCGTTCGCCTTAAGCGGGGCAGAACTCACAGTTTTTAGGTCAGTGAACGTTAGAGGTAAAAAAAACTTCCGAACAGTGAAAAAACTCTCATCGCGCAGGCGCATTGCGGCGCGCCGCAAGCCGCAATGCGCCTGCGCGATGAGAGTTTTTTTCACTGTTCGGAAGTTTTTTTACCCTGCTGATAGGAAATACCTAAAAAATGACTGACTAAAATGACTAAATGAATTCAGTCATTTTTGAGGTACGATTTGAATGATTCCGTGCTTAGAAAATGTTCAACGAAAAAGGGATCAAAAGGTTAATTTATGGCTACTTATGACCGTAAATTATAAACCCTGAAGAATTTTATTATGCTTTTACCCTCTCATAAAATGAAAGGTTCTTTTACAGTCCTTTTTTCAATTCTAAATTATTTATATTATTTATTGCAAAATTATACTCGTTTTTCAATAATTTAGTTATTTATATGTTTATATGAATAAGATATATTCTTTTGAAACAAAATTCAAAAATGATATCAGATTTTTAATATATTCTACTGTTTACGAGTTACGCTACTATTCTTTTAATTGTAAGGCTTTTACCGAAAATTTTACATCTCTGTAATTGAACCCACCGCGATCAAAAGGGCTTACGCGTGACTTTCGTTGGCCTCTCGTACAGCGAGTCTACGGCTGCGCCAGGGGACCTGCGCACTCGTTCATGTGCCCTTTTGATCGCGGACGGTTCAATTGTCAGAAATTACAGATTCTAAATTTAAAAAAAAACCGAAGTTCTAACTTAAAAATTGGAAAAATTTTACTTATTAAGAAATAAATATTTTTTACCAGTACATTTTTCGCATTTAAGATGTCGAAAAAAGGACGAGCTATGTCGTAAAACTTTCAAACATCTGGAATGGATTAAAAATCAGAAATAAAAATTTCTCTAATTTTGTAATTATAAATTTATAAATTAAGAATTTGAATTCTACGTCAAGTATCTAAACTCAAAAATTAATAAAATTTCTAATTTTCATTTTTTCTTCCAGAGAAAATGTAATTTTCGTAATTTAAAAAATGCTATTAGGATTTTCGAAATATTTCATAATTGGCTTCAAAATAATTTTTGGTAAAAATTTAAAATCATAAAATAACAGAAGTTTATAATTTATAACAAAGTATCAAGAAAATTTGTTCCAATTTTTCCCACTTACAGACTTAATATGTGCATTTTACAACCGAATAGGTAGAAAAATTAGTGAATTAATCAAAGAAACTTCAAATTATAATGTAATAAATTAGGAATAAATTTTTAAATAAGAATTAACTTTTATAAAAGCAAATAATTTATGACAAATGTTTCAATACTTGAAAAATGTGGTGAAAACGTTTTTAAATAAACCCGCCGTTTTGTCAGCCAATAAAATCACTTGCACTTCAAGAGAAAGATTATACTTTCTTTTGGCAGTCGCCTATGTAGCTCAGTGGTTCGGTAGTTAGTTTGCGTGCGTCGAACCCGGGTTCAAATCCCCATACCCTCAAATTTTTTTTCAAAATTTTCTTCGTAATGCTAAATTTCTAAAGTAAATTAAGGCAACTACTTGTAAATAATATAGTGTAAATCGAGATTAATAATATTTTTTTTATTTTATATTTTTTCCAATGTGGATATTTCTCTGCCTCATTTGAGGCCTCATTTGTGCCCACATTTGCGCACACATTTGTGCCTAAATTTGAGGCCACATTTGTGCCCACATTTGAGGCCTCATTTGTGGGCGCATATGCTGTTTCAAATCCGCTACCACATTTGTGGCCATTTTTTTCAATAGGGAATGTAAGCTTTAAATATTGTTTTCTTTCTATAATATTTACTGTTTCTCATTTTTAAGACCCTATAGCACCTTTCTAGATAAAAAAATTTTTAATTTTTGAAAAGTTAACAGTGGCTAACCCTTCTATTAATCTCAAATTGAAAGAAAAACGTAAATAAAGTGTGCTAGAACTTTTTGTACTAATGCATATGTTTTGTAGACTGAACAGATACATTTAAAGTTATATTTGAGCGTATAAGCACGTTGATACATAACACAGGACCACAAAATTTTTTTTGAAGGAAGTATTGACCGGATCATGTTTTTTAAATGTTTTTTGGGTCGCTGAATTCGAATCCGAACTCAGTTTTCCGCCATCACGTCAAGTTTTTTCACAAATTAATAAAATACGCAAAAACTGATTGTAAACACACTATAAATAAAAATAAACAGAAGATTCTATTAAGGGGTAAAGCCACTCTAGAAGTCGAAAAATGGGCTCATTTTTGAGAATTTATTGTGGTAATATGCGAAGAAGGATGGAATCTATATTTAACCAGTTCATTGACCATATATTGAAGTATAAAAAAATATTGTATATTTATTTTTTTCTTACAAAATGGCGGCGAGAGAGTAAGTTTCACAACTCCGTTTTTTTTAAAGGGCTCCACGGGAGGAAAGATTTCTCTTCGTGTATGTGACCTATAACAAAAAATGAAATAGTTCCATGATCTACATAAGATTGCCCTTGGAAGTACTTAGGGATTTTTGTTTAAATCAATTTTTGTGAAAATGGTGCACATTTTTCGAAAAAAAATCGATTTTTGACCAAAAAAAACGCTCTAAATAATTTATTAAAAAAAAAGTTTACATTTTATCGAAAAACCCCTACGTACTTCTCTGAAGAATGTATCTGAGAAGCAATCATCAAAATTTCAGATAAGTCGATGCAATAGGAGCCGAAAAAACTTTCCTCCCAGTTTGAAAAATGTGGTTTCGAGAAAAACGCGTACACGCGTACGAATTCTCGATTTTGCAGCGTTCGCCGCTATACTGACGCGAGTTGCGCACGCATACAACTTTATTTGGCAATGCTGACACCTTGCGGACGTCTAAGGAACACAACAGTCCCTCTGCTCTGTAAATAATAGCGTTTCTTATTGTTTAAACAGGTAACAGCAGTACAAACGTGAGCGTGCCGCCTGAACGTCACACTGTACTCGACGCGCGCTCTGAGGGGCTGCAGCAAAATAAAAAATTAAGCTATTTAAAAAATTGTTTCCACTTTAAAACCACCCAGGAAAAAAAAACTTATTGAATAAAACCGCTAGTGAATCGGAGTTTTTTAAAAAGCAGATTAATGATTGACATTCTGAATTGTTTTGAATCTGAGTTATCTATAATAAGTGATTTCCTATTAATGCAAAATTTATTGAATCGGTTCTGCCAATTATTAATCGGTTTGGAAATTTTGAGGTTCGATTGTCATATTTTACACAAAATTTGGAATTTTTAACTAATTGAGCTACTTAAATAAATTTTGTGTAGGGCTGTTAGATTTGATAATACTTTTTAAAATTCAACAAATTTATAAAATTTTTGTTGAACATATTTCTAAAAAGTAAAAAACACTTGAAATAATTAAAATGATTTGAATCGGAGTTAGTCAGAAATTTCCTTTTAAGAAAGCAGATTCACTTAAGCTCATAACCGATTCAAAAACAGTGAATAGGTTTTTTTTTCCTGGGCAATTGGATATTATTCTTAGGACCCTAAAGCACCCTTTAAGCAAAAAAAAAATCGATTTTTGAAAATCCTAGAGTGGCTTTACCCCTTAAAAAAACAACTTTAACACACTGAAAAAATATCATATATTGTTAAACAATTAAAGAAACTCGTAAATATTTAACATTGAAGATGGTGGATCCAATATGGCGTCGATTTTTTAAAATTTCACCCAATTCGCCTGAAACTTGTTACTCAGTAGAGGTTTATTGGGTCGCTTAATACGAATTTCAACTTAGTTTTCAAAAATTAAAAATGGCGGATCCAATATGGCTGACGTATTTTTTCAAAATTCATCTGATTTACTTGAAACTTGTTAAGGTAAATGTCCCAATTACGGGACGCTTAAGGGTCTTAAGAATTTAACTGTTAAAATATATTATGTCAACCCGAGCAGGGTTTGCCGAGCTAGCCAACGTGGCCGTTGCTTGGCTCTATATAGTCTATTGATACTCGGGCTTTCAACATTGGCTGTAACTTCGGCCGATTATCGTATTGCCAACATTGGATTCACGAGTAAAGGCCAATGTTTGTGCCAATATTGACTGTCTTAGGTTGGGGGCCTCACATTCTGCCGATTCTGGGGCTTATGTAACTTGTGCCAATGTTGGTTATGAGACAAAAGGGCAATGTTCGGCCTAAGTCGATCATACACACATAACCAAAAATATTGTTGAATATAAAATACTACCATGTTGTAATTAAGAGGTCAGTATGGGCTTATTTTCATATCTTCAAGAATTTATTTTTCATATTTAAATATATTTTTACAACACATGCAGTCTTTTTATACATAAGAATTCATATTTAAAAGTACTAAAAAATAATTTTTATTTTTAATTGTTTATTGCTGCAAAATATTAGCTTGAAGTTAACCCTCAATTTTACTGTCCGACATTATTTAAGGATTTTGTTATTTTTTTATCATAATAGGTGGTAAAATCTCTAGATATCATGTTGTCCAGTAAAATTTAAGGTTAAATTCAAACAGATATATTTCGCAGAAATAAACAATCAGAAATAAAATATTTTTTGGCACTTAATATGGAAAATAGATTCTTTAAAATATGAACAATAAAATCATAACGACCCTTTATAATAACGTATACTTTAGTTTTGTACACTGAAAAACTTTGTAGATCAATATTTACTAAACTCGCAATTTAATTTTAGTAAATTAACTATCATACCAGGAAAAAACTGGAACACTATTATTATTTCACAGTTTGACTATTAAAATGTAAAATTCATGGTTTGACTAAAAGAACATTCAATTTTTAGTAGTCTGTTGATTAAAATTTTATCCTAAAAGGAAGAAAAAGTATAGAGCGGAAACACAACACTTCGTCGAATCGCCATATCACAGCTAACCTAACCTCAATGCTACCTTCAATAATATATTATTGAATGTATTAAAGTAGAATTAAAAATTACATAATATAACTTATGTTACAACATATATCTTAACCTAAAATACAGATAAAATAACATTCGATTTAACCGACGTAATGTATCCAATAATTTCCTTACCACTTGTGAGATTAGTATTTTCGAATGAAAAATTGTTTCTAACACACACCCAAAAGTTTCAAAATATGTCAGATTGAATATTATTAATCAGGTCAAATTTTCGAAGGAACATAATTGATTTTCATTCAAGTAGAATCTCTTTTGAAGATGATAGTACATTTGAGAAAAAATATATGGAATTATTTATATACGAATGTTTTTTGCACTTAAGGAGATTTATTTTTAATTAAAGTTTATAGTAATAAAGTAATTAAAAGGTTTTTGTAATTTATTCTAGGGAAAAAATAAAAATTTTAAATCATCTTGGTTAAGTACAAGTTTTTTTTAAATTGAAAATTCTTTGGTAATAAATTTTTTTCTTGAATTTAACAGTTCTTACATGTACGAGCAATGTTCATTTGCATGCGTGCAGCTTTGATCGACTGACTACTAAATTTTAATAAAAAAGAAATCATATATTGTTAATAAGCTTATATTAAATAAAATATTTTATCTAGTGACCACTTTTCCCCACTTTGATAGTCAGTTTACTAAAATTTAATTATGAGTTAAGCAAATAATGATCTATAAAGTTTTTCAGTGTATTACAAATTTTGTTTGGGTTTTTTAAAATACTTCAGTTTTGTGATTAAAAACTGTAATTGTAAAACAGTTATTAAACTTATTTATAAAAAAAGAAAAGAAATAATAGTCTATAACCTAACCTAAAAACATTTAAATATAAAATAATTTTTTTTATTTGACAGAGTATACAGCTCACTATCATATAAGATCTTTTTATTTTTGTACTATTTATTTTGCGTTATAAATAATATTTTGAACCGTATAGCAAAAATATTTGACTCATTTTTATCTAAACTAAAAATAATTATGTTTATTATTGGGAGACAACACCATTTTACTAAATGCAATTTATAAGTAGAACATATTATGAATTAATTATCTACATTTAACAGTGTTACTCTGTGTGTAATATGTAGTACGAATGTCTTCAACTTTCTTATAAACCAGTGTAGCGTGCGTTGCGTAGATAGTTGGTTAGGGTTGCGGACTGTTAGTGTTAGGGTCGTGCGTTCGATTCCCAGCGGAAGGGAATTTTTCTCTTAGGTAAGCGATTATATAAATTATAATAAATATATAAATGACAAAAAAAGATTATAATGGGTATAATCTCAGAATATATGCTTCAGAAACCGTGTATCGAAATATTTTTAGGATTTTTTGTTTTTGTGTATAATGTACGCATAATTGGGTAGATTAAAGTTTTTAATATTGGGCTTATATTGAAGTACCAATATTGGGCATAGATTAATTTTGAGACTCGGACCGAAGTGACAGTCCAATATTGGGAGAAACATTGGCCCAATGTAAATCCCCAATATCGAAGCTCGCGGTCCCAAGCTCGCGCCGAAGCTCTTGCCGATGGATTACCCTGCTCGGAAAGTAGGTTTTTCATTAAGAAAGTTTTTTTATTCTGAAAGATAAACTCATATTCTACTTGTTTATTAAAAAATACTAACATTTTACCAATTTTAAGGATTAATTTAACAATAATATCAGTCCATTGCATGTACCAATAGCTGGCAATGAAAAAAAAAGTTGTCCGCCTGGCCAATTTTAAAAGTCCCAATAACTGGCAATGGTTTTAAAATTATCATAAAAAGTATTTAAGTACTTACAAACATTTATTTATTATTAAAGTGATAGAATATTCAAATTGTCGCAATATAAAATTAAATCAAATTGTTCATTTTAATATAAAAGAAGGTGCATAATGAAAACATTAATATATGAAACAAATGAATAAATGAGGTTATGAAGATTCTGTATTTTTATCTAAAGTTTGAATTTATTTCAAAGATAATTTTTAAAAATGTAAATTAAACTTTTTTAAATAATAAATACAAGTTTTGAAATGCGAAATTAAACTAACTTTAACTTATATTCATTTAAATTTGTCACTTGGAAGCATTTAACAGTGAAGTGATGATGATACTAATAATCTTTCCGAGTCAGGTAAAAAAAAATTGTAACTCGTGATTGTAACATTATTTTACGTTTGAACTAACTTCTCTCCAATTTCTTGTTTGATTTATTTGATTACTTTTCAAGTATTACTAGTTTGAGGCATGCCACATGGACTTACGTCCTTGGTTTAAGGTTATGAATGCACTTCTAAAAATATTGACAACATCCTAAATAATTATGAAAAATATTGAACAGTCTATATATCAAATAAGCTTAAAATTACATATTTAATAATTATTTACGATAATTGCAATTGAAACCTGCTATTATAATAATAAAATGTAAATGAACTGCTGACAGGCTCGCTTTTGGTCAAGTGGAAATTTTACGTACCAATACGTAGCCGCGTAAATTTAGAATATAAAAATTATTAAAAACTGCATTTTTTCGTTTTATATTCTTTAAAAATATTCTAAGGATTATAAAGCTGCTTTACTTATACCTAAAGACCCTGTATTTCGACAGTTATCTTAACACTGAATAGGAATTTCTTGCCTGTAAGCTAAGAAATGCTTACCGACCCAGAGAGAATTTTACGACACTGACTCAAACATTATTTTAACTTTAAAAATTTTAACATAGGGTAACGGGTACAGTGACCGACACCCTGAGCATAGTTTCAAATTTGAGTGAAGTTATAATCTTACCTATTATAATTTTAGTTATGAAATAAACTGTAAATGACAGAATAAGGTTTTAATTTTATATTTATGTGTGAAAAATTATCGAAAGCTGAATGAAAAATTAATAATAATATTTTTCAAATGCCTTGTACGAAAACAGTGAACGACACCCTTTTTTTAGTGAACGACAGTATGACGGACAGTGAACGACACCCTCTTTTATTTATTGTTAAAATCTTTATTTCTGAAAGTAAAAAAGTTAAAATATTTAATATTTTAACAATATCGAACATAAACTAACACATTTTCTTGATTACAAATGAAAAAATATAATATATTTATAGAGAAGACTTCTTCTTTAGGATGTTGCAAAGGGAGAATTAACATAACCTTAAAAATACATTTCCAGACTGCGTATAAATTCGACACCTAGCCAATTTTTTCAGAAACAAAAAATGTAATTAAAAATATGACCATGTGCCCATAATTTAAATTTTATGCAGATTCTAAAAAAATTGGACATTTTAGAAATAATTATGTATTATGTTATATTTATCCATTTTTATTCTTTTGAAAGGATGAGTATATCATTGGATATAATTTTTGCTTTCCGCTTACCAAACAGAATCAGTTTAAATTTAAGTAAATTAATAATAATTAATTCATTCATTCATTCATTCATTCATTTATATTTATTTGAATATACAAATTTTAAATTTAAAAACTGTAAAAAAATCACGAAATGGTAAAAAACATTGTTTATTGTTTTTAAAACAATGAAAATGAAGAAAATGTCTCACGAAACGCATTAAAATAATAAATAATAACTCAGCCCCACAAAAAAAAAAAAGTGTTATGTACTTTTGACCGGAATACCTTAGCCCTATGTATTTTGACGCGCTGAACACGAATCCGAAGTCCATTTTGCTCCACCACGTCAGGATTTTTTTCTAACCTCAAAAAACATGTCGGACTTTGAGAGGTAGGCGATTTTTTAAAAAAATTTATGGATTTACTTCAAACTTGGTATCTGGGGGTTTTTTGGGTCGCTGATTATGAATCTGAAGTTTGATTTTCAAAATTCAAAATGGCGGATCCAATATGGCGGACGAATTTTGAAAAAATTTGAAGATTTACTTCAAACTTGGTATCTGGGGGTTTTTTGGGTCGCTGATTACGAATCTGAAGTTAGATTTTCAAAATTCAAAATGGCGGATCCAATATGGCGGACGAATTTTGAAAAAAATCGAAGATTTACTTCAAACTTGGTATCTGGGGGTTTTTTGGGTCGCTGATTACGAATCCGAAGTTAAATTTTCTAAATTTAAAATGGCGGATCCAATATGGCGGCCGAATTAAAAAACATATTAAGATTTACTTGGCGGCAGGAATATGGCTGATGAATTTTTTTAAAATATTAAAATTTACATAAAATTTGGTATCTAGTGGTTTGTGGGGTGACTGATTGCAAATCTGAAAACAGATTGTCAAAATTCAATATGTCAGTTCTGAAGTATATAATTTTCCTTTATTCCTTTTTATGGTAGCGCACTCTTTTGTTTTCGAAAGATCTGTGTAGCGGTTTTCTCTTTAAGTTCACACTACCTGGTACAACATCCCTTTTCAGCATCCAGCAAAAGTCGGCTATTATATTTACGCCCCACCTTCCTTGATAACGACGTTCCATTTCTTTAAGGTCTTGATGAAATCGCTCTCCCTGTTCCTCACTGTAGTCTCCTAAATTTTCGGGGAAGTACTTTAGATGTGATTCTAAGAAATGTAGCTTCAAGCTCATCAAGCATCCTTGCTTTCCGAAGTTTGTTATCATATTATTTGCCATTTCTTCCCAATTCTCGCTTTTGTTATTCCCCAGAAAATTTTCAACAATTAGTTTAAAACTATTCCATGCATTTTTCTCAATTTTACTCATGTTTCTGACAAATTTCTCATCTTTTAATAATTTTCGAATTTGTGGGCCATCAAAAACTTCCTCATTTAGTTTGGCATCAGAGACCTCAGGGAATTTTTGTTCTAGGTATTTAAAACATTTTCCATTTTTATCTAAACTCTTAACAAACTGTTTTGCTGCTCCTATTTTAATGTGCAATGGTGGAAGCAATACCTTTGAGGGATGAATCAATGGCTTCTTAATGATATTTTTTGATCCTGGTTTAAAAGATTTTCTTTTTGGCCATTACTTTTTTTTGTAATGATTCTTTCTATCTCTACTATCCCACCGACACAAAAAACAGGGCGTTTTTGTGAAACCTGCTTGTTGTCCAAGCATAATACTTAAGATCTTAAAATCCCCACAAATTTGCCAGTTATGTTCTTGATATTTTATTTTATCTAAAACTAGTTTTACAGATTCATAGCTTTCTTTAAGTTCTGTAGAATGAGCCATAGGAATCGAACCATAAATATTAGTATTATGAAGTAATACTGCTTTTAAACTTCTTTTAGAAGAGTCTATGAATAACCTTCAATCTTCATCTTTGTACACGCCAGGTTTTAATTGATCCATTAACCCATTAATGTCAGAACAATATACCAATGACTGCTTTTTGTCTTCTGTAAAATATTTTCTAAATTCCTTTTCCCTATCGCGATAAAAAGAAGATGTAGTTCCTTTCGATAGCATTTTTTTCTTCTTAAGAACTGATGCAAGATATTCTGCAACATCTTTTGGTAGTTTTAAATCTCTGATGAGATTGCTGAGTTCTTCTTGTGTGAACTTTTCAGGTATTTCTTCTTCCTGTTCACCAGTTGGAATGTAATAGTCATCTTTGTCATCAATACTCATGTCGTCATCTATATCACTAAATACATCTTCTACTTTTGAACAGTCGATTTCAAAATTTTTTGAAGAAGAAGGTGTATCACAAAAAATTTCTGGTTTTGTTACAGTTGTCACATCAGCGTACAATATTTTTCCTTTATTCTTGTTATTATAATCTTCTACATTGGTCATGCAAATGTAACAATCTTCTTGTTTCAATGGTTTTTTAAACAGCATTGGTTTTTTAAATTTAAAGTACTTATCCTCCTTAGTATTATTCCAACGAGTTAACATTATGTGACAGGATAAGCAAATTTTGTGTGGAACCCAATTTTCATTTTGATCGGCTATCTCTAAATCAAAGCAATCTTGGTAAATTTGTCTAATATTGTCATTGATTGGTTTACAATTCTTTGGAACATCGAACTGTCCACATATATAACAAAATGCATCTGCATTGCTATTGCATATGTGTTTTGATCTTAATGCTTTAAAATTAATTTTTGAAGCATTTGAAGTTTTTGTGTTGTTTTGATTTTGAAAAGCCATGATTTATTGAATAACCCGCACGTTAGGGATCCTGGTCCGATCGCAGGCGAGTCCACCGTCCTAGGGGTGATAACTCTCATACCTCCCCAGGCCTAATTATGAGAGCTTTCCGACTTTGACGAGGACAATGTCAACTCGTCGTCGGACACACTACGGTATCATCCTCACACCCTAACGCCCACCTGCAAGGCAGCGCGCCTACGCTGGCTTCGTTACTTCGATAAACAGGAAGCGAATCATTCTACACATCCCCTTTCGGGGCAGTTGTCATCGCCTACTACATTTATCGAAGCAGCAGGATTTAAATTGTGCCAAAGCTCAATAAGAACGTTAAACATAGAATGACAATGATATGTCCATCAGGAATAAGATGCAGAATGGAACAATGTACTTTCTTATTTGGCTTCTGCACCAAACATCCAATCTGTTACCAAGGAATATTTTATGATAAAATTGTAATAGAAGTCATATTTGAAAATGTGAGAAACTCGCTTCGAAATCACACTCAGCAACTTAAAAACCTGAAGATACCAAATTTCATAAAAATTTCGAAAATATGACGTCAGATTCGCAATCAGCTACCCAAAAACCCCCAGATACCAAGTTTGAAGTAAATCTTCAAATTTTTTCAAAATTCGTCCGCCATATTGGATCCGCCATTTTGAATTTTTAAAATCTAACTTCAGATTCGTAATCAGCGACCCAAAAAAACCCCAGATACCAAGTTTGAAGTAAATCCATAAATTTTTTTAAAAAATCGCCTACCTCTCAAAATTCGACATGTTTTTTGAGGTTAGAAAAAAATCCTGACGTGATGGAGCAAAATGGACTTCGGATTCGTGTTCAGCGCGTCAAAATACATAGGGCTAGGGTATTCCGGTCAAAAGTACATGACACTTTTTTTTTTTGTGGGGCTGTGTAATTAAAACATATAAACTCTTCCGAGTCGATAGAGTTGAAATAATGTTTGTGTATTTCTGATGTACAAAGAATAGTATTAAATCTTATTAAATTCTTTCAAGAATTGATTGTCTTTTATTTAAAAATATGTTGATAATTATAAATATTTTCTACAGTCTATAGAAGTGTTTAGCTTTATATGCAACATATTGGAAAATTAACAACAAGAAATTATTTAAACAATTTTAAAAATAATATTTTTTAATTTTTCTTATAAATAGTTGTTCTGATCTCAAAAATGTGCATAAATGAGAAAATACTAGAAATGTTTAGCCTTCTATTTTTTGTTCAATACATTGAAAAATTAGCAACAATTTTAAAAATAATATTTTTACCTCTTTCATATAATTAAATGTTTGGCTTAATAAATTTAACAACTGAGAACAAAATAGAAGTCTCTCGTCGTAATGATAGATTGGACAGTTAACAATAATTAATTCTTTAAACAATTTTAAATATAATAATTTTCAGTTTTTTTATATAATTAAATGTTCCACTCTTAATTAATTACACAATTTAGAAAAAAATGGAAGCTTTGTTATGTATTGGATATTGAATAGATTTTTTAAATAATTAAATAAGTTTTTATACTAAGCATTTACAAATTAACTAATTTAATCATTGATAACATTAATTTGTGATAATGCAACATTTAAATAATCATGAAAAAATAATTCAGTTGTCAAGTTTTTATATGGTGTCGTTCACTGAAAATTGAGAAATTTATAGAAATCAGTGAAAGACATCCCCCTGTCGTTCACTGTCATTGGGGAAAATTATATAGCCAGTGAACGACACCCAAATAATTAAAAAAATCACATTGTTTACAGTGTTTTTTAAGTCTCACATTACTAATTACACTTGTTTTAAAGCAAATTATGCAAACCTGACCTATTAAAACAGTTGTGTTTAAAAAATAAACTTACTTTTGGTTCACTGATGTTCTTGTCGTTTTCGTAAATTTTTATGGAAAAAACGAAACACACCTAACCTCATTTTTAAAAAACAGAATTTCCTTGATTATTTTTAATTATTATGTATTGGCATTAGTTTAAAAGTTTCGTAATGAACAATTTTTCTCAATTTAATAAAATAAAATGTATATTAATGTGTAAATATGTTAATAATTAACCTTTTTTACGACGGGCGTCGTTCACTGTCAGGGTGTCGGTCACTGTACCTGTTACCCTATTCATGAAATAAATTTAATATTGGATGTTTATTACTAAAGTTATGAAAATGTATAATTATATTAGCTTGATCTTACTTGTACAGCTCAATAAAAAATAAAATTCACGTTAGTGGCTACGTTATGGTACATGGCCAATAACTGGGACTTTTACCTTACTCGGGGGTTTTTGGGGTCGCTGAATACAAATTTTACCTTAGTTTTTGAAAATTTAAAATGGTGGATCCAATATGGCTGACGTATTTTTTCAAAATCCATTTGATTTACTTGAAACTTGTTACTCGGGGGTTTTTGGGATCCCTGAATACGAATTTTACCTTAGTTTTTGAAAATTTAAAATGGCTGATCCAATATGGCTGACGTATTTTTTCAAAATTCATCTGATTTACTTGAAACTTGTTACTTGGGTGTTTTTGGGGTCGCTGAATATGAATTTTACCTTAGTTTTTGAAAATTTAAAATGTCGGATCCAATATGGCTGACAAATTTTTTAAAAATGCATCTGATTTACTTGAAACTTGTTACTTGGGTGTTTTTGGGGTCGCTGAATACGAATTTTACCTTAGTTTTTGAAAATTCAAAATGGCGAAGCCAAAATGACTGACGAGTTTTTTGAAATTTCATCTGACTTACTTCAAACTTATTATTCGGAAGTTTAAAGGTCAAATTAGAATGTTTGAATCTGACAGATTTAAGTTAAAATAAAGTTCTAGGAAACTTCTCAAAATTTTGATGCTTTAAATAAATGTAGTAGTTTAATTTTTATACTCAAAACTATGTTTTTAAAACGAATGCATTTTATATTACGAATATATATGAATTACAAGACAAATTAACTCACTTGGAAGTTTATCTTTCGTTTTCTTTCTGTTTTTGTGATTTCTTTGAATGAAAAGATCGTCGGATTCCCTTTCGTTTATGTCCCACATAAGTATCACGTTTTAGGCTCCAACAGTAGTCAGCCATCATGTGTTGTTTCCAAACACCCTGGTAACGTTGCTCTATGACCTTTATGTCTTGGTGAAACCTTTCACCTTGCTCTTCACTTACATCACCAATGTTTCCGGGGAAGTAGTCGAGATGCGAATCGAGAAAATGGAATTTAAGATTCATCAAACAACCCACATTTTTGTAGTTTGTCACTAGTTTGGAAACAATATTTTTGAAATCTGGATCCTTTTTGTTTCATAAAAACTTAGAAACCACGTCTTTGGAACTTTGCCACGCAGCTTTCTCATTTGGTTCCATTTTTTCCTCAAAGGTTTGATCTTTTAAAAGAGCTCGGATCTGGGGACCGTCAAAGACACCTGTTTTATTTTGGCTTCAGATACTTTCGGAAATTTTTTTGCCAGGTACTCGAATGTTCTACTTTCATTTACTTTAAGAGCTTTGATGAATTGTGTTATTAATCCAAGTTTTATATGCAATGGTGGTAGTAAAATTTTTTTTGGATCAACCAAACTTTTATGGAGAATATTTCTCGAACCCGGTACTAAATTCATTCTAGGGGGCCAATCTTTTTTAACATAATGCTGTTGACAATCGCGGCTGTCACATTCGCACAAGAAACAAGGAAACTTAGTAAACCCTCCTTGCTGACCTAGTATGATCGTTACTATTTTCAAATCATTACATATTTGCCAATTGTGTTTATCATATTGCAACTTTTCTAGTACTAGTTTTAAATTTTGGTATTCTTCTTTTAAAATTTTACAATGGGCAATAGGAACAGATGTATAAAAGTTACTGTTATGTAGTAATACAGCTTTAAAACTCTTGCTTGAAGAATCAAGAAAGAGACGCCAAACTCCAGCAAGCAGCAACATATGTGAGCCGATTAAATGCATTAATAAAACCTTCGACATCGTTACAATAAACTAGTGAATTTTCGTTGGAAAAGTATTTCCTAAATGGTTCATCTCTATCACGATAGAACGAAATTTTTGTGTTTTTAGCAAGCAATTTTTTTTTCTTTTAATCTAGAGGCAAGAATTTCAGAATTTTCTTTTGATAAACCTAAATCTCGTACTAAATCACTTAATTCAAATTGATTAAAAGTACCTTTTTCTTCATCTTCATCAATAGAATAGTTACATTCATTGACAGCTGCATCATCTTCTTCTGATTGTTCACTCTGCAGTATTTGTAAATCATTGGATTCGGAAGAAAGACAAAACAAATCAGAACATTCTATTTGTATTACTGGCAACGTGACCGATTCAACTTCAGGATATTTTATTTCATGTTTACCCCTACTGTTGTGTCCAGAAGTTACTGTTAAACAGAAGTAACAGTCATTTTTGTGATTTTGTGGATTTCTCCACACTGTAGGACTCGAAAAGCGTTTACGTTTTTCATCTCCTTTTTCCCATCTATAAAGACAGGAAACGCAGTATGAGCAGTATATTCCATAACAAGCTTCGTATTTCCTTTTAAGGACATCAGAAAATGGTCTTCTATTCTTGGGAATGACAAATTTCCCGCAAATAAAGCAAAAAGCATTTGGGTCATTCACACAAGATGACATTTTAAGCGGTTTTCGTTTGAAAATTAAACTTTACATTTTATGAATTTATTTCGACAGTAAACTTAAAAAAATTAGATCAATCTCCAAAAGTAAAACAGAATAAATTTAAACTAAACTAAGCTTTATACACGTAACTTTATAGCCACAAATTAGAAACACTTTTTTTATCTAAAAAAACGAATGAACTAAAGAAAATATAAATATAGTTACATTAATGTATTTTTGCTTTTCACTTTTTTTAACTATATATATGTATTTGTTAATGATTTAAAATCTTTATAATTTCATCTTTTTTTTGGATCATCTGTTTATAGAAATAAAAAATTGTTATCCTATAATGTTTTCGAGCAAAAGTTATGTGAATAACTAAATCTTTTTTCTTTAACTGTAGGAAATGTCTTTCTTAAGAGTAAAAGATTAACAAAAAAGCAATTTACTAACAAATTCAAATTAAAGTAAAAATGATAAATTTTTAAAAAATTCGTCAGCCACATTGGATGCGTCATTTTAAACTTTTTCAAACTAACAATAAGGTGAAGTTCGTATTCAGCGACCCCAAAAACCCCTTAGTAACAGATTTTAAGTAAATCTAATAAATTTTTAAAAAATTCGTCAGCCACATTGAATCCGACATTTTTAATTTTTAAAAACAAACGTGAAATTCGTATTCAAAGACCCGACAACCCCCCTTAAACGTGATACTAATGCGGGACATAAACAAATGGAAATCCGACGGTCTTTTTATACAAAGAAATCACGAAAAAAAAAAAGAAAAGAAAACCGAACATAAACTTCCAAGTGAGTTAATTTGCCTTGTAAATCATATATTCGTTATATAAAATTCATTCGTTTTGTAACCGTAAATTTAAATATAAAAATTAAACAACTACATTAAATTAAGCATTTACCAAAAAATTTATGTTATTTTAAATCTGTCACATTCAACAATTCTAATTTGAAGTTTAAACTTCTGATCTCAAGTTTGCAATGAGTTCAAATTTGTATTAATTGACCTTGAACTATAAACTATACTATAAACTATAAGCATCAAGATAAAAGTTTCAAGTAAATTTGAAAATAAATTTTTAGAAAATTCATTAGCCAAATTGGATCCGACATACTGAATTTTTGAAAACTAAGGTAAAATTCGTATTCAGCGACCCCAAAAACCTCCGAATAATAAGTTTGAAGTAAGTCAGATCAAATTTAAAAAAATTCGTCAGCCATCTTGGCTCCGTCATTTTGAATTTTTGAAAACTAAGGTAAAATTCGTATTCAGCGACCCCAAAAACCTCCAAGTAACAAGTTTCAAGTAAATCAAATGTATTTTGAAAAAATTCGTCAGCCATATTGGATCCGCCATTTTGAATTTTTAAAAACTAAGGTAAAATTCGTATTTAGCGACCCCAAAAACCCCCAATTAACAAGTTTTAAGTAAATTAGATGAATTTTGAAAAAATATGTCAGCCATCTTGGATACGCCATTTTGAATTTTTGAAAACTAAGGTAAAATTCGTATTCAGCGACCTCAAAAACCCCCGAGTAACAAGTATCAGGCGAATTGGGTGAATTATTAAATAATCAACGCCATATTGGATCCGCCATTTTCAATTTTGCATATTTACAAGTTTCTTTGATTGCTTAACAATATATGATATTTTTTTAGTGTGTTAAAATTGTTTTTTAATAGTATCTTCTGTTTATTTTTATTTATAGCGTGTTTACAATCACTTTTTGCGTATTTTATTAATTTGTAAAGAAACTTGACGTGATGGTAGAAAACTGAGTTCGGATTCGAATTCAGCGACCCAAAAAACATATAAAAAACATGGTGTCAATACTTCCTTCAAAAAAAAAATATTGTGGTCCTGTGTAATATATAACTCATCAAAAAAATTTTATTTTAGTTCGAATCTTCCAGTTTCAGATTTTTCTGTTTCAGATTTTAAAATATTTAATTTAAATTACCAATCTGTAGGTAAATGGTATGTTTAAAATCAGACCGAAAGAAGTCGAAATATAAATTTTATTTTCCACCTAATTTTTAAGAATTTTTCAGGAACTAGTTCATTATTTACCTAAAATATTTAGGTTTGAATTAGTACTAAATTTCCTTCCTTACCCTAAACTTAAGTACAAAGTTCAGTAATATTCAAGAAATTATTTTTTTCCGTGTAGGTTTGTAACGATTATGAGCTATTTCCATTTAATTCTCAAAATCGCACATTTAAAATTAGAGAAAAGTTGAAATAAATATAAATAAAAATCATAAAATTTAATAAATTAATACAAGTTAAAACAACATCTTATTAAAATAAAAATAAAAGACAGATTTTGGTCGTTAACTATTTACAATTATATTTCCTCAAAGTCTAAAATTCACAAAAATCTAGGCAAAAATAAGATCATTATAAATTAACCGGAACTTACATTCTTTCCACACAAACTATCGTTTGAACATAAGAAAAATAATTAAAAGACAGATTCCCTTCCGAAATGTTCATTATGTGAGAAAGTAGGTTCGATGGAATACCACGAATATTGTATACAAAATTGATTGTAAAGATTGCCCTGCGAGCTATATTGGCGAAACAAAACGTACATTAAAAAAACGTACTAATGAACACAAGTCAAATTGCAATAACAATGATCCTATTTTCAGTACACATCAATCTAAGTACAATCATAAAATCGATTGGAATAACTCTCATATTATAGATCGCGAATCAAATTATAAAAAACGTGTCTTTTCTGAAATGTTGCATATTAAAAATCACGGTTTTTCTATTAACAAAAAAGAAGATATTTTATACCTGAACAAAATCTATTTTCCATTAATCAATCGATTGAAATTGTGATTGCACTTTTCTTTCTATATCCGTCTCTGTTTTGTTTACTTTTAAGTTCACTGACTCCGAATTTCTACTGCTCTTTAAATTTTTTAAAATATTTTCAACTCAGTCTTGACAAAATGCTTGTAGCATTTGGATTATATTTTAACTGTTCGACAAATTACAATATGTAATAATTTCATTTTAATTTCCGGAAATTTTATTTATTTATTATTTAGTGTTTTTTGTTTGTTTTTTTTTATTTATGTTTGTGACAATTCATTATTTCTTGTTAATAAATTTTAGAACCTGATGATGACGACGAACCATGTCGTCGAAACGTCGTTCTGACTGTTAAAAAATAACATTGTTTATGTTATTTATTTGCCTTCCTTCGATCGAACCTACTTTCTCACATAAGAAAAATAAATAAATAATTATAAACATGTACATATACGAATTAACAACGGATAAAAAATTAAATAAATAAAAAAACATACAAAAGTAATTTAGACAGACAAACATTTAAATATATATTCATTATGATTATTATGGGTAATCCAACGTATTATGTCTCCCTTTTCTTTTGCCCTGGAATCCACCCCATCGTCCTCTCTCACTCCGATATCATCACATATATTAAAAAT
Organism: Ganaspis brasiliensis; assembly: GCA_037103525.1. NCBI lineage: Eukaryota > Metazoa > Arthropoda > Insecta > Hymenoptera > Figitidae > Ganaspis > Ganaspis brasiliensis. The sequence goes on along the minus strand of JAZKLR010000091.1, from coordinate 808,115 downwards.
CTCCACACTGATTAAAGGATAAAAAAAACAAATAATTAACAAAAATTATACGAAAACACAAAATAACAAATTATTTAAATTAAATGAGCACCTCTGTGTTGCCGGCGACACACAAAGTTGTCACGATATGAAACTGATTGTCGGTAAACGATTGTGAGGACGATGGGTGCGGAAGAAATTTTATTATATGTGTAATTTATCCCCTCCCCTCGTCAGTCCCCACGCCCTTAATACCTTTTGGCGCCTAGGTAATGAAGAGACTTGTCAGTTTTATAAAATTCAAATTAAATTATTTTTGCCATAGATATCGAATCCCTTCAGGTTGTAACTGTACAAAATATAGGGCCATACATTTCATTCGCGAACAGAAGCTCAGACCGTTACATGAGGACGAATGAGTACAAGAATGCTTAGGAGTGAGAGCATCCGAAGATTGTAAAAGAAGACGAAGAGCGGAGAGAACAGAATAGTACCCTTCAGAATACACAGAGGGCCTGTTGCGCAAGAGCTTAGAATTGAGTTCGCGTGGATTGGCTATAACTGTCCACACTCTGCTCATTCGAGGAGTTATCTTCCAGAATACCTGTCTGAAGGTCTACTCAAAAAGTCTGCTGCTGTCAGCTCTCCAGTCGCGGAGTGAGTATTCGCTGGTTCGTCGGGCATGTTGCCTAAACTCCGACAAATCCATCTTTTTCTTATTACTCTCAGTGCACGTCGTTCTGACTGCTGAGAGAATAATCCTCTACCCCTTTTCCTTCCTGTCAGTGCACGTAGTCCCACTACTGGCCATCTCTCTCGGTGTACGCTGCACTAGCTGCTGAGAGTATTTTTTTGAGTCAGTGCACGCTGCCCAGCTGCTGACTCTCCTCGATTAGGCCGTGAATTCCTTTCTCGAGTGACAAGTGATTTCGGGAGTGTTTTTTTTTGTATTCGCACTGTGATAATAAAAAGAAGTTTAAAGATTACAAAATATAAGAAGACTAAAAACAAACTATTAATTAATAAGAACTTACCTGCGACAATGATGTATTAAATCTTCTATCGTAATACCTAAAACAAAGAAAAAAGCTTTTAGTTAATTTTTAATTAAATTATTATTTTTATTTTCATTTCAAAACGTACCTCAATTAAGGGCAGTGATCAAATTGACATCATTTCTCCTAAAGAAAAAAGAAAGATAATTATTTGGTTTAATTAATACGAAACTTTCTTATTCTTTATAACTTACCTGATTTCAAATAAATAAAAAATGATATTATAATCATCAAACACCGTGTTTCACTGGCGCTCCCTCGGGTGCTCAAAAACATCTCTCAATCTAATCCTCACCATTAGTTTAAGACTAGCACAAAACGAATCGTTTCAAGGTTTATTGAATTTTGTGAAAAATCAGTTTTTCTAAAAATTGTTCTTTTGTAGAGAAAAGTCGGCCATGGTTTGAATTTACAAAAATATTGTAAATCATTTTTTTTCACTTGTTTCCAATGTCCAAAATGTAAGAATAGAAAATGTTGTTTCTAAACTAAAACTTAAAAATGAGAAGGGTGCATCCAAGATATTATTTCTGTAATTTAAAACTTTGAATAATTCAGATTCGTTACTTTTTTTTGTTCAGGTTATGTTAAAAATTTGACAAAGAAATTTTGTCAAATCATAATATAAAGTTTAAGTAAATATATATTTTATAGACTATAAATATTGTATTTTTAATCAACTTTATTTCTCATTATTATTTTATGTTAAACTAACATATTCTACCTGTTTATAGTGGTGGCCGACTTTACCCCACATTTAGGGGAATAGTTGGCCATGACAAAAAGGATTATTGTGAATTCTCTAAAAAGGATTTTACTTTTCCCGTATAATGAACGAGAAAGGGGCCGTACTGACATTAGGCGACGGTAGTGTATATCAATTTTTTAAAAATGGTTAAAATATTTTTACCAGTTTTTTAAGCATTAACTTACACAAAAATTTCCTCTAATAAATTTTTAACAATTTTAATACTTCCAGATTGAAGAGTATATTCAGAACTTGTTTTAGGCTGAATACTTTCGTAATTTAAAAATTCTGTTTTTTCGTCGACATAAGGAATATTTTCTTGAGGATTTGCTTACTCCTAAAATTATGTACAAATAATATTAAAAAGAATAAGAATAAAAAAATGTTATTTTTAAAGTCTTTATCAGAAAAAAGTTGGTTTTTTCGTACTTTTTCTCTTCTTAATTTTTTGAACTTTAAAAATGATGATGATGATGAGATAGATTATAACAGTTCTATTTTATTTTAGCTTTTTACAATTATAATAATAAAAAAAAATAATCGTTGACAATCGCTAAAACGTGAAGTAAGTATTTATTTAAAAAATGCACATACCTCTAGTTACCTAAGCAACGATTCAATAACAAAATTAGTTGTTTACGAAAGTAATTGTAAAAGGGCTTTCGTAAGATTTAAAAGTTGTTTAGACTCAATGGTGACAATTAATTTAGTAAAGAGTTTTTCTCCTAAAAATGCCAGTGATTTTTAGGGGGGGGGGGGGGGGGAAGTACAAAGTGTGCTCAGACGACAAGAGAGAAAAGAGGTTTACTCTTAAATGCAAATATTTTATTATTGGGAAGTAAGTATGCTGTATTGATATAGTTATGGTTTAATATTATTTTTTATTTAATACTTGAAATGTTTTTATAACAAAATTGTTTAATTTAACCTATTTTTATTGTCAAATATATTAGATCAGAAAAAGAATTAGAAGACCAGAAGAATTTATTTACATTAAAAACATTTATTATGGAAATTAATTTCTTTTACAATTTACGCAGTTTTTATTTAAAGATTTATTGTTCCTTAATTATATTGTTTTTTATACCTTGAGACTTGAATAAACTTTTTCAAATTCAAGATACATAAATAAGTTCTTTTTTTAAAGATTTACGAACGATAATATTAAAGATCTAAAATAATAATTTTGTTTAACACATACCTACTAAATATTATTAATTTAATAAATATTAAACTTTTAAGAAATAGATGTTTTGAATAACAATAAACCGCAGTAGATTCCTTATAAATATTTAAATAAGTATTGATCACAAATTTTAATTGTCTTAAGTTCATGAAAATTAATTCAATAAACATTTGCTTATCCTTTTTTTCAGCTTGTCATTAGGATTTGGAAACGAAGAAAAGAATCAAGAAAGGAATAAACAAAAACTTTATGAATGGGCAAATTAAAAAAATAATAAAATTTTACAAAAGTATTTGACGTTACTGGAATCACGGGAAAGACTGAAAAATGATATGGATAAACTTGGTAAAAAGAAGAAATATAAAATAACAAATTATTAATAATAACACAGCCCCACAAAAAAAAAAAGTGTCATGTACTTTTGACCGGAATATCTTAGCCCTATGTATTTTGACGCGCTGAACACGAATCCGAAGTCCATTTTGCTCCATCACGTCAGGATTTTTTCTAACCTCAAAAAACATGTCGAATTTTGAGAGGTAGGCGATTTTTTAAAAAAATTTATGGATTTACTTCAAACCTTGTATCTGGGGTTTTTTTTGGGACGCTGATTACGAATCTGAAGTTAGATTTTAAAAATTCAAAATGGCGGATCCAATATGGCGGACGAATTTTGAAAAAATTTGAAGATTTACTTCAAACTTGGTATCTGGGGGTTTTTTGGGTCGCTGATTACGAATCTGAAGTTAGATTTTCAAAATTCAAAATGGCGGATCCAATATGGCGGACGAATTTTGAAAAAAATCGAAGATTTACTTCAAACTTGGTATCTGGGGGTTTTCTGGGTCGCTGATTAGGAATCTGAAGTTAGATTTTCGAAATTCAAAATGGCGGATCCAATATGGCGGACGAATTTTTAAAAAATTTGAAGATTTACTTCAAACTTGGTATCTGGGGGTTTTTTGGGTCGCTGATTACGAATCTGAAGTTAGATTTTCAAAATTCAGAATGGCGGATCCAATATGGCGGACGAATTTTGAAAAAATTTGAAGATTTACTTCAAACTTGGTATCTGGGGGTTTTTTGGGTCGCTGATTACGAATCTGAAGTTAGATTTTCAAAATTCAAAATGGCGGATCCAATATGGCGGACGAATTTTGAAAAAAATCGAAGATTTACTTCAAACTTGGTATCTGGGGGTTTTTTGGGTCGCTGATTACGAATCCGAAGTTAAATTTTCTAAATTTAAAATGGCGGATCCAATATGGCGGCCGAATTAAAAAACATATTAAGATTTACTTGGCGGCAGGAATATGGCTGATGAATTTTTTTAAAATATTAAAATTTACATAAAATTTGGTATCTAGTGGTTTGTGGGGTGACTGATTGCAAATCTGAAAACAGATTGTCAAAATTCAATATGTCAGTTCTGAAGTATATAATTTTCCTTTATTCCTTTTTATGGTAGCGCACTCTTTTGTTTTCGAAAGATCTGTGTAGCGGTTTTCTCTTTAAGTTCACACTACCTGGTACAACATCCCTTTTCAGCATCCAGCAAAAGTCGGCTATTATATTTACGCCCCACCTTCCTTGATAACGACGTTCCATTTCTTTAAGGTCTTGATGAAATCGCTCTCCCTGTTCCTCACTGTAGTCTCCTAAATTTTCGGGGAAGTACTTTAGATGTGATTCTAAGAAATGTAGCTTCAAGCTCATCAAGCATCCTTGCTTTCCGAAGTTTGTTATCATATTATTTGCCATTTCTTCCCAATTCTCGCTTTTGTTATTCCCCAGAAAATTTTCAACAATTAGTTTAAAACTAATCCATGCATTTTTCTCAATTTTACTCATGTTTCTGACAAATTTCTCATCTTTTAATAATTTTCGAATTTGTGGGCCATCAAAAACTCCCTCATTTAGTTTGACATCAGAGACCTCAGGGAATTTTTGTTCTAGGTATTTAAAACATTTTTCATTTTTATCTAAACTCTTAACAAACTGTTTTGCTGCTCCTAGTTTAATGTGCAATGGTGGAAGCAATACCTTTGAGGGATGAATCAATGGCTTCTTAATGATATTTTTCGATCCACCGTCCTAGGGGTGATAACTCTCATACCTCCCCAGGCCTAAGTATGAGAGCTTTCCGACTTTGACGAGGACAATGTCAACTCGTCGTCGGACACACTACGGTATCATCCTCACACCCTAACGCCCACCTGCAAGGCAGCGCGCCTACGCTGGCTTCGTTACTTCGATAAACAGGAAGCGAATCATTCTACACATCCCCTTTCGGGGCAGTTGTGCATCAGGATTTAAATTGTGCCAAAGCTCAATAAGAACGTTAGACATAGAATGACAATGATATGTCCATCAGGAATAAGATGCAGAATGGAACAATGTACTTTCTTATTTGGCTTCTGCACCAAACATATCCAATCTGTTACCAAGGAATATTTTATGATAAAATTGTAATAGAAGTCATATTTGAAAATGTGAGAAACTCGCTTCGAAATCACACTCAGCAACTTAAAAACCTGAAGATACCAAATTTCATAAAAATTTCAAAAATATGACGTCAGATTCGCAATCAGCGACCCAAAAAACCCCCAGATACCAAGTTTGAAGTAAATCTTCAAATTTTTTCAGAATTCGTCCGCCATATTGGATCCGCCATTTTGAATTTTTAAAATCTAACTTCAGATTCGTAATGAGCGACCCAAAAAAACCCCAGATACCAAGTTTGAAGTAAATCCATAAATTTTTTTAAAAAATCGCCTACCTCTCAAAATTCGACATGTTTTTTGAGGTTAGAAAAAAATCCTGACGTGATGGAGCAAAATGGACTTCGGATTCGTGTTCAGCGCGTCAAAATACATAGGGCTAGGGTATTCCGGTCAAAAGTACATGACACTTTTTTTTTTGTGGGGCTGTGTAATTATAGAGAAATGAAATCATAAGTATGAAATTCTAAATTTTAATTTTTAAACATAAAATAATACTTTTTTTTTAAAAAAAGAAGTTTAATTTTCGTAATAATTATGATATTTGTTACTAACCAAGCAAAATTTCTTAAGTGGCTTCCTAAGAACATAGCCTAGCACTACCAAATAAATTAAAAAAATTGTCATTTGTTATAAACAAATTAGTGTCTGTAAAAGTTTTTTTTTTGGTAAATTTCTTAATTTCGCTGTTTTTAAAGCTATATTTAATTTTAAAACTACATTTCATAAACAATAAAACTAAAAAATTATAAAGTTGATATTAATTTGTTATTAATTAATTACCTTTTGTAAATTAATAAATATTGTAATTTTTTTTAAAGAAAAGCTTTTTTTCTTTGTGAAACTTCTTAATAATATCTTAACCAACACTCAATTATTACGAATAAACAATTGAAATCATTGTTTAATTGTTTATACAATTTTTGTTAACAAATTCGTATTTATCTATTTTTTCTAAAAAAATCTTTTTTTGTTGTCCAAATCAATTCAATAAAAAGCACCTTAAGTTTAGCTTATAGTGCAATGTCTTTAAACAAAATGTTTATCAATTGTTTAAACAATGTCAGTTAACAAATGCGTCATTTTTGTAATATTTCTAAGAAATAATTCGTTTTTTCGGCAAAATCAATTGAATAAAAAGCTTTTAAAGTTTAGCCTAGTAAAATGGCTTTATGTCAAATTCTTTATTAATTGTTTAAAAATGTAAGTTAACAAATGCGTCATGTTTGTAATATTTCTAAGAAATATTTTGTTTTTTTTTGGCATAATCAATTTATAAAAAGATCTTAAGGTTCAGCCGAGGGGGTATTTACTGGTGGAGAAGGTAAACACTCTAATACGCTATTACGCACTGTAATATACACTATATGCACACATTTAATACGAATTATTACGCATAATAACCCTATGGGAAATGACAATCGGCTCGAGCTTGGCCCAAGCTTGGCCAATATTGGACCAATATTAGCCCAAGCTTGGGCCGATCTTGAGCATCGGCAAATTTTCCATAGGGAACGTGTATTTACATGTAAAAATCGAATGTATGACGCGCTATTACGTTGCTATTACGCGGGAAGTATACACTTCAATACAGGAGTATATACCCCTTCGGGTTTAGCCTAGTAAAAAGGTTTTATGTCAAATTATTTATTAATTGTTAAAAAAATGTTAGTTAACAAACGCATCATTTTTGTAATATTTTTAAGAAATATTTCGTTCTTTTCGTAAAATCAATTTTTTTTATTCCAATCTGGGTTGGAAGGCTAGTGACAGATGTCCTCTCGGTTGCACGATGTGCTCTATCACGACTTGTTTTTTCAGAACAAAAATTTTAAAAGTAATTTAAATTCGAAAAATCATTCGAATTTAAATTTACCATCTATAGCTCAAACCAAGAGCTTATAGGCATCAAACGTATAGATGTCGCTTTGCCGGTAAGGTCGAAATCTTCGTTTCAGAAAGATGGTTTTCTTGTATTGTTTTCTCTGCACCGTTTTATATACTTATTTCTAGCTTTTTGGGCTTCTTCGGATAACTGTCCTATCGGAATAACAAAAGAATTTATTATTTTTCATCAATTGCTTTCCCGCATGCCATAAGTTGCAAAATTATGTACAGATTTTTAAATAATTGTCAATTAACGCCTGATTATTACAGAAATTATTTTATGCACTAAGAAAAAAATGCTATGAAATCAATTTCATATTGGTTTGAACTTTGAACTAACAAATGGCATATTCAATATCGTTTGATCATATATGTAATGATTTTAATAGTGCGTACTTTCATTTTTAACATTATTAAAACTATAGCATATACTATTGTTTATAAAGCATGATGCTATAAAATGAATGTTGCTACATTTTAAGTTTTATTTACTGTTACATTAAAAAGAAATAGTTGAGTCCTTTCATTTAAGAAAATTAATTTATTAAACCAAAAGCAAAAGATAAAATAAAAAAAATTCGGTCTTTTTCTTATTCAGCTTTATTTTACACCGGCTCAACCCCTCCCGTTGAGGGGTCTGGAGGTCTGAAACTGTTGAACACTACCCAAGTTCACTGTACATATTTATTTTTATTTCAGAATAAGTTTAATTTCAGTGAAAAATATATAGCCGTAGATATCACAAGAAGGTCACCCATATAATCTCTAACCAGTAACAATGCTTGACCTTGCTCAACTTTCGAGATCGCGAGGCCAGAGCCGCTCCGCTACCTGGTATCGTGGATTGAAAGAAATCTTATTTATCTTTAATATAAGCTGACGGTTCCAAAATACTACTTTACCATGTCCTCAAGATTTTCTCAATAATTATTATAGTTTATGAAAATGCCTCTTCATTCGTCTTATTGTCGTTTTCTCTAAAGATCCTTTAAAAAATTGCATTTTTGAATATATGTGAACGCGTCTTTCGAGTAAAATGAGTTTAAAGTTTACCCAGATAGATGTTTCTTATGTAATTTTTTCCGCTGAACAAGATTTTCGTAATAAATCAATTGTTTAAATATCGCTGTTATTGTTATAAACAAATTATGTTGCAAAAATCAAATGCTTAAAATTTCAAATCGAATTTAAACAATTTCTAATTGATCTAGAGATCTGAAAATTTATATGTACATTCAGAACTAACAACAATACCATAATTCACAATCTATTCTTGATCTATTTAACTAAATCGTTAATGACGGGTATACATGAGGGTCATCTCCGAGAGTTAAGATTTAATTTTTCTCAGATAGTTTTGATATTCATATTTAAGGTTCAATGCAATAATTATTTTTTTAAAACAGGAATAATTGTATCAAAAACTTTCGAAAAAAATTACATTTTTAAAAAATTCATAACCTTTTAATTATTGATTTTAATCAAAAATACCAAGAATCATTTTTCTTTTAAAAAGACCTATATTTTCATAAATAAATTTTGTCAGAGTAAAAGTTGAAAATTTTGTCGGAGTAAACATTTTTTTTTTATTTGCTTAAAAAAGTAAAAAAAAATTTTTTTCGATCAGAACTGTTCGCATTACATTTTTAAGACCTTGAAGTACACGAAACCGTCAAAAACCAAAAATCGATTTTTTTTGGTCATAAGCACATTGCTTTAGGAATCAAAAATATCCAAAAACCACTTCATAGAACCGATTCTACATCCTTCGACTAATCACAAGAATAAAACATTTACACGGACCGACAAATCATAAAAATTAAAATTTTGAAAACAGACTCTACACAAATCCACTCTACAATCTCCGACTAATCACAAAAATAAAATATTTAAAAACCGATCCTACACAGACCGACTCTACGATATCTGACTAATCACAAGAATAAAATATTTAAAAACCGATTCTACTCAGACCGACTCTACGATCTCCGACTTCACACTCCGAATAATCACAAGAAAGATATTTTAAAACCGACTTAACACAACCCGACTCTACAATCTTCGACTCTACAATCACAAGAATAAAATATTTAAAAATCGACTCTACACGGACCGACACTACAAATTCTGACTAATTATAGTAATTAAAATTTTAAAAACCGACTCTATACGGACCAACTCTACAAACTCCGACTATTCACAAAAATTAAAAATTTGTAAACCGACTCTACAGAAACCGACCTTACAGACTCCGACTAATAACAAGAATAAAATATTTGTGTACCGACTCTACTCAGACCGACTCTACAAACTCTGACTAATTACAAGAAAAAATGGTAATATTGCAGAAGAAATATTTTAAAACCGACTCTACACGGACCGAGTCCACAAACTCTGACTAATCATAAAAATTAAAAATGTGAAAAATGACTTTACGCGGACTGACTCTACAAACTCCGGCTAATCATCAAAATTAAAATTTTGGAAACCAACTTTACGCAAACCGACTTTGCAGACTCAGATTAATCACAAGAATAAAATATTTAAATACCCACTTTACAATAACCGACTCTACAAACACCGACTAATCATAAAAATTAAAAATTTTAGGTCTGTGTAGAGAGGTTTTTATATATTCAATTCTTGTGATAAGTCGGATTTTGTAAAGTCGGTTTGTGTACAGTCGGTCCTTTTGTATAGAGTCGGTTTCCAACTTTCTAATTTTTATGATTAGTCGGTCCTTGTAGAGTCCTTTTTCAATTATTCTATTCGTGTGATTATTTGGAGTTTGTAGAGTCGGATTGTGTAGAGTCGGTTTAAAAATATTTTTTCTTGTGATTAGTCAGTGTTTGTTGAGTCTATCTGCGTACAGTCAATTACCAAATTTTTAATTTTAAAAAAAAATCGGAGTATGTAGAGTCATTCCGTGTAGAGTCGGTCGGTGTAGAATTGGTATTTATATTTTTATTTTCTATAATTAGTCGGAATTTGTAGAATCGGTTCGTGTAGAGACGGTTTAAAAATATTTTTTCTTGTGATAAGTCAGTGTTTGTTGAGTCGGTCTTTGTAGAGTCGGTTTCTAAATTGTTAGTTTTTAAGATAAATCGAAGTATGTAGAGTCATTCCGTGTAGAGTCGGTCTGTGTAGAATCAGTTTTTAAATATTTTATTCTTGTAATTAGTCGGAGTTTGTAGAGTCCGTCCGTGTAGAGTCGGTTTTTAAAATTTTTGTTGTTGTGATTATTCAGGGTTTGTAAAGTCGGTCTGTGTATGGTCGGTTTGTGTAGAGTCGGTTTACACATTTTTAATTTTTATGATTATTCGAAGTTTGAAGAGTCGGTTCATGCAGAGACGGTTTAAAAATATTTTTTCTTGTGATTAGTCAGTGTTTGTTGAGTCGGTCTTTGTAGAGTCGGTTTCTAAATTTTTAATTTTTAAAATAAATCGGAGCATGTAGAGTTATTCCGTGTAAAGTCGGTCTGTGTAGAGTCGGTCTGTGTAGAATCGGTTTTCAAATATTTTATTCTTGTGATTAGTTGGAGTTTGTAGAGTCAGTTTGTGTAGAGTCGGTTTTCAAATTTTTAATTTTTATAATAAATCGGAGCATGTAGAATCGGTCCGTGTAGAGTCGGTCTGTGAAGAGTCGGTTTGCAAATATTTTATTTTTGTTATTAGTTGGAGATTGTAGAATCGGTCTGTAAAGTATTGGTATTTGGATATTTTTGGTTCCTAATGCAATGGGATTCTGTAGAGTCGGTTATTGCATAATGGAAATCTTTGCTGAATTAAATTTTGCATTAACGGTAATGTAGAGTCGGTCTTTGGTTGATCGGAAAAGGTTGAAGTAAGACCCTGCCTATTGGAATTTTTTTATTTAAATCTTCTGTTACATTTTTGAAAATAACAAAAAGCTATATTAGATGTAATCATACATTTTATTCTAATTTAAAGTAGTAATGAATATTGTAGTCCTCCACATTCAGATTTATTTTTGCTTTTTAATAAAATTACATTTTTTTTAATTTCCGTTCCCTATAGAAAATAATTTCTCTAAACTCGAAAAATTTAAATTCATCTCAAAGGATATTGTATGAGAATACGATTAGAGATAAACTGTTTGGTGTCATATAAATTGGTTTTTCTAATACAGAATGAAGTTGATGCGAATCTCCAACTAAAATTAATGACATTCCACCGAAACTTTGATTAACTCCCATAAATTGTCTTGCTGTTGTATCGATATTTAACAGGAGAGTACTACCCCCCCCTAGAAATTTCATCTATTATTAATACTTTTAAATTAATCTTTTTTTCGCTAATAGTGTTTACTATATTTAAAAATAAGTCAGGTAAATTTTGTTTATTGCAATTGGAACTTGGTAAAACAAATGCTGTATGCAAGGTTATGCTATTTATAAGAAAAGCTGCCTTTCCTAATAATGCACATAACATTACTTTTGGAGTTTCTATATTAATGCTAGGCATGCATTAAACATGCATAGTAATTAACCGCTGATTATAATTCAATTCATCAATTGACTCTAATAAAATTTCTTTATGTAATGGAACTGGGCATGTAATTTTAATTTTGTTTATTTTTTAATAATCACACTGAGAAAAAAATGCTATTGAATCAAATACCTTCATGCTATTGAATTCCATGTCATTACTTCATTGACAGATTTATTAGTTCATAAGCATAAACCTTTAAAGCAAAAGTCTGAAGTTTTTGAAATAATAGCATGGTGCTATCAAATCGCTGCTATCTACTCAATTGTTAATTTACTTAAATCAATAGCATATTTTAATATTTATTTAACATAGTTCTCTTAAAATGTTGTCATGGTATTTTTGAAAAAAATATTTGAGTATTTGAATCATATAAGAAACTGTAGAATTGTAAACACCCTGCTTTAGATTTGATAGCATATGTTTTCGTTTTGAATAAACAGCGTATTTGGGGACTGCCAATAGCAGATGTTATTGAATCCTTAGGCACTGTATTTGGCCCATTTGCGCGTAGATCTTGGCAATGTTCTTCCCCCACCTCTTGGATTGTAGCTTATATAGTCAGTTCGTGAAACGGCTACCAGCGAGCGTATGGCATAGTGGTTAGAGCGTCGGGCTTTAGGCCCAGGGGTCGCGCGTTCGAGACCTCTCAGCGTCAAATATTTTAATTTATAAGTTGTGCGTTAGAATTAACATGTAGGGGAGAGTGGCCATCAATGTACCAGTTTTTTCAATGAACCATTTCAATTTTCTCAGAAACAATTAAATAAAAATTCTCCTAATTTTAAATATAAATGAAGTTTGCGTAAACACACTACGTATTTAAATTTGAGACGTGTGGATCTATTCTTTACAGAGAAAACTGGAAAAAACTGTTTGTGATGTACTGAAGAAAAAATTTACCTAAAATACAAACTCGTTTTTTAATTGAAATAAGGCCATTTAAAAATAAATGTACTTACGATTTATTTTGTTTTGGGCCTTAACTACAATATTCTAATGAGATAATGATTTTAAAATATTGGATTAAGTTATAAAAAACCATTTTTGTTGCAAATGTCATGTTGATTCAATGTACCGAGGAACAAAGAACCACCTGGAATTTCAGTGTATTTTCGATTTCCAGAGTGGTATGCTTGATTATAAAACTAGGCATGCGTACAGCATGTTACAGTGATTGTTATCGGTACTTTTCTCAATATAGCAAAACTAAAATGCCATTTTAGCTAGTTAACTTAAATTTGAGGTATATTTATGTTATACATTATCAATTAAAAAGTGTTAAGTAACAATTTTTTATAGTATTTGATAGAAAATAAGTTTTTTTACAAAGTGAAAATTGCAATATTATTATTGTTGAACATTTTTAGTGTTTTTATAGAGGTGGTTCATTGTGTACCCAGGTTGTTGAAAATGAAAATAGCTGGTTACTTTAAAAAAATCTTAAATTTTATTATTTAATCAAAATAAATCGTGTATAATATGTGTGCATTACCTAGATAAGTGTTGTAGTTTTATATTGATGCAAAGAAGTGCTTGAAATTGGTGAAATTCAATAAGTACTATGACCTTGAAAAAACCGGTACATTGATGGCCACTCTCCCTATATGTTCTATGTATAAAAATAATGTAAAAATGTTATAAAATAGTATAAATAATCAATATAAAATATAATAAATATAAACAAAGATTCCGTACAACTGATAGGATGTTACCAGTTAATGAGAATTAATATTTATTTTGACTCATTATATTTATCTCCCAAAAGTATGGTGTTATTGCTTCAAAGTCAGATACTTTCGAATTGATAGCACCATGCTATCAAATTGAAAGCATTTGTATATAATGTAACAAACTGATACTTTAGGGGTAACATTATATACTATTCTTCTGTAGGAATGACTTATTGATACAATAGATCTTATTTTATTAAATCTAGAGCACACACATATATTTCAAAACAATTTGCTGATAATGCAACTAATCATGGTTTGATTCAATAGAAGCGACACTTTAGAATCATAAAAGCAGTGCTTTAGATTTAATAGCATATGCTAACGGCAGCCCGCAATGACAGTATTGAATAAATCAAAGACAGATGTCATTGATTCAATAGTATTTTTTTCTCAGTGCATCTATTTTAGTTTGACCAAAAATATCTAGGGTGTTGTGGGGTGATGTGCAACACTTTTTTTCGTTGCTCGCAAAACATGTTTAATAATCAAAATCTTAAATATTTCATAATTGAATAATGTAGAGGAAGGAAAATTCTACATTTCTTGATTAATAGAATTTAAAAACTTTTAATTTTTCCTAAAAAATTATTGCATTTGCAAAAACGTCCCTTTCAGCATTTTAAAAAAAAGTTGGGGTGATGTGCAACACAGGTAAAGTTTCGAGAAAAAGTCCATAAATATCGATATTAATCGTTTGAAGTATTAAATTTATGCTTCTTAAAAGCAAATTAATAGAAATCACTAAGAAACAAACTTTTTACTAAAATATAGTCGACCTCTAAAAAGTGGAAATTTCTACAATGGGAAAAATGATTTTACAATGAGATTTTTGCATTTTATTTTTTATTTATTTGTTTTTTTTGCAGCGTAATAATAATAATAAAATAATAAATAATAATAACAAACTAACAAAATAATAATAATAATAATGTAAGTTGTTGCACATCACCCGAAATACGATATTTTGCTCAAACTGGTGTGACAGCAATACAATGTAAGGAATTTACAAAATCTGTTCAGTAAACAACCCCATTGTTTGTTTGAGTCGGTGTACAGCCACATGGTTTGTTTGAGACGGGTTACAGCCCCATAGTTTGTTTGAGTCGGGGTACAAACGCATGGTGTCAAACGATAAGTGTTCAAGGACAACCCCTAGGGTTGTATGAGGCGGGGGACAGCACGGTGACGTCCGAATGCTGAGCAGCTAAAAGTGTACTGCAAGAGTACACTGTCGATCGCACCATGCCGAATGTTGGGAAGCCAAGAGAGTACTGCAAGAGAACGATGTGGATCGCATTCTACAGAATGGTGGGAAGCCAAGAGGGTACTGCGTGACTACGATGTATGCTACACCACACAGTGGGGCCAAAGTCTAAAAAGCTGGCCAAAAGTAAAAATATAAATTTTTATTTTAAGATATTGTATCCATCTAGTTTGATTAAAGAAGGATCAAAGATTAAAATGCTGTTAGTCAAAAGTCCCTGTTAGAAAAATAAGTTGAATTTAATGTCACTTTCTAGTTATGGTTTGAATAGTGATATTTCTTGCCTGTATTAGTATGTCTTCGTTCCTTTCAGTCTACCCCCTTCCTCTCTATTCAGGCCCTACTCCTAAAGGGCTCAGCTCCTCTACCCCTACCTCTTTCTTTTTCGTCTCCTTTTCCTAATTATTCAGTACCCTTGAAGTCGCCTGGCGAGTGAGTTTACGCGAATTTACAAGTTTGAACGCTCATGATTAAAATTCCTAATTTTGTGCTTATTTCTTACTTTCGCTCTTTATAAACCTTATAATTATTGTCGGGTGCCTCGCACGCCCTTTTTTATCTGCTGACGTTGTGCATTGGTGTTGAAATAATAAAAGTAAATCAACCTAACAATAGTGATTTCTCTCATTGAGTTTTTCCTTACTGTGTCTCCTCAGTCCTATCTCAGTGAATTTTCGAAACAGTCCCTAATGCATATTTTCGACCTGTACTAAGAAATTGAAGGCTGTCATTTTTAAGCATATTATCCGCTTCCTTTTGTTAACAAAATAAGTGTTTCAGTAATTGTGTATTTAAAAAAAAAGGTAAGGGAGCGCTTCCAGGCCAGGGCAACGAGAAGCCTTGCCCTACAATGCGAAAGAAAGAAAAGAGCCGCGTCTGAGCGATCTCCCCCGAAAGAAGAGACTCAGACAAAGAAGCAAAGAAAAGAAGAGTCTCTTCCTCCAAAGGTTAAGGCTCCACAAAAGAAGAAGAAGCCGGTAGTGCCTGTGCCACCCCCTCAGGTCACAGTTGAAACAGTGCGGCCTAAAAAGGCGACGCTAGTAGTGCGAGTCTGCCAGGGACAGACGTATGCCTCTGTCCTTGGCAAACTCAGAAAGGACGTCGATCCTGGCTCTTGTCAGGCGACTGTAGTGGGCGTTGGACCCAAAAAGGAAGGAAACCTTCTCCTACGTTTAGGAGGAGGTTCAGACTGTAAGGCGTTTGCGGCCAAGGTCGCCGAAGCCGTAAATGGCATTGGAACCGTCAGGACCCCGGAGGATCAGAAGGTAACTTTAGAAATCCGGGACCTTGACGGTCTCACAGAAAATAAGGAAGTGGTTTGTGCTCTCGAGGAGCTGTTGCAGACACCTCGAGAAAAGAGACAGGTGATGGTCCTGGGACCTAACAGGCGAGGAGCAAAGTTGGCCATCGTGATCACCGAGCAGGAAGAAGCCAAGAAATTGGTAGAAGTCGGACGTTTAAAAGTAGGCTTTTTAAGTTGCCAGGTCCGAAGGAGGCTGATGGTGACCAGGTGCCACAGGTGTCTGGCGTATGGCCACAGAAAGGCTGAGTGCAAGGGGGTGGACAGATCCTCCGCATGCTACAAGTGCGGGGAGTCTGGCCACTCTCGTGCAGAGTGTACCAAGGAGGCAGTTTGTTTTTTGTGCTCGGAAGATCCGAGCACGACAGAGGTGTCCCATGAAGCAGGTTCAGGGAAGTGCTCCTGTTTCAGGAAAATCTTGGAACAGGCGAAGAAAGAAGAAGCCCAAAAGCGAAGTCGCTTTAGGACCACCTAGGCCGCAAAAAAAACGCGGATAGAAGAAGCTTTCTCCCTCTTGAAACGTTTTTAGAGCGAATTGACGGTTCGTCGAGACCCTTGACTCAACTTGTGTGCGTTAAGGGCCTCCATGACCGTCAGTGATAGTAGGTCCCGCGGACCGGAGAAAGTCGCTTCGGCGGCAGCAACGGGGTATAAGACCACTCCCGATGGCGATACGCGCGAAAAGTGCTAGCCGGGAGTGGTCTTAAGGTCCCCTAAATAAGGGTGTGTTTTTAGCGGGTCGGCAGAACATCGCCACCCCCGCATAACCCTGTAGTACGGGCTACAGGGTACCTGAAGGAAGGTTTTCACATCCTACGAAAAAAAAAAAAAAAAAATGTGTATTTAAAAAAGAACATGAAGTAAAAATTAATATCAGTAAAATAGATTCTTTAGGTGGAGGTAAATACATTATATTTTAATATTGTTGGTCGAAAAAAAAGTGTTATTTCATAATTATAAACTAAAGTTTTTAATGGAAAATAAAGAAAAATAACTTTAAATACTTATAAAAATTAAAGGAAAAAGTTAATTGCCCGATGTTGCCTGATAAAGTTTTTTTTTTAAATCATACTTTAGACATATCTTTAACATTATTCGTAAAAAAAGTTGCTTCAATGTACTTTTGCGTATTTTAGACAAATTTTTATGAAAACATTTAAGAATTTCACTTAATCCCTTCACATCTGAGCAAAATTGGGAGTAAATATAAACCAATGCCTTACGATTCTAAGGATTTTCAAAGTAGCTGATCACGAATTTCAACTGTCAACTTTTCAGAAAAGCGATTCATCTTTATAAAAATTTAGAAAAAGCATTTTTGGGGTTGCTTAATACCAATATAATATCAAATATTATTATTGACAGTTGACAGCTGACAATTCAACTGACAACTTTGCTAGAAAGAGATTTCTTTTAATGAAAATGCCAATAAATCGGTTTCCATGGTCGCTGACTACGGATTTGATATCAAATTGACAATTTGACACTTGACGGCTGTCAAATCAACTGCCAACTTTGTTAGAAAGTAATTCTTTTATAAGTAAGTGTCAGTAAAAGAATTTTTGGGGTTGCTGATTACAAATATAATATTGATTTGCCATAATTTGACATTTGACAGCTGTCAAATTAACTGTCAACTTTGCTAAAAAATGATTTGTTTTTATGCATAAAGCAGCAAAAAGTTTTTTAGTGTCAATGATTACGAATATGTGACCCTCCAGGGTGAAAGGGACCTTAGCTGCAAAACATTGGATTTTGATTGTTTATTATGAATCAATAAACTTTGAGTTGCTCTTTCACATACAGAAATCAAAACTTGTTTATGTCTATTAGTTTTTGTGTTATTAGCGATGAAACATAGGCATAACATAACAACAACAAAGGCAGGCTCGTCTTCAAACGCCTGTCCTAAAAAATTCAAAACATTCAATTTTAAATCTTTATTATCAATCAATAGACTTTGAGTTGCTCTTTCACATACAAAAAAGAAATTTTTTTTATGTCTATTAGTTTTCGTGTAATTGGCGATGAAACATAGGCACAACAAAACAATAACTTAGTAAGGCTCAACTTCAAACGCCCGTCCCGCAAAATTCATTTCTTGCAGCTAAGGTCCCTTTCACCCTGGAGTGACACATATATACAACTATGAGGTTGTTTACACTACCTTACATAAAGTAAGTTACTTAAAATAAGGCATACTTAAATCGTGTTACATACATATATTCGAGTCTGCACAGAACACCAGTGCCCAGGTTTGCCAACATTATATTAGATTCATATTGACAGGTTCGATTTTCTAACCTTTGATTTAGAGGTTAGGAATATAACTATGTCAAATGTAATGTTGACAAACCTGGGCACTGGTGTTCTGCGCAGACTCGAATATATGTATGTAACACGATTTAAGTATGCCTTATTTTAAGTAACTTACTTTATGTAAGGTGGTGTAAACAGCCTCTATCAGATACATAAAAAGAAACATAAATTTAAATAGTACACATTCTATTTCGTGACATTTATTCAAAATGGCGGCTGACTAGAAAGCAATTTATTTTTTAAATAATAAAATTCAATAGAATTATTATATCAGTTAGAGCTCTTGATAAATGAAAAATGATTTGTTAATAGACATAGGTTCCAAAATTTGTTTCAAAAAGTTATTTTAAAAAACGGATTTCGTCATATTGACTATAATACTGCATTGTTTGTCTTCCAGCCAGTCGCCTTTTTGAATACTACACTACCGGCCTAAATTGTGGGACGACTTACAAAAATGGAAATAAAAACATGTCCGCTTTAAAATGTTGATAACTCTGTCAGATATTAGAAAATTAGAATTTTTCATAGGCCATTGGAAAGCGTATAAAATTTGTGGTTAAATGGTATTATTTTAAAGCTTTTTTCATTAATAAAAATGGAGAGTCAATGAAATAAAGACAGGTGAATTTTTCGTTTTTTGTGTATTTTCATTGTTCAAGTTTGGTGGGCTGCATTTTTTAGAAAAGTAATTGGAAAAATTTGAAATTCAGCTTAATTAAACCTTGAACTATATTAGCTTTAAAATAAGCCAAAGAAAATTAAAATATCTTAACTGGTTCAAAAATTATAAGTAAATGTGTATAAAGAACAAAACGCAACAATTCCTTTGTTTCCTCCTCTCTCTGTCTATTTGCAGTATATAAGCATCAAAAAGTGCAGCAAGCACTAGAATCGTTGTGTTTTTTCGTTTTATACATTCACTTATAACTTTAGAACTAGTCAAGATATTCAAGTTTTCTTTGGCTTCTTTTGAAGTTAAAAGTTCAAGGTTTTATTTAGCTTGATTTCAAATTTTTCTAAGTACTTTTCTAGAAAGTGCAGCCTGCCAAATTTGAACAATAAAAATTCACAAAAAACAGAAAATTCATCTGTCTTTATCACATTGAATCTCAGTTTCGAATAATCGAAAAAGCTTTTTAAATAGGACCATTTATTGGAAAATTTTATAAGCTTTCCAATGCGGACTGTGATAAATTTCATTTTGTTAATATCTGATAGAGTTATCAACATTTTAAGACGATCATGTTTTTAATCCTATTTTTGTAAGTGGTCCCACAATTTTGGTCGAAGTGTACGTCACAAGTTGAAATGCCTTATATCATATGTTACGCAATACAATGCGTGCCCGATATTATTATGCCTATTTTTTGTCGATTTTCAGCGTGAAATTCAAAATTTTAAATAATAGTTAAAATAAACAATATAAAAATATCTAGGTACTTGAGATTTGACTAATCCTCGTTATATATTTAAATTAGATATTTTTATTTAATTTTTTATTTTGCAATTTGGAGGCCCCCTAAAAAGTGAGGCCCAGGGCAGTTGCCCCACTTGCCACCTCTTTAATCCGTCACTGCTCACGTCAACAAGCGGTAACTCCCACCAACCATAGTCCAGCTTTGTCAAATTGTGAGAGAGAGAAAGGGAGATAGAAATGGAACAGACATGGTCGCAAAACAGAGGGAAACCCATCCGAAGGTTGCAAAAAGTTTCTTTTACTTCTATAAAAGCCTAAAGAAAATCTTTTTGGATATTAAAAGACACTTAAAAAGCAAGCAATATAAACATACTCATCTGTAAAATAATTCAAAACAATTCACAAAATAACTAGAGATGTAAAAATCGAAAAATACTTTTAACTCGAGAAATTCAGCTCACTTTCCGTACAACAAACCAGGGTGCATGCTGTTTCATGCTTTATATATATAAAAAAACAAGTTATTGTGGACACAAACAGATGTCAGTATACGATTCTGTTCAATATCAAAATGTAGGTCAGAAATCAGCGGTATTACACATCACCTCATGGTCCACATCACCCCACATCACCCCCACAACACCCTGCGTCAGTATCCTTAAACATTTCCTAGACATTAATAATTTTAACTTCAACATATTATTCCCTCCAAGGTACAAATAATAATATTTGTTTTCTGTGATTGTTGTAACTATCTTAAATTAATTTATAATTTTGATATCTTATTAATTCTAACTTCACTTCTTCTTTAACTTCAAATGTCTCTTCTATATCGTCAGTATCCTTAAACATTTCCTAGACATTAATAATTTTAACTTCAACATATTATTCCCTCCAAGGTACAAATAATAATATTTGTTTTCTGTGATTGTTGTAACTATCTTAAATTAATTTATAATTTTGATATCTTATTAATTCTAACTTCACTTCTTCTTTAACTTCAAATGTCTCTTCTATATCATTATCAATATCAGTATAATCATGATTAAAATCGTAATTACAATCACTGATGTCATCACTATTATAACCATCATTATTATATTTTTCTTTTTTTTAACTTTTTTATATCCAGCTGCAAATTTTGCAGAGCAAATTAATTCTAATTTTTTTTTTTTTTTTTTGAGTAATTTTCAAATATTTTGTTACTATAAAAAACATCATTTGAATCATCGCTTAATTTTTTAGATTAATCCGTTTTACATTTTAACATTCTTACTCGTTGTTCTGGAGGAACAGTATTTAGGTATATTTTTGCCAGACTACACCTTGCTAATGGCATTGATAAACAATTTTAAACTGCTTCTTGAGCAGACTTAACGTTGCTATTAATACATGCATTACCAATTTTCCTGAATTTTTCACGCAAAGATAAAATACTTATTTCAATATCTAATGCTGCTTTTCTTAATAATTTATTAAGACCTGCATCAGCTTTTGTTACATAGCTTGTTACGTAAGTCGCATAAAAATATGGATCTAGCACGAATTGTATGTCCATTTTTGATTCTTAAGATTTAATATCACTTTAGTGTACTAATTTATAGCTACATCTTGAGTGCTTCTTTTTAAAATTTTTTTTGATGATTTAAAAAACTTCTAATAACCATTATGTATTATTTTTCTGAAATATTTAAATAAGTTAACATATCATTAGATGACTGAAAATTTACATTTCTTAAAATATATGTTTAATATATCTAATTTTTTTTTAATTTTCAGACTTTTTTTTCTTTTTCATTGTCCCACAAAGGATCAAGAATCATTGTATTGTTCATTAAGTAAATTGGAAAATGAAACCAGCATTGATGCTGATTTTTTTCTCGTTTATAGCATGCTAGTTTGTGTTTATGTCTTTGAAAAGTCATAACAGGGTTTTTCGAATCAGGTTCACAAGTTATGAATTTATTTATGAATTTAAGGGAAGGGGGGGTAAGGTTTGTTTCGTCTAAAAAGGACCTTTTTTAATGAATTTTTAGAAGAAATTATTACTGTGGATTTATTTTACATATTATAATATAAAAGTATGATATTTAAAGAATGTTCAAAAGAAATTTCGTTGAAAAATAGAGAGAAATAACAAAGCTGTTCTTGATCTCCCCAGGCGCCTAGAAAAAGAGTGTTTGTGCAGTGACTAGCCTAAAGCATCACTGGATCATCTGAAACCAACAGACCAAAATGTTTTTTTTTTTCAGTTTATTACTTTATCTCTCCGGGAGGTCGAGTTTTTTTTTAATTTTTCAATTTTTCAATTTTTGGAACCATTTTGAAGCCAAAATGACGATTTTTGACTAAAAAATCGACCTATTTGTTATTGTAAAATTGTTAATAATTTAAAAATTTTAAAAATTTAAAAAACTCTACGTCACTGAAGAGCTATTTATATGTAGAATAAGTGTACAAAATTTTAAAACGATCGGTTTAGTAGTTTTTTCAGTAGGCTAATCACCGACTTTCAAAATACCAAGTTTAGGAAAATCGATTTGTTTTATAGACTGAAAAAATGAGAATATCTTGAAAAAACTGGATTTTGGTCTCGCAAGCTAAAAAGGCGCGCAAAACTAAGTTAGAGATACGGTCATTCAACCGACTGTAACTTCGTTAATTTTGCTCCGAACGACTTAAAAATTTAATAATACAATATTCTTCAGATGTTGCTCTTTCAGAAAAAAAAGAAATAAATCAAAAATGAAAAAAAAAGTTGTCAAACCTTATCTCCCCCTTAATGCAATCATTTTGCGATTCATTATTATTTACATAAAAAATTAGTGCATTTTGCACTTACAAAGACCGTGAGAATGAACTGATTTTTTTTAAAACCCCCTTCCCCCTCCTCCAAGTCAACTGCCTACCTGGGTTAAATATGATCCGCCGGGCCTGAAATGATATACGGTCTTACAGTTTTAATAGAGCCGTAACTAGGTTTTGGTACGCCCGGTGCGAAGTGACCATTTTGTCGCCCCCTTTAAACAAATTATTTTCTTTGTAGGGGGTACCGGGGTAAATCTGGTCACTTTTGGTCTGATAGGTAAAAACCTGAAAAATTATTCTCTAAATCCAAGTTACTTTACATCATTCAAAAGATTATCATTTTTACTATTAAAATAAAAAAGAGTTTTTGATTTATCTTTTTTAGTTTTACTTATAGATAATATTTAATTCACATATGCCAAATTTCAAAATTATAATTTTCCCAGGTAAATCCGGTCATCCCTCGGGGTAAATCCGGTCACTTGATTTTTTCAAGAATTTAGGGTAACCCCTACAGTTTTATTTTTTGAATATTAAAATTCGCCTTATTCCTGTCTTAAATATGATTTGATTTTGATTGTATAATACCGGCATACAAAAAAAAAGTTCAATTGTCGGGACTGTCATGTGGTAGGTTCGCTTCCTTAAGATGTATCTAAAGAGAAAAATGTAGTCTGACCTAAAAGTTAGTTTGTGTTCTCTTTTTATAGGCATGGTGGGGGATGAAGTTTGAGAAATTGATATCTATGGAAATTTATTTAATTTCTATATCTAAAACTGAATTTCCGCTTCATCTGGATCTTAATTTTGATTCAGTCACTATAATAACATAAGAATTGGATATACAGGGTGTCCGAGGCGAGGGTGTACATATTAAGAGGTGATAATCTGTAATAAAAAACCAGACGAAAAGTCCTTTGTAGTTTTTGAAAATTTGCAATAGTTAACGAGTTATAAGAAAAACAATTTGGACCAATAAGGAAGGTTTCTTAACATTTCGGGTGTTGTTAATCAAATGTGGGTCTATCCTCCCTAAAACTATACTCCCTGTGGCGAGCCCGTGCTCTCGAAAACTGACCTGCAATTGGTTCTGCTCCACGGAAAATTTTTCTTCGCAAGTATCTTGATATTATGAAAAAATGTGTGGTTTGAAGGAGGGTGTACCAACTGTACCACACTTGACAAACAACACCTCCTGATGCCCGAAATGTCAAGAAATCTTCCTCATTGGTCAAAATTGTTTTTCTCATAACTCATTAACTATTGCAAATTTTCAAAAACTACAAAGGAATTTTCGTCTTGTTTTTTATCAAAGATTATCAACTCTTAATATGTACACCCTCGCCTCGGACACCCTGTATAAAAAAAATTAAAAATGACGGATTCAAAGTGGCGGATCTAAAATGGTGGATTTTTAAAAAAATTCTTCGGATATCCTTGTAACTTGTTACTCGGGGGTTTTTGGGGTCTTGATTACGAATCTGATATTATTAGTTTTTTAAAATACAAATTGGCGGATCCAATACGGCGGACGGTATTTAAAAAAAATCATTTGAAATGCTTGAAACTTGTTACTCGGGGGTTTTTGGGGTCTCTGATTAGGAATCTGAAGTCTGATTTTCAAAATTCAAAATGTCGGATCCAATATGGTGAACGGTATTTAAAAAAAGTTATTAAAAATGCTTGAAATTCATTCCACTGGGGTTTTTGTGGTTGCTGATTACGAATCTGATGTTAGGTTTTAAAATAAAAAATGTCAAATCCAATATGGCGGACGGTATAAAAAAAATGCTTAAAACTTGTTACACGGTGGTCTTTGGGGTCCCTAATTACGAATCTGAAGTCTGATTTTTAAAATTCAAAAAGGTGGATCCAGTATGGAGGACAAATTTTTTAAAATTCATTGGATTCGCTTGAAAATTGTTACTAGAAATTTTTCGAACTCGCTAGTTAAGTATCTAAAGTCTGATTTTTAAAATTCAAAATGGTGGATCCAATATAGAGGACAAATTTTTTAAAATCTATTGAACTCGCTTGAAACTTGTTACTTTGAAGTTTTCGGGGTTATTGATTACGAATTCAAATCTCTTGACAAGTGATCGTTTAATTTTATCATGATGATATTAATTGTAAAAAAAAAAAAAAAATGCGTATCCTTCATCTACTTTTGCAAGTTTATAAACATTTTTTGCATTTAAAATAGGGTTTACTAATGAAGCCTATAAGCTACCACGAGTGGCTTTCGTCTTCAAAGTAGCTACTAAGCGTTACATGATTCTTTTCCAAAATACCTTGTTTTCAGCATATTAAATGGTTGTTATAAAATATTGTCCAGCATATTGGATCCGCTATTTTGCATTTTTTAAAAATAAGATCAGATTCGTAATCAGGGAACCCAAAAACCGCCGAGTAACAAGTTTCAAGAAAATCCGAACATTTTTTTTAAAAAATCCACAATTTTAGATCCGCCACTTTGAATCCGCAATTAAATTTTTTTTTTATATATCACATTTTCATGTTAATAAAGTCACTGAATCTAAATCAACATCCAGAAGAAGCGAAAATTCAGATTTAGATTTAGAATTTAAGTAAATTCTCATAGAAATTAATTTCTCAAACTTCTTTAGATACATCTTAAGGAAAAGAACATACCACATGGCAGTCCTGGCAATCGAAATTTTTTTTGTGTGCCGGTGTAATTGATAAATTATAAACAATGAGTTTTATAAACAATAAATATTCGTGTAATAAAGAATAAAAATAGGTTTCATAAATTACAACTATGGATTTAAATAATGTTATATTTTATTAAGAGAAAGTAAAAAATGAAATGTAGTTACAATTTTAGATCTATCAAGTTATCAATTTTATTATCGGAAACATTTAATACGTAAGATGTGACCCTGACGTCACTTGACCGACTTTACCCTGAATGTATTTCTCACATTTCAGAATAAATTTAATTAAATCTTTATGAAGTCAAACAAAGCTATATGTATACTTCGAAAAAGGACATCCAAAAGCATCGAAAAAACTTACCCAAATAAATTAAAGAGGTGGACCCGTGTGATGTATTCAAAAAATGGAATTTTTTTATTTTTCATATATCGCACCTATAACATATGCAGAATATGTGGGTAAGGCGAATTCTACATATTCGTCGTTGTTAAAAAGTTTTTACATCGAGAACGCATGATCGAGCGCGCGGTCGAAATTTCAACTAGCATGGAAGCTCTTGAGTCGCTTTTGTTTTTTATTTGCGAATTTTATTATTCTGTGACGAAGTATCTCGTCACTTATCGGCAGTATTAATTGAAATGTTAGAAAATTAATGGGAGTTCATTTGATCGTTGTTGGAACTGAAGCTGCCGGGGTGCTTTTTAATTTACGGCCCTGATTGGCGCTCTGTTTCCGCTTCGTCGCAGTCCCCCTCAGATAGCCCTTTTTCTCACGTGGGGTGTTTGAGCGACAGAGATTGGCAAAAATGCGTTTCGCGCGATTTTCCACATTTTCCCTCGCTTTACTGTGGCGACCTGTTTTCCCTTGTTACAGGTGATTCTACGGGAGTGACGAAGAGCGCAGATGACGAATCAACGAGGAGACGGAGAAAGAAGATACGGAAAGGTCGGAGAACCCTACCCCCTTGAGATCTGATTTGCTAAATTAACGCATCAATACAGAAGTGTTCGCCGGGATCTTGTGTGAGAAACAGTTGGTTCTTCCTGTCGCGCAATTGATAGCCTATTTTTGTAAAGTGAAAAATTTAATTCGGAAGAAAGTATTATTGTGAGTAATTGGTGAATTTAAGATACGGGAAATTGTTCCCTGAATCCCCAGAATTATATGTGTAACTCTTCGCCCTCCCAAGTGTGAATAAATATACACACCCCGATTTCCTATCCCAAGATCAGTGGTTCCAGGTCGGAATATCAACCAAGGCCAACGATTCTGGTAAGTGTTGGAAATTGTCCTGGATGTTGATTCGTTTTCCAATTTCTTGATGGCCTCGTGCTACGGCGGAATTTCCTTTTGGTCTTGTGGTCGTTAGTAGAGTTGGTTAAATTATTTAATGTTTATAGATTTTGATTATTATTTTAGTAAAATCTTTTAATCATTACAATTGGCATCCCTTGTGGAGAAATTTTGCTGAAAATTGAGAAATTGGAATCGAAGAATTGAGTGTGAAACTTTCGAGGAGGGGTAGTGAAGGGAGGATAGAAGTCAGGTGCGCGATCTGGATACCGAAATTAACGTAATTAATGAAAGGAAATTTTGTGAGGGGAGAACTTTAGATAATTATCGTCTGAATGAGTGGAATAGGGGGAAGAAGTTGAATTCGAGGTATTGAAAATAAAGTAAATTCAGTGAAAACGTGGTCGCGGGAGTAAGCACGTGGAGTACCGGAAGTGCGGGTGCCGGAAGGGAAATTTAAAGCAAAAGAAGAAAGAATCGGGAGAATGATTAATAAATTTTAGAGGGGAGAAATAACTTTGGAAAATAACGTCGCCAAATGCGAAAAAAAGAATAAAGAGAATAATTGTTGAAATTTTGGTGGAATTTTAGTAGTGGGGGGAAACCGTGGTCGCGAGTTAACGGGAAAGTTAAAGTGAAAAGGGCGGTGCGATGAGTGTATAATTTTTCACCTGCGAGTATCGGCAAAAGTAGTAGGAAATAACATGCTTACTCGTATTATGTTGTTCGTTTACTCTGATGGAGATGAAAAATTAATGTAATTTTTTTTCTTTATGTCAATCATTTCCTTTCTGTGATTTTTCGCGACACGAACGGGGTTGAATAAGTAAATTTTATCTATTTGTTGAATTTTATGCGTAATATTACTTTATGATTTTTGTTCTGGTGGGGAGAAGAGAGGTGAAACGGAAGTATTGGAAGCGACAGGGCGTGTCGAAGTTGTTTTGTTCGAGGGGAAATTTTGTTTCTCTCTTTCTTTGTCTTCTTTGGAGCGCCGAGAATACGGGGTGAGAAAACGCGATCTACATTGGAATTTGGATTTTCGATGTTAAGTTTTTTCTTTTGTAGAAAATAATAAAGAGTTAATTCAAAATTTTTTTTTCTTTCTTTCCCTTTCCATTTACAAAATTAATTAAGAAAATTTATAATAATGGAGAGATATTGTGAGCAGATGTGGCGGATTTTAGAAATTCCGCAGATTGGGGAGGCCTGGCGGCAAATTCAGAAAATGCCCCAGAAACAAGTAATTGAGGAGTAGGGCCACCACGAGTGCAGCGTGACAGGCACGCTGCAAGTACTCCGGGAAAGACTTCTCCGATCGGCAGTGAATTACATCTTCCCGGAAACTGTAGTTGTTCCGTGGTTTGATACTTTCGATCTGGAGAGGTCCGAATTTGAGTTCAAATTCGCGGCTTTGGTGGGTCAAAGAGAGGAGAGAGCAGGACCAAGTCCTTTTGTTACAAGGACTCGTAGGTCCAGGTTGTTGCTCGAACCTGAAATGGGACCGGAAGTGACGGGTGAAGGAGCGACTTCACCAATTGTGAATACAAAAGTTCCCCGTTCTAGAGGGGAGAGAGGAGATCAAGGAGAGGGGGGTAGTGGAACGACAACCACTTCCCCAGTAGTGACCGCCGCGACTTTTGAGACCCCACGGGGAATGGGAAGAACGACTTTTGCAACCACATTAACCACCACCACCTCGGGGTCCGGACGAGGGGTGCCGACGTTCGTAACGTGGGTGGGGGGAACGGGAAGTATTCCTGCCCCAGGAGTGACTCCAGATATGTGGAGTATGAGACAGGGGGTAGGTGCGTGGGGGTTGAGCCACGATCAGCGTGCAATTTATACACAGCAGCAATTACTGGAGTTAGAACAATTGCGTGCCCATAATGCGTTTTTGTTGTAACAATTTTACCTCAGTTTCAACAAGTACCAAAACGCACAAGCCCAGGGCGATGGGAGGGGGGAAGGTAGGCGGAGACATCCGGTATACGTGAACCTAGAAGAAAATCGCAAGTGGGACAAGAGAGGGGGTACAAACGATAATTTGGGACAAGATCTCCCACCTCCACCACTTCCTCTCCCGGGAATCTCTCTGCAGACGGAGAAGAGGAAGGGGAAATTCACCGGAAGTAGAAATTCCGGTTCTAGTAGAAAGAGAAGACATCGACGCGTCGTGTTGTCCTCAAGTGGGACGGAAACAGAGACCGACTCCACTTCGAGTAAAAATTACCATAAGAAGCGTTTTTATTCAAATTTAAGTGGGGGGTCCAAAGCTGTCAAAATCTTAAAAGATTGGGACATCAAGTTTTCCAGAGGGGAGAAAGAGGACGCGGAGGAATTTTTAGAGAGGGTCGAGGATTGCAAGGAGTGCAACCTTTTAAGCGATTCGAAAATTTTGACAGCCCTCCTGAGTGTTTTACGTAAAAATGCGAGCCGGTGGTTTTGACTTGTGTGCAAGGACATGTGTTCCTGGAACTAGTTTAAAAAACTTTTTAAACGAGAATTCTCAGTAGCTTTGGTGGACGACAATATCCTAGATGAGGCCCGAGTCAGGACACAAGCGAAGGGAGAAAAGATTTTAGATTTTATTTTGAACATGTTGTAGGACACCTGATACGTTCCATTTCCCGAGAATCCTTTTTAAGGATTATATTTAAGGGGCTGACGCCAGAGTACCGACGTTAATTGTCGAATTCAGCATTCGAAGATATTGAGGAGTTAGCGCGAGTTCTGAGACGTTATAAACGCGTGAGAGATCTAGATAAGAGGTATGTCCCACCTTAGTCCCGGGACAAGATAAGAATTACGTCCGCGGCTCCGAGAAGAAATTTAAGAGGAGCAAAAGTAGATGCTCTGCTGGGGGTCTCGGGTTCTGAGACAAGTGGGAAAGAAAGTAGGACAGTTCGTACTGTCCCTACTAAAAGGGGAAAAATAAGAAAAATAAG
The DNA here is from genome assembly GCA_037103525.1 of Ganaspis brasiliensis. Classification (NCBI taxonomy): domain Eukaryota; kingdom Metazoa; phylum Arthropoda; class Insecta; order Hymenoptera; family Figitidae; genus Ganaspis; species Ganaspis brasiliensis. The sequence goes on along the minus strand of JAZKLR010000091.1, from coordinate 778,484 downwards.
GGGAATTAAGTCCAACCTGGGACACCCAGGGTAGAGAGGGGAACAATAGAAGGGAAAGTGGATTCAGGGACAACTGGGACAGCGCCAATAGCGGCTGTTCATCAGGTCCCAGCACAACCAACACAGGTGACGTATGCCCAAATGGTGGCTACCAACCTTCCTGTCCCATCGACTAGTAGTGTACGCAATCTGGGACAATCGTTTCAGAATCGTCCCTATACAATGGGACAAGTTCAGAATCGTCTCTATGGAGCAGGACAAGTACAGAATCGTACGTTTGGGGTGGGACGCCCCAGGCACCAGGGCCTAGTGTCCCAAGGGGATTTACAGGTGCCTGTTACCAGTGCCAGTCAGTGGGACACCGAGCATCGGAGTGCAAGTTGAGAACTTGTTTCCGATGCCAACAACAGGGGCATTACGCTAATGAGTGTCCCTTGCCACGTCCCACTGGCAACCGAATTTTCTGCCAAGTGTGTAGGACAGAACGGACAACTTTTAGAAATTGTCCCAATTGCGAGGAGTTGAGAAAGTTGTTAGGAAACGGGACAGGGGGGGGGGATCGAGCAACCCTTCCCCCCAGGACCTTCGTCGGTAGGACAATAGATGAAGATGATGTGAATCCGGATATCTTTTTTACTTTAATTCGTGCGAAAGATTATTTCGGAGGGGAGAGAGTGGATTTAGAAGAGAAGATAAACGAAGTGGGACATGGTGAGTTAAGAAGGACAATTGGGACACAAGTGGGACAACAACATAGGAAACCAGAAATTCAACAGGAATTTCAGCAAATTGAGGATGAGATAGTGGAAGAAAGTGTCCCAGTGTCCCAAAATCTACAACAGTGGACAGTGGCGAAGGGAAAAAATGAAACACTTATTCAAGTGAGGCCAGTGTCTCAGGAGGTAACCCAATCAATGCTGGATCCAGCAATTCTTACCGAAGCTGAAACGCAATCTAGCAGTGATGGGACGGAACCTCAAGGAAGTGGGACGCAGAGACAACAGAGTGTTGGGACTGAAACTTCTGATGTGCCATCAGTAACTTCAGTCCAGGAGAGGGGTGATGCTGTAGAGAATACAGCAGCTCCTGATTTAACGGAGGAGAGCATAGATGCCTCATCACTAGAAAATCGCTATTTTCTTAAAGTGGTGATCGCAGATAAGCCGTATATCGCATTGTTTGATCCTGGCGCTACGGTTTTGCTGGTTGGGCCGGAATTAGCAGAAAAATTTCGGGATAGACTAACGAAAGCGAATACAGACATTGGGAGCGCGCTTGGGGGATAAACAGCAGCATTAGCGGAATTGAGGTTATGGTTAACGGTAGATGGTTTTTCTCAACTGTTCAACTTACAGGTCGTAGATAATCTGTCCCATGAAATGCTTTTGGGTCTGGATTTTCATCGAACGGCCGACATGGATGTGAGGTTGGCAAGAGGTCTGTGGAGAGTTCAAGAGGGGGAATGGCACAAAATTTTGATGTATGGAGGGGTAGAGATCGAAAATTCAAAGATTGGTGGATCAGCTGATTTTACCACAGGAGGTGGAACATGGTATGACTTCCTTGTCTAAACATAGAATAAGAGTCACTGATCCAACACCAATTAAACACCGATCTCGAAGAATGTCACCCATGATATTAGAATGGGCTAACGAGGAGGTAAAAAAGATGTTGGAGAGGGGAGTAATTGAGAGATCGGCCAGTAAGTGGAGCAGTGCTTTAGTTATCGTCAAGAAAGAAGAGGGATCATTGCGTTTTTGTATTGATTACAGGGATTTAAATAAAGTGGCAGTAAGAGACTCATATCCCATCCCCTCCATTGACTCGATTTTGGATGAATTACGGAAAGCTCGTTATATTTTCAAAATCGATCTCAAGCAGGCGTACCATCAGGTACTGATGTCCCCTGAGAGTCGTAAATATACAGCGTTTGCTATTCCTGGTTCTGTGTTGTGGCAGTTTAAGAGAATGCCATTCGTACTCACAAATGCCCCGATGACATTCCAGCGATTAATTGATTCGTTATTTGGACCTGAGTTCGAGCCTTATGTGTTTGGGTATCTCGATTACATAATCATCGTCACTGACGATTATGACAAGCATCTAGAGTGGTTAGAAATCGTGCTTAAGAAATTGTCGGAGGCTGGGTTGGTAGTAAATCCAGAAAAGTGCTAGTTCGGGTTTTTGAGAGTTTCATACTTAGGTTATGTACTCGATATAAAACAGCTCCGTCGATTTTTAGGTATGGTGGGGTGGTAAGCGCGTTTCATAGAGCATGATAGCGAATTAAAAATACCACTTTTGAGGTTATTACAAAAAGGCCGAGCTTGGGAGTGGGGGGAAGAACAACAAGAGGCGTTTCAGACACTGAAGAACAAAACTCTTTCTGTTCACGAGAGAAATTATAGTGTGACAGAAAAAGAATGCTTGGCGTTGTTGTGGTCTATTAAGAAATTAAGACCATGTATCGAGGGGTATCAATTCACGGCCATTACGGACCACAGTGCTCTGAAATGGTTGAGAAATTTAAAAGAACCAACAGGTCGATTGGCGCGTTGGACCCTCGAGATGCAGCCGTGGGACTTTGAGATTGTTCACCGTAGAGGAATTCAGCACCATGTTCCGGATGCCTTATCTAGGATGTACGACGATGAGTTTGAAGAAGTGGCGGCGTTTGAAACGATTTCAGACCCCTGGTAATTAAAAAAGACTCAATTTGGTGTTGAAATTTCCTAACAGATTTCCAGGTTGAAAATTTTTAGAGGGGAGTTTATATCGGTTTAGGGATGATCCTTTATTGTTGACGTATACAGGGGATGAGGAGGGGTGGAAGTTAGTCGTGCCACTGGAATATCGTGAGAGAGAGAGAGCTCAAGAGTGCGCCCTCAGAGTTTTCGGCAGGACATTTGGGAATTGAGAAGACTTACGACCGAGTTGCGAGAGAATACTATTGGCAGGGTGTGTGGCACGATGTGCAATAATTCGTGCGAGCGTGTCCTCAATGTTAGTACCATAAGGTCTCACAGGAAGGTCCTCAAGGCCTTATGGGACAGAGGATAGTTGAGAGACCCTGGGTGGTAGTGACAGCTGACTGCATGTAATTTCCTCCAAGCAAGAGTCGGTGCCGCTATCTAGTAGTGTTTCAAAACTTATTTTCTCGCTGGGTGGAGGTCAAGCCTTTAAGATCTGCAGATGGCAAGTCAATTGCACGGGCGTTTGAGGAGTTAATTTGGTTCAGGTATGAGAATCCAGAGTTTTTGTTGACGGACAATGGAAAGGAATTTATTAATAAATTCCTAAAGTCAGTCCTGGATGATAATGGTGTTCAGCATCTCACCACGCCGCCTTACCATCCGCAGGCAAATCCTGTCGAGAGGAGTAACCGAGTGTTTAAAACTACGGTGGCGACTTTATAGGGGAGGATCACAGGGAATGGGACAAACATATTCACGAATTTCGCCATGCCATGAATACTGGGGTCCAATCAACTTGGAATTGGACGAAGGGCCTTTGTCTGGGCCAGGGGGAGTCAGCTCGGAAGTTCGTGGGAAAAGTTTGGTACTGGATGAGAATCACAATCAATCTAAAGATCTGGAGAGGAGTGAAGTTGGAGAAGCGACTGGAGGGGTGATAGAAGGGGATGGGGAAATTGAGCTAGAGGAGGTATCGGAGGAGGAGCTAAATTTTGAATGGAACGAAGAGGATCAAGAAAGGGAACTTCCCAGTATGGGGGCCTCAATGTGGCAATCGGACTCTAATACTACGGTTTCCAGGGCAACGTCAGCAGATCTTCCGGTGGATGAATTTGAAGAGGAATGTCTGCAGGCGCTCCGAGAACTGGACGAACATTGTCAGAAGAGAAGGAGAGAAGTGATGTAGCAGCATTGCAGAAGTTAAGAACGCTGCAGGGTAAAGAGATCCGAAAAATTTTTAAGGAGTGTTGAAGAAGAAGGATTTTGTGAGTCCGCGAGACGTCTCTCCTCCTCCTAGGTCCATAACGCCTCCTGGACCTCCTGAGCCTCGTGTGAGGGAAGTGGAAATCTGATCTGCAAGAGGAGCAATTCCTAGGCCTTCTAGACCGCCCTTGACCATTAAAACGAAGGGGGTTTTATTTGGAAATTTAACGCTGATTCCTACTATTGCTTCTATCGATCCACCTTAGGTTCCGGTGCCCGCGTCCTCAAAGGGGCGACCTGTGTATCAACTGTGGACGGCGAGGAGTTAGAGCAAACCGTTGTCCCAGATGTGAAATTGCATACATGAGGTACCAGTATGAGCGGGATGTCTTACGTCGGGGGCATCGATCTAATTCTTCGCAAGAGAGGAAGGATGACGATGTGCAAAGTGTCCGAGGGGACGTTAGAGAGCGGTGTCATGAGGGGAGTTCAGGTGAAGTAAGGGAGGAAGAGAAAATAGTTGTAGTCAAAGAACCGCAGGTGGAGGTTTTAGATAACCCCGTTGAAGAGGAGGAGGTCGTCGCTTTGATTTTGAAGGAGGAAGGAGCTGTTGCGGTAGTCCACGAGAGAGACCCACCACAGAAGCCTCCCCGCGAAGAGGACTATCAGCAACCGGGTTTGATACGAGAAATTGAGCGGTTAAACTGGGTGTTGAGGGATTACCCGCAGCATATTAGGGAGGAGGCAGTTGCCCAATTGCTTGAGGATCGTCGCAATCAGGAGCACGGTTGGCCTCGTTAAGTGGAGAGAATTTTGAGGGGCGAATCAGGAGTAAGGTGGAGTAAGTAGTCCACTGTTGTACTTACCAAATTTTTTTTTCTGTTTACCTTATAATGTTTTTTTTTTTCGTTTATTTTCAAGAAAATTTTAATTTTTGTGTTGTTTTTATTGAGTGGGCGATACTAGAGATTAGTATCGGACTAGAGGAGGGGATTGTGACGAAGTGTTTCGTCACTTATCGGCAGTATTAATTGAAATGTTGGAAGAGTAATGGGAGTTCATTTGATCGTTATTGGAAGTGAAGCTGCTTGGTTGCTTTTTAATTTACGGCCCTGATTGGCGCTCTGTTTTCGATCGTCGCAGTCCCCCTCAGATAGCCCTTTTTCTCACGTGGGGTGTTTGAGCGACAGAGATTGGCGAAAATGCATTTCGCGCGATTTTCCACATTTTCCCTCGCATTACTGTGGCGACCTCTTTTCCCTTGTTACAGGTGATTCTATGGGAGTGACGAAGAGCGCAGACGACGAATCAACGAGGAGATGGAGAAAGAAGATACGGAAAGGTCGGAGAACCCCACCCCCTTGAGATTTGATTTGCCAAATTGACGCATCATTACAGGAGTGTTCGCTGGGATCTTGTGTGAGAAACAGTTGGTTTTCCCTGTCGCGCAATTGATAGCCTATTTTTGTGAAGTAAAAACTTTAATTCGGAAGAAAGTATTATTGTGAGTAATTGGTGAATTTAAGATACTTGAAATTGTTCCCTGAACCCCCAGAATTATATGTGTAACTCTTCGCCCTCCCACGTGTGAATAAATATGGGACGTTCCACGTCAAACGGACCAGAGCTCTGTCCGAAATTCTAATTAACAAAAATGAACTTATTATAGCTCAAAATACTCGTAAGCTGATCCCCTTTCAATTAAAAAGTGGCAAATTTGAAAATACAAAATGGCGTCATTCCTGGGCAACGTAATAGACGCTGAAATCAGAAATACGCAAATATATTTATTAATTTCTTTCTACAAATAATGCAGAAATGTTAAGTAATGACATATTTTAATGTTTTCGGACTCGCTGATTACGAATCTGAAGTCCAAATTTCAAAATTCAAAATGGCGGCTCCAATATGGCAGACAAATTTGACAAAATTCGTCGAATTCGCTTGAAACTTGCTACTTGTGGGTTTTTGGGGTCGCTGATTACGAATTTGATGTTAGTTCTTCAAAATACAAAATGGCGGTTCCAATATGACAGACGGAATTTAAAAAAAATTATTAAAAATGCTTAAAACTTGTTACTCGGGGGTTTTTGGGGTCGCTGAATACGAATCTGATGTTAGTTTTACAAAATACAAAATGGCGGATCTAATATGGTGGACGGTAATTATAAAAAATCAAAAAAATTGCTTGAAACTTGTTACTCGGGGGGTTTTGAGATTGCTGAAACGAATCTGATGTTAGTTTTTCAAAATACTAAATGGCGGATCCAATATGGCAGACAATATTAAAAAAGCCATTAAAAACTCTTAAAACTCGTTATTCGTGGATTTTAGAAAGGTACCTGTTAATAATGTAACAAGTTTCAAGCAAATATAATGAGTTATAAAATAAGCGTCCGCCATATTGGATCCCCCATTTTGAATTTTAAAAATCAGACTTTAGATTCATAATCAGCGACCCCGAAAACCTCCGAGTCACAAGTTTCAAGCTAATTCAATGAATTTTAAAATAACCGTCAGCTGTACTGGATCCGCCATCTTGAATTTTGAAAATAAGACTTCAGATTCTTAATCAGCGACCCCGAAAACCCCTGAGTAACAAGTTTCAAGCGGATTCAATGAATTTTAAATTAACTGTCGGCCATACTGGATCCGCCATCTTGAATTTTGAAAATCGGACTTCAGATTCTTAATCAGCGACCCCGAGAACCCCCGAGTAACAAGTTTCAAGCATTTGTATTGATTTTTTAAAATTATCGTCCGCCATATTGGATCCGCCATTTTGTATTTTGTAAAATTAACATCAGATTCGTATTCAGCGACCCCAAAAACCCCCGAGTAACAAGTTTTAAGCATTTTTAATAATTTTTTTTAAATTCCGTCTGTCATATTGCAACCGCCATTTTGTATTTTGACAAACTAACATTAAATTCGTAATCAGCGACCCCAAAAACCCCCGAGTAACAAGTTTCAAGCGAATTCGACGAATTTTGTCAAATTCGTCCGCCATATTGGATCCGCCATTTTGAATTTTGAAATTCGGACTTCAGATTCGTAATCAGCGAGTCCGAAAACATTAAAATATGTCGTTACCCAACATTTCTGCATCGTTTGTAGAAAGAAATTAATAAACATATTTGCGTATTTCCGATTTCAGCGTCTATTACGTTGCCCAGGAATGACGCCATTTTGTATTTTCAAATTTGCCACTTTTTAATTGAAAGGAGATTAGGATATAGTTCCGAAAGCGAGGTACCTCCGATTTTTTTGACACTACGTATACTTACGTATTTCGATGCGCTGATTACGAATATGATAATGAAAATTGGCGCAAATTTGATTTTCATGGTAAAAACCATAAAAAACCCATAAAAATTCGGTTTTTTGCAATTATTTCAATTAATATTAAAAATTTTGAAAAATTTTTTTAACAAAAGTTGTAGGCATTCCAAAAATACATATTTTAAGTTATTTTATTTTTTTTTATATCTCTAATAGTTTGGGAGAAAATCGTTGGTGAAGTTGCTGGTTCACCAGAAAGAGCGGACATTATGACATTAATGCAAAAAACTGAAAATCAATAATAATAATAATAACAATAAAGGCTAGAGGCGTTCAAGAAACTAAACGAAAGTTGGTTAACATAAGTTGAATGTTAAGTACTATTCACTTTATCGACATCTCTTTCTTAAGTTAAGTTCATAGCGTCAAACCACTAGTGACTGGATTTACCCCATGACCGGATTTACCTCGGTCTCCCCTATTAATAATGTTGTTTTCTGCGCTGACATCGAGATGATGTATCGACAGGTACGGGTACATAAAGAGGATGTTGACTTTCAACGCATAGTGTGGAATAGGCCGGACGAGCATGAGATTACCCAGTTTCAACTGCTCCCCCTCTCAAAGGCATTAAAAGTTCCTTCGGTAAGATACGGCTCGTCGGCAATACCCCTCTTAGTCACGAACTCCATATGATTTTCTTGCACTCGTGCCCAATAGCCCTGGAGGAACTCGATACGGCTCTGGGCCGCACCTGCTGAGGACTCCACAATGTTCTCGTTCATGCAGTTGAGTGTACAGTTGTCCATTAACACGATAAACGACATTTGGGCAGTTAATAGTGTGCGCATTTTGCAGTCGACTTGAAGAACAAACAAACGACTGAAAAAAGAGTTAAAATTACAAATACTGATGGCTATCTAGTAACATTGAGAAGAACAAGAACCGAAACATTAAACTGCGTGCCTTTTCAGGGTGGATGGGCCCCTGTAGGAATATTGTTTTTGTTCTTATAATAATTGCGCCTCACAAAACAAGCGATTAAGGTATCCTTTTTACTTCTGCCCTCCTCGCTTGTCATCAGAAGCCAGTGACATTTCGCTTATGACCAAATGATACTTTCGGACTTAACACTCAGTGTTGCGCAAAAAAATGGATAACAAGAATAAATAAATAATTCCGAAACAGAAATAAAAGAGAACCAGGTGCCTACTCCAAGGCGGCTGAGTCAGTGGTAGCGGTTACGAAAAAAAGGTAATTAATGCCTTTGAGGGGCTACTTTCCGAGGGTCTGACAAATACGAGTTCGGGGATTTGTGAAGAATGTGAATTAAGGAATTTGTCAAATGATAGTTCGAAGAGTTGAGTGTTTTCGCAAATGAGAATTTTGGTGATATAAAAGTTCGGTCAAATGCGAGTTTAGATAGTAAATAGGTCTGCTAAATGCGAGTTTGGGTAATTAAGAGTTTTGACAAATGTGAGTTTGGGGAGTTAAGAGTTCTGACAAATGCGAGTTTGGGTACTTAAGAGTTCGGCCAGATGCAAGTTTAGGGACTTAATACACGGAAAGAAATATTTTGCATTTTTAGCATGAGAACACTTCATGCTCTTTCTGTAAAGGCGTTTGCTTACCTATAAAAGTAAAAATTTATGCATTTTAAGTATTAAGTGCTACCATAGAAAAAATGTATGGTAGACTTACGCTTAGTCTAAAATCATTTTACATAAAACGCAAAGGTATTTTACTCAAAAAGTAAGAAACATCGTTTTACGAAAATAGCAAAGAGACTTATAGACTTAGTCGGTGAGTCCGCTGGAACCAGTGATTTGTCTCCGCCCATTTACCCTCTCCAACCGTTTGACATATGTGTGAGTTGAGCCCGTGTCCGTGTTTTGTTGTTGTAATCTTGTGCGCGCATCAATATTTCTGATTCGATTTTGTTAGATTTTATTGATTTTCTTTGGTAAATATTAAAAAAATGCAAAAATACACTTAAGGCGTTTTATTAATGTTATTTGAAACATGTTATATGCAATGTCAACTTATTTAAAAGGAATTAATTTTTGGTCAGGCGTTTTTACTATAAGTTGACCTTTTTACATTTTTAAACACAAATTATTACACTGTAAACAGTCATTGCTAATTGTGAGCTGAATTTATTTTTTAAAAGAATGTTTAGTGCCGTAATAATGTACAGTAAAGCAATTTGTATTATTAATGTAATTAATTTCTAAAAATGTGACAGCTGATGCAGACATAACCTCAAAAATGTGCGATTCACTGACGTCTTCGTTGAATTCTCGTGCTCTAAGTGGTTTGTTAAGTTTTTATTACTTATTTAAACAATGAAGTAAATATATAAATATTTCAATAAATCTAAGTTTTTAATAACAAACAAAAAACAACATTATAGTTTTATATTTTAACAGATATTACAAATAGTTACTTCGTACATGAATCACACATACGTCAAACGGTTGGAAAGGGTAAATAGGCGGAGACAAATCACTGGTTCCAGCGGACTCACCGACTAAGTCTATAAGTCTCTTTGCTATTTTCGTAAAACGATGTTTCTTACTTTTTGAGTAAAATACCTTTGCGTTTTATGTAAAATGATTTTAGACTAAGAGTAAGTCTACCATACATTTTTTCTATGGTAGCACTTAATACTTAAAATGCATAAATTTTTACTTTTATAGGTAAGCAAACGCCTTTACAGAAAGAGCATGAAGTGTTCTCATGCTAAAAATGCAAAATATTTCTTTCCGTGTAGTTTAGACAAATGCGAATTAGAGGAGTTGAAAGTTTAGACAAATGCGAGTTAAAGGAGTTGAAAGTTTAGACAAATGCGAGTTCAAGCAGTTTACAGTTCAGGCGAAAAAGATTTCGAGGATTTGGTTGTTTTAACAAATGCGAGTTCGAAGTGTTGACAGTCTGGAGAAACGCGAATTCGAAGATTTAGTTTTTCTGACAAATGCGAGTTCGGAGAGTTAAATTTTAGAGCAAATGCAAATTCTGAGAGATGCATGTTTTAAAAAATGCAAGTTGGGACAAATACAATTTCGAAGAGTTGAAAGTTTGGACAAATGCAATTTCGAAGATTTGAAAGTTTGGACAAATGCAAATTTGGGTAGCTAGAGTTTTTGGCAAATGCGAATTTAGGAGATTTAAAGTGTAGACCAATGCGATGTCAAGAAGTTGAACGTTTCAATAATTGTGCGTTCAGGTAGTTGAAACTTTTGACAAATATGAGATCGAGGAGTTAAAAGTTCGGACAAATGCTAGTTCAGTTACTCGAAAGTGTGGACAAATAAGAGTTAGAGGAATTGAAAATTCAGACAAATGATAGTTCAGTTACTTGGAAGTTTGGACAAATTCGAATTCGAAGTTCGGACAATTGCGAGTTCTGGTAATTGACTTTTCGAACACTTGAATTTCGGTTAGTTGCGAGTTCGGTCATTTGGGTTTTGGAGGAAATGCAGGTGACAGTTGAAAAGACTTGTAGACTTGACAAAGTTCTACCTAAAATTTCAGACCCCTAGGTTAATTTGATTGTTTTTCTGCAACGCCAGGGTTCAGGTATGAACCGTAGTTAGTCATCATTGAACCTTTAACAAGGGCACTGCGTTTACTAAGGTTCAATCATTTCAAAATCACTCTTTGCATTAAACTTACTTTATTTAATAAATTTCACAGTTATACTAAAGGAAGTGTTTTTTACTTGTAGTAAAGCCCTCAACAGGTTATGGGTTCAGCCCTCTTCCTTTTGCGACACTGTGACATATTAAGTAACCCAGAAAATACTGTGCGTGTGATTAAGTGAAGTGTTGTAAGTTCGGTAAAAGTGTAAAATAGCAAACTTTTTAATTATGGCTGATAAAGAAGTTATGGACCTCACAAAACTTGATGGCTCAAATTATTCCATGTAGAAATTTGGTGTGAGTCTCGTGTTGCGAGTTACACAACTCTCGGGTTATGTAGATGGTTCAATAATAGAGTCTGATGAAACAACAAAGACAGCTGACTGGCAAAACTGGATGACAAAAGCAGCACATACATCAGTGATATTACTTTGTTCAGTTCAAAAACATTTTCATCCATATTTGATTAATTGCAATAATCCAGATAAAATTTAGAAAAAGCTTAATGATTTGTGTGGCCAGAGCCGGCTCGATGGTATTTGGCGCCCTGTTAAAAAATGTTGCTTGCGCCTCCCCCCCGAAAATTCCAAATTTAAGGGAAAGTCGCATAAGATGGGCCCTATCCATATCTTGCAAAAAGTTGTTCAGTAAGTGAATTAAAAAGAAAACGAGAATGCACCTATATTTATTTGTAACATTTTCTTTAAATAATTGATAAGATAAAAACTTTCATAATTATTTAAAAGACAATTAATTTTAGTGTTTAAAAAAAAAGTTTATACTAGCCCGTCTTAGGCTACCTGGTAGGGTAAGACAGACCCTTTTTAAGGAAGTTTTACCGAAAATCGGTTAATCAAACAGATTTTGATAAAACTTGGTGTTCTACTAGATAAAGTTTCTAAAATTTTGTAGTTAAATTTTTGAGACCGGTTGGTTCTTGGAACAAAAGTTATGATCGATTTATTTTTTCACTGTTTAACATTGATTCTTATGAGAATTCATTACACTGTCACATATATTTTCCTCCTAAAAATTATTAATTGACTAGATAGTGATCAAAGTTTGTATAGTCAAACATAAATATGTAAGAAACCGGTATTATATTTAAAAAAGGACAATAGGTACCAGTGAGAGTTAGAATTAATTAATTTATAATTTTTTTTCACTTTTTGTGATGAAGAAAGGACAACTTGCAACTTCTGGCAACACGGTATTCCGCGTTTTAAAGTTTTGAGGTTAAAGTATACCTATATGTATATACTCAAACGCGCGTTATTTTAAATACATAACAACAGCTGATAGTAATACGGTAGAAATCCTTAAATTCCCCTAAATCTACTTACTGAACAAATTATATTGTTCAATTACAACTTTTTAAAGTATTTTAAACAAAATTTATGCCTTCTTGAAGTTCTACATTAAAAAATTTGATAAAATAAATGCAAAAACACAATAAATAAGACTATTGTATGAAATATGATTTTGATGGAATTAAAATAATAACTACAGTACCGGCCGAATTTGTCAGTCCACCCATTTTTTAAGAATTGAAAAACTTTTTTAAGCACCCCCACAGCACCGAAAATTTCCTGAAAATTTATTTAATATTTACTTGCAATATTCGAAATATGTGATTGCAAAATTTAGTGAAAATTTTGTAAAGACTTAAATGTCCCGATTAAATAAATGTTTAGCGTGAACCTTTCCTGAAAATTTAAATTAAATTTTCGCCTAATTATGTCAAAATTTTGTAAAGACTAAAATGTCCCGATTAAATAAATGTTAAGCGTGAACCTTTCCTGAACATTTAAATTGAATTTTAATTTTTTAAATTTTAATTATAATTATAATTAGACGAAAATGTTCAGGCAAGTTTTATGAAAGTTTCACGCTAAACATTTAATTAATCGGGACATTTAAATCTTTACAAAATTTTCATTAAATTTTTCAATCACATATTTCGAATATTGCAAGTAAATCTTTAATAAATTTTCAGGAAATTTTCGGTGCTGTGGGGGCGTACAAAGTATTATTATAAATTTTTTTTATTTCCTAAAAGTGGACAAAATTCTGAAGAAAATAACACCTGAATAAAGTGATTTAGTCCATTTTTCATTGAAATATATTTAAAAAAGTAGAGTTTTTACTGTTTTACGAAAACTGTTTTCAAGGTAATTTTTTAAAAAATAGAACTATTATATAATCATTAAAGTGCAATTTTTATCTTAGAATATGCAGGGCTAAGAATTTGGACAAAACAATTTATAAAAATTTGAAAAAAATTATATTGACATAAAAATAATTAAAAAACTTTTAATAAATATATTATATATATTTTTTTAAATTTGTTGACAATTACAACTTTGTTATATTTTATATAGCCGTATTTGATATCCAGACGTAAATTATAATTTTTCTTTCTTTTTTGGTCCTAATTTCAAGCCCTGCATATTCTAAGATAAAAATTGCACTTTAATGCTTATAATAATAGTTTTATTTCTCTGAAAATTACCTTGAAAACAAGCATAGGAACTTAAAAAAACCATGAATATTTCGTCAGAAATTAAAATTTTTGTAAAACAGTAAAAATTCCACTTTTTTAAATATATTTCAATGAAAAATGGACTAAATCACTACACTCAGGTTTTATTTTCTTCAGATTCTCATCTAGTTTTCGAAAATAAAAATAAATTTTTTTTAATAATTATACTTTGTGCGCTTAAAGATGTTTTTCAATTCCTAAAAAATAGGTGAACTGATAAATTTGGCCGCTACTGTATATGAAAATTTTTACAATTTTAATATATTTTACATTTAATTTCAGAATTTAACTGTTTCATAGAATAAAAATAGCTTTTGTTTAATATTTTGTCTATTATATAAAAGTAATTTTTGAGGTTAGAAAAACAAGCGTCAAGATGAATTTCTAGAATTTTTTTGCACTATGGGTCCCGTTTAAGGCGACAGGCTTGTTTTTAATGTATTAAGGTTTTTTAATTATATTTGTAAATATCAATTAAATATTTGTAAGATTTTTAAACATTAGAGAATATTCTTTGAGATAAAGTCCTTACTTCCATTCCAAATGACATTTAATTTAGAAAATTTCCAGTTTGGAAAGTAGTTTGTATTTCATCTTTTGAAGTGCTAAAAATATTTTTCCCTTTTATTATTTATATATTTTTGAAAAATACAAAAGAATGCTTCTTAATTAATTAGATACATCTCAACTTACATATCTACATACATAATTGTTTGATAAGTTTCTTTATTTCAAAGATATTAAAGAATATACAGAAAATTAAACACATTTCTTATCGCCCTAAATATTTTTGGTTATGATACAAAAAAAAATTAAAAAAATTTTACTTGGAAAAATCATGAAATAGGCGTTTTGCTTGCTTTCTGAACAGCAAATATATTATATATTTTAGTTAGTTTAAAAATAAATTATGCAATTATTTTGGTTTTAGATTTTACTTTTAGGTTACGTTGCATACGTATTTTTGTAGATCACGTAATATGCTAGCAGACATAGAAAAAGGCAGATACTCTCTCTATCCTTTTTTATTCGATTATTCCGTATTTTTCAAATAAAGCACTCACAAAAATTTTTGGCGCCCACTTCGATCTGGCGACCTGTTCAAATAAACACCTCGAGCCGGCACTGTGTATGGCGACACTAGTATCGATGCTAAGCAAACTATATGGGAACAGTTCTATGTGTTTCGCATGAACGATGGAGACAGCTTAGCACTCAAATTGAAAAGCTTGAAAGTATTTAAAAAAACCTAAAAACAATAAAGAGGATATTTCAGAAACAGCTATCATATCTAAGATATTAAGCAGCTTACCTAGCAGCTTTTCTTTATTTCGAATGGCTTGGGACTGTACGCCAGAGTCGAATAGAAAAAATCGAATTTAATTTCAAGATTATTAAAAGAAGAGAAACGACTCGCAGGTAGTGAAGATCTTGGGACTGTACGCCAGAGTCGAATAGAAAAAATCGAATTTAATTTCAAGACTATTAAAAGAGAAACGACTCGCAGGTAGTGAAGATAGTGTGAACGCGTTCTCTTTTCAAGTGCAAAAAATTACTCTGGGTGCAGTGAAAAAAAATAAAGGAAAGAAAAACATTTAAGAACTGAAAAAGCGAACGAAGTGTATGGTGTGCAAAGAAAATGGACATTGGGCTCAGGAGTGTCCAAAAAGGAGTGACAAAGACAGTGTAGTGAATAAGGACAAAAACAGTGAAACGAATACTGAGCCAGCATACGTGTGTGATGTTACAGCCTTTTATTCAAAAACTACGGATCACGATGAAGACATCTGGATAGCAGATTCTGGTGCAAGTATGCACATGACGTACCGGAAGGATTTCTTTTCATCATTCGAAGATTTAAGAAACAAGCATTTTGTCCAAGTAGCAAATGACAAAATGCAAATGAGTTAATAAAAATGTACTTTTAGATCCCGACTTAAAAAAAATTTTGGTTTCAATAGGTGCAATTACTAATATATATTATTTTAAGAAATTTGTAATTATTTATTGATTGGAACCCAGGTGCAAAAATCTGCACGACGTTTTGAAATAATCCAAAAGGAAATCCGGAGGGTAATTTTTTTACGTTTTCGATTTTAAGAAATATTGAAAAATTAATATCCCAATTTTTAAACCACGGGGTTAGTTCCGCTGGTTGAATCCTAGACTTTGCGGTCGTGCCAAGTCAAGCTTGCTTGGTTCGCGACCGATAGCCAGGGAGTTTTTCGGCTTGTGAGATAACTTTAGTGGAGAGTTAGAATTTACTAAGTGGCCCCCCTTAGAAATTAACCTAGAATTGAACTTAAGGGCATGTCCCAGATCTTGGAACCACTTGAGACTAAAATGTAAAATTCTATCTTATCTCCCATATTTAATTTGTTAATAATTTAATTGTTTTTCAAAATTTTTAATAAGTTGAACATTCATGACACACTTTATGACTTTCGCAAACGATTCCCAAAATTTTAAATCGATATCTTCTCTAGTTTAGGCTTAAGTACGTGTAAAAAAGTTAATCAATATTACCGACATTAAAAAAAGAGTCGGTAATATTGATTATTTTTTTTACACGTACTTAAGCCTAAACTAGAGAAGATATCGTTTTAAAATTTTGGGAATCGTTTGCGAAAGTAATAAAGTGTGTTATGAATGTTCAACTTATTAAAAATTTTAAAAAACAATTAAATTATTAACAAATTAAATATGGGAGATAAAATAGAATTCTACATTTTAGTCTCAAGTGGTTCCAAGATCTGGGACATGCCCTTAAGTATTATACTTCTACAGAACGACTTGAAATTAGGAGTACTCGCATTTGCCTGGACTACCTAATACTGGGTTTTCTCGCCAGCGCACAGTGGTCTGAATCTTTAATTTACTGTTCAAAAATATCTACAGACTCTAATAATCAACCGAATTAAAAGTTATTTTTTTAAATTTAAAGCTTAATAAATTCCTAACAATTCTGTGGTCTCTGATTTTTTTAAAAAAAATTTATTTAAATTTAATTCGGTTGATTATTAGAGTCTGTAGATATTTTTGAACAGTAAATTACAGATTTAGACTACTGTGCAGCGGAGAGGTAAAACTATAGAAAAACCTCTTATGAGTACAACCGGTTTATTGACAGTTGAACTCTAATGGTCTAAGGCTGTTGACAAACAAAATCAGTACTAAAAGCAGGCGTACAGTGCCTACAATCTAATGGTATTTCGTGGCTGTTACATAGCTTTACACGGAAAAAAATAGTACCCGAAGTATTCTAAAATTTGTTCAAGAACTGTGGATACTGGAATAATTCGGAGGTTTTTATTATTTATTCTTTGGAATATTCTGAAGAGTTTTTCTAGAAGAATTATAATTTACTTCAAGAAGACTTACGAAACTCGTATGGAAAATTCTGGAACTCGTTAAGGAAGAGAAAATTTTTTAAATTCGATAAAACAAATTTCCTTCACGAGTACTTGAACTCAGTTTCTTGGGACAACAAAATCTCCGCTTTGTCAAACTGTGCATAGTACGCTGTTGAAATATTGAAGCGTAAAAACATATTTGAGTGAACTAAGCGCTATATAGTGATTGGTCAGCGTGCTTCGTCTTCTGTAACAGTTCCAGAACTTTTAGAACGAAGCGGTAGAGATCTTCTAACCGCGTCGCTAATAAGAATACTTTTAATGTCATTGTAGAAACTCTAGAATTATTATTTAATTGTTTTCAACAAATTGACGAATTATTTCCGTGTCCACAGTTCTTGAAGAAATTGTAGAATAATTCTACCGTAAAAACTTCTACGGTAAAAATTTTTACCGTATAATTGTAAGATTATAACTATCTTGATATATAGATTATGGATATCTATGTTCAATTTCTCGATTATTGAAACCATATATCGACCATCCAACCTTATTCGACTCTACCTGACCGTACCTTACCCGATCCGACCTTACCCGACCTAACCCAGCCCTAACCTAACCTATCTGATCCTAACCGACCTTACCTGATCTTACCAGGCCCTACCCATATTTACCTGACACTACTCGATCCTAACTTACCCGAGCTTATCCAATCCTACTTTACTCGTCCCTGGCGATTTGGCAAAAATTGAAGGAAAATCGAATTTGTTTCCCGTTCGATTTCACTTCAATCCAACGCAAAAGTACAATGTAAATGTGTTCAAAAGTAATAATAAACTATTGAAGATGATAAATAGATGCCTCCTCTATCATATTGCACTTGCACATTCATTAAAAATTAGCAAATCTATATTAAAAATAGTAAGTGACAATACGTAAGTTGTTAAGTACTGTTTGAGACGTCATTTTTACAGTACATTTCAAGGGTTTAGGTGATTTAATTTACCTAAGGAAAGCGCTGTTTTGTTATAAAAAAGTATTAGTTAATAATAAAATAAATCAATAATTGAATGTCTAATTCATAATAATTGAAAAAAAAGTTAAAAAATATTAAACTCTCGTAATAACGAGTGTTTCTACACTAACACATAACCAATTAACCCACTCAGATTGACAACCAATCACAGAAAGTCATGTGCTTTTTCGTACCAAAATCAAATCACTCTATTCTTGATTTAGAGAATATGGCAGGGACTCAATTGTACCTTTTCCGATTAAACATTTACCGATTGTACATTTCCTATTGTACAAAAAACCGATTATGCAAAATCCGATTATACAAATTGCCGTTTCTTCAAAAACCGATTATACAAAGACCGATTCTACAAAGACCGATCCTACAAAGACCGATTCTACAAAGACCGATTCTACAAAGTCCGATTCTACAAAAACCGATTCTACAAAAACCGATTCTACAAAGACCGATTCTACAAATACCGATTCTACAAAGACCAATTCTACAAAGACCGATTCTACAAAAACCGATTCTACAAAAACCGATTCTACAAAAACCGATTCTACAAAAACCGATTCTACAAAGACCGATTCTACAAAAACCAATTCTACCAATACCGATTCTACAAAGTCTGATTCTACAAAGACCGATTCTACAAATACCGATTCTACAAAAACCGATTCTACAGAAACCGATTCTACAAATACCGATTCTACAAAGACCAATTCTACAAAAACCGATTCTACAAATACCGATTCTACAAAGACCGATTCTACAAAGACCGATTCTACAAAGACCGATTCTACAAAAACCGATTCTACAAAAACCGATTCTACAATGACCGATTCTACAAAGACCGATTCTACAAAGATCGATTCTACAAAAACCGATTGAACAAATATTGATTCTACAAAGTCCGATTCTACAAAGTCCGATTCTACAAATACCGATTCTACAAAGTCCGATTCTACAAAGACCGATTCTACAAAGTCCGATTCTACAAAAACCGATTCTACAAAAACCGATTCTACAAAAACCGATTCTACAAAGATTGATTCTACAAAGACCGATTCTACAAAGACAGATTCTACAAAGTCCGATTCTACAGAAACCGATTCTACAAATACCGATTCTACAAAGACCAATTCTACAAAAACCGATTCTACAAATACCGATTCTACAAAGACCGATTCTACAAAGACCGATTCTACAAAGACCGATTCTACAAAAACCGATTCTACAAAAACCGATTCTACAATGACCGATTCTACAAAGACCGATTCTACAAAGATCGATTCTACAAAAACCGATTCAACAAAAACCGATTCTACAAAAACCGATTCTACAATGACCGATTCTACAAAGACCGATTCTACAAAGATCGATTCTACAAAAACCGATTCAACAAATATTGATTCTACAAAGTCCGATTCTACAAAGTCCGATTCTACAAATACCGATTCTACAAAGTCCGATTCTACAAAGACCGATTCTACAAAGTCCGATTCTACAAAAACCGATTCTACAAAAACCGATTCTACAAAAACCGATTCTACAAAGACCGATTCTACAAAGACCGATTCTACAAAGACAGATTCTACAAAGACCGATTCTACAAAGACCGATTCTACAAAGACCGATTCTACAAAAACCGATTCTACAAAAACCGATTCTACAAAAACCGATTCTACAATGACCGATTCTACAAAGACCGATTCTACAAAGATCGATTCTACAAAAACCGATTCAACAAATATTGATTCTACAAAGTCCGATTCTACAAAGTCCGATTCTACAAATACCGATTCTACAAAGTCCGATTCTACAAAGACCGATTCTACAAAGTCCGAATCTACAAAAACCGATTCTACAAAAACCGATTCTACAAAAACCGATTCTACAAAGACCGATTCTACAAAGACCGATTCTACAAAGACAGATTCTACAAAGTCCGATTCTACAAAGTCCGATTCTACAAAAACCGATTCAACAAATATTGATTCTACAAAGTCCGATTCTACAAAGTCCGATTCTACAAATACCGATTCTACAAAGTCCGATTCTACAAAGACCGATTCTACAAAGTCCGATTCTACAAAAACCGATTCTACAGAAACCGATTCTACAAATACCGATTCTACAAAGACCAATTCTACAAAAACCGATTCTACAAATACCGATTCTACAAAGACCGATTCTACAAAGACCGATTCTACAAAGACCGATTCTACAAAAACCGATTCTACAAAAACCGATTCTACAATGACCGATTCTACAAAGACCGATTCTACAAAGATCGATTCTACAAAAACCGATTCAACAAATATTGATTCTACAAAGTCCGATTCTACAAAGTCCGATTCTACAAATACCGATTCTACAAAGTCCGATTCTACAAAGACCGATTCTACAAAGTCCGAATCTACAAAAACCGATTCTACAAAAACCGATTCTACAAAAACCGATTCTACAAAGACCGATTCTACAAAGACCGATTCTACAAAGACAGATTCTACAAAGTCCGATTCTACAAAGTCCGATTCTACAAAAACCGATTCTACAAAAACCGATTCTACAAAAACCGATTCTACAAAAACCGATTCTACAAAGACCGATTCTACAAAAACCAATTCTACCAATACCGATTCTACAAAGTCTGATTCTACAAAGACCGATTCTACAAAAACCGATTCTACAAAAACCGATTCTACAAAAACCGATTCTACAAAGAACGATTCTACAAAAACCGATTCTACAAAGACCGATTCTACAAAGACCGATTCTACAAAAACCGATTCTACAATGACCGATTCTACAAAGACCGATTCTACAAAGACCGATTTTACAAAGACCAATTCGACAAAGACCGATTCTACAAAGACCGATTATACACAGACTTATTCTACATTTGTAATCGGTCTTTGTAGAATCGGTCTTTGTAGAATCAGTCTTTGTACAATCGGTATTTGTACAATCGGTCTTTGTAGAATCGGTTTTTGTAGAATCGGACTTTGTAGAATCGGTCTTTCTAGAATCGGTATTTGTAGAATAGGACTTTGTAGAATCTGTTTTTGTAGAATCGGTCTTTGTAGAATCTGTATTTGTAGAATCGGTCTTTGTAGAATCGGTATTTGTAGAATCGGTATTTGTAGAATCGGTATTTGTAGAATCGGTTTTTGTAGAAACGGTCTTTGTAGAATCGGTTTTTGTAGAATCGGTTTTTGTAGAATCGGTATTTGTAGAATCGGTTTTTGTAGAATCGGTCTTTGTAGAATCGGTCTTTGTAGAATCGGTCTTTGTAGAATCGGTTTTTGTAGAATCGGTCTTTGTAGAATCGGTTTTTGTAGAATCGGTCTTTGTAGAATCGGTTTTTGTAGAATCGGTCTTTGTAGAATTGGTTTTTGTAGAATCGGTTTTTGTAGAATCGGTCTTTGTAGAATCTGTATTTGTAGAATCGGTCTTTGTAGAATCGGTATTTGTGGAATCGGTATTTGTAGAATGGGTATTTGTAGAATCGGTTTTTGTAGAAACGGTCTTTGTAGAATCGGTTTTTGTAGAATCGGTCTTTGTAGAATCGGTATTTGTAGAATCGGTTTTTGTAGAATCGGTCTTTGTAGAATCGGTTTTTGTGGAATCGGTTTTTGTAGAATCGGACTTTGTAGAATCGGTCTTTGTACAATCGGTCTTTGTGGAATCGGTTTTTGTAGAATCGGACTTTGTAGAATCGGTCTTGGTAGAATCGTTATTTTTTAGAATCGGTCTTTGTAGAATCGGTTTTTGTGGAATCGGTTTTTGTAGAATCGGACTTTGTTGAATTGGTCTTTGTAGAATCGGTCTTTGTAGAATCGGTATTTGTAGAATCGGTATTTGTAGAATCGGTCATTGTAGAATCGGTTTTTCTAGAATCGGTTTTTGTAGAATCGGACTTTGTAGAATCGGTCTTTGTAGAATCGGTCTTTGTAGAATCGGTCTTTGTAGGATCGGTCTTTGTAGAATCGGTCTTTGTAGAATTGGTCTTTGTATAATCGGTTATTGAAGAAACGGCAATTTGTATAATCGGATTTTGCATAATTGGTTTTTTGTACAATAGGAAATGTACAATCGGTAAATGTTTAATCGGAAAAGGTACAATTGAGTCCCTGCCATCTGTCATATAATATGGAAAATTAATGTTATTTTACTTTATTTATAACAAGTGTTAATAACCCCCAAAAACACAACCAAGGAAAATAATTGTAAAAAATATTAAACAAAATTATCAATTTAAAAAAATTCTAATAAAGTTCTAAAATAGTGGGACATACCTAGAAATATAACCCCTAATTCTTTAAATTGAAAACAAGAATTGACAACCCTAAAAAACCACCCCTCAGAAAAATAATCGAAAAAAGTTAGGATTTCGATTATCTTCCTTAAGGTTGGTTTTTAGGGGTCAGTGGCGGATCCAGACAAGGTTTTTTTTTTGGGGGGGGGCCAAGCACCCGTGCCCCGCCCCCCTGGTTCCGCCAATGTTAGGGGTTGATAATTCTTGATATCTGTTTGAAAATTAAGGGGGTATATTTCAGGGTATGTTGCACCATTCTAGATCTTCATTAAAATTTTTTTGTGCAAACTGGTAATGTTTTTCAAAATTTTATCTGTTTTAATTTATGAGTTGTTTTTTATGAGTTGCGGATTCTTTTTATTAATTTGAAAAATTAATGAGCTTACAGAGGAGTGGTTTTTAAGGATCAATGATTCTTGTTATCAATTTAAAAAATTGGGAGGTATATTTCAGGGCATGATTTACCATTTTAGATCTTCATTAGAATTTTTTTATGAAAATTGATTTTTTTTTTCAATTTTTTGGATTGTTTTCCAGAGAGGTAGTTTCTAGGGATCCTTGATTCTTGTTATTAATTTTAAAAAGTCAGGGGGGGGGGGGCAAAATTTCTCATGTGTACCAATCAAAAAAATGAAAATGGCTACTAAAGGCTAATATTTGCACAAAATGGAGTATTCTATGTCAGTACTCAAACCACAAATTATTATGAAATTCTAATGAAAATTGTAGAAGGGGGAAGGGGCTGAAGATTCTGGTCAAGTGTAAAGAGAGTATTTTTTGAAAAATCATAACTATTATGCAACAGGGTGGACAAAAAATTGACCTATATGTTTTTAAAAGGTTTTTTTTCTTCTCTTTTCAATGGTGCTAAAAATTTTTTTAATTTTTCAAAATTTAACCTATTTTTTTCAAAAAAAAATTTTCTACCACACATGCACGAAAACCTCGTGTTTTCGTTCGCCTTAAGCGGGGCAGAACTCACAGTTTTTAGGTCACTGTTCGGAAGTTTTTTTATCTCTAACGTCATTAACTTAAAGACTGCGAGTGCTGACCCGCTAACGCGAACGAAACACGAGATTTTCGTACATATGTGATAGAAAATAGCATATGCACCTCGGGAGGCCGATTTTTTGTCTCGCACAATGTTCTCCGAACTCGTTTCGCACTCGCTACGCTCGTGCTACACTCGTTCTTCGAACATTTGTGCTTGACAAAAAAACACGGACTTCCCTCCCTTGATGCATAATATACTATTTTTTAATATTTTTTTTGAAAAACGACTTTTTACTTTTTTTTCTTTTAAAATAAAGCTTACTGTGTGCACTTTTAATACACTCTATAGAGAAAATGTCTTTTTTTTTGTTTTTGAATTATTAATAAGAAATTAATAAGAAATTAGTAAAAATAAAATATTGAACAAACAAATAAACTTTTGATAATTTGGGGCATACTTACGTAAAGCTTATCAAATTCCGGATCTAACAAGCATAACTTGAAGTATTTTTGATAAACGAATGCTAACAAAATAATGAATAATAACTAATTAAATAAAAAATGTGTATTTATTTAGTATCCATTTATCAAAAAGACTTCAAATTATGCTTGTTGGATTCGGAATTTAATAAGCTTTACGTTAATAGCCTCAAAATTACCAAAAGATAATTACCATTTTCTGATCATTTCCAGGTAGCTAAAAAATTTTTCTTGTAAAAAAAACAATTAGAAAAAAATAAATTTGCAATTATTTTATTTTTTAAATTATTTTTTCGACAATAATACATATATATATGAAAATGTTTTTTTTATTAGAAAAAAGATTTTAGAACCCTTTTTTCTTAATATTCCTGGTTAAAATTATAATATTATATACAAAACTAACTGTTGGTTTTTGGATATGTCTGATTCTAGAACTTAGTAGTAAAAGCAGCCGTATTAAGTTTTAATTAAATTCGTTCAAGCATTCAAGCGTTCTCGAGTTATCGTGTTCACAAGAAAAGCGCATCCTCGCGCATAATATACATACAGACATACACGCACACATACATCCGACATTTGACCAGAAACAAATATAAAATATTTTTAGATAGAGGAATGTTAATGTACACTTTTTTAAAATAAACTGTGAATTTGAACGAATACAAAGCTTCCCCTATGAGGAAGCAATATCGAAATAAGATTGAAATCAAAAAATATTTTCTAAATATAATACAAGTAAAAAAAAAAAAATAACGTTAAATTATAATTATATCAAATATGATTTAAATGAAATAAAAGTTATGTTTAATAGGAATTGTGTCTAATAATTGGACCAAATAGGAACCAGGTTAAAAAATAATGTTTACAAATAAGAATTATGTTAAGGGGTTACATGGGTTTTAAAGGCCAAAAAACCACTTTTTTAATATTTTTTTTTTTTTTGTAACAAACGAATTAATTTATTGAGCCCTTTTATCACATAAAAGTACAATATTTGAAGAATAAATTTTATAAATTTCATTAAAAAATTATAAAAATTAAGCCATCAAGGACTGACGTTTTAACACCACTGGGAAACAAATGTTTTTGCGGTGGACATGATAATTCCATATAGCTTCATCCGAAATCAAAAAACAAACGATTTTCTGTTAGAAGGTGAGTCTAGCTGGTGCCTGAACGAAGGATTTAAGAAAATTTTGAATTTTGAATTTTTGGCAGAGTTTTATGCAAAAACTACAATTTTTTACACACTTTTTGACTACATATATCGTTATAAAATTGGTTGTGATTAAAAAGGAAAAAAATCCTTCGTTCAGGCACTAGTCAATGCTATTGATAAAAAGTGTACCAAATTTCAAGAAGATCGGTGCATCAGTTCTCAAGAAATCGTGTCCACCGTCTTCAAAAATCGAGTTTTGAGAAAAAAGCAATTATTAAAGGTGAAGGTTCAAAAAGTTGGATTTTTCTGGATATTGGCGGATTTTTTGTTACCCATGAAAAATAATCAATTGATACTTGCTGATTGGAAATGTGCATTATAAATTTATAAATTTATAGAGTGATAGGCACGCTGTTTTTCGATTTCAAACCATTGTGCGCCAGTCAAATATAATAAGAGAAAATTCCGAATTCTCTTTCTTTCTCTCTCTCTCACCTAGAGTTTTAATCAGCTTAACTTAAAACTTGGGTAAAATATTCTTGGCATGTTATACTATTAAATAAAAAAATTTTTTACAGATTGATTTTTTGAAGCTTTAAAAAGTTTAGTTAAATCGAAATTATGTCAAATAATATTTTGTCCGAGTAGGAATGACGTCAAATAAGGTTCCGGCGACATCTATTTGAATTGTAAAAATTTAAAATATTTAACATACTCAAATGTGGTGAAGAAAATAATAAAAAGTTGTTTTAAATTTTGTTAGTTAGAGTTAAAAAATCTCCGGTTGAAAATAATCCAATTATCCATTTACACCTCGTACTAGAAATCGAATCTCGTTAAGGAGGAATCGGACAAACAATCGGAACAAAACTTAGTTCAAATGAATTATTTTGATTTTTGATATAGAAGACACATAGTTAATGTACTTTTTTTTAGTGGAAGAGTGGACACTTGTAATTTCCACAAAATGAGCCGTTAAAAATTGCAATTTAATGAAAATTAAGAAAAATTGACGTTGGAAACGAATATTCAATTTGGGTTACTTTGAACCTCAATATGAATAATTGTTTCCAACGTCAATTTTTTTTAATATTCATCAAATTGCAATTTTTAGCGGCTCACTTTGTGAAAAATACAAGTGACAACACTTCCACTAAAAAATTACATTAACTTATGTGTCTTCTATATTAAAAATAAAAATTATTCATTTGAAATAACTTTTGTTCCAATTGTTTGTCCAATTCTTCCTTAAAAATCATATGTCAGTTTGTTTTACAGGAAAGATCTCGAATTTTAACATTTTCATATCAAATAAACATCAGGATCCTGCTCAAACGACTTGTTATTCATAAATCTAAAAATAAATTACTGTTAAGTGCCTAAATAATTTTGGCAGCTAGATGTAACGATACTTTGTAATCTGCAGAATTGCCTTGGAGAGAAAATTCATTGAAAAAAAATAGAGTCCAGAACGAAATTAAAAGTTTTAAATGTTGTTTAAAAAACAAATCTGACGAAAAAAGTATTTTTTTTCAATTTTACTATTAGAAATGTAGCTTAGAATTAAAATTTTATCGGTAAAATTTATAAAATTATTTAATGGGATGAAGGTAGGTGAAACAGAAGAAATAAAATAGACTGAAGGGTTTGGGGGATGCTAGTCGAAAGGTAATTCCCTACAGATGCGCCCTTGTTACACAAATAACTATTAGCTTTATGAATACCAATTCGTTGCAGCAGGATCCTAAAGTATGTTAATATGAAGGTGTTACAAGTTAAATTCTTTCCTGTGAAAGAAACTGAAATTTGTTTTTTTACGTCATTCGAACTAAACGGATCTAGAAATTGCAAATGTCGGCAAGTTTTTACTGCAGCTGAGGAGAAATAATTTTTGAATTACCTTTCGACTAGCATCCCCCAAACCCTTCAGTCTATTCCAACAACATAAAAAAGAGTGCGATTACAACCTCAGAAGACGAAATTTACATATTAAGATCAGCTTCAAGTTACCCTGCATTTTGAAATTTTTTCAAGGTATAAACAATAATACAGGCATTTTTTCTAATTAGTATATTATAATAAATAATAGGTTAAGGATAATAGTATATTATGCATCAAGGAAGAGAAGTCCGTGTTTTTTTGTCGAGCACAAATGTTCGAAGAACGAGTGTAGCACGAGCGTAGCGAGTGCGAAACGAGTTTGGAGAACATTGTGCGAGACAAAAAATCGGCCTCCCGAGGTGTATATGCTATTTTCTATCACATATGTACGAAAATCTCGTGTTTGTTACGCGTTAAGCGTCTCAGTACTCACAGTTTTGAGGTCAGTCATTTTTGAAGTACGATTTGAATTATTCCGTGCTTAGAAAATGTCCAACGAAAAAGGGATCAAAAAGGTTAATTTATGGCTATTTATGACCGTAAAATCTAAACCCTGAAGAATTTTATTATGCTTTTACCCTCTCATAAAATGAAAGGTTCTTATACAGTCCTTTTTTTAATTCTAAATTATTTATATTATTTATTGCAAAATTATACTCGATTTTCAATAATTTAGTTATTTATATGTCTATATGAATAAGATATATTCTTTAGAAACAAAATTCAAAAATGATGTCAGATTTTTAATATCTTCTACTGTTTACGAGTTACGCTACTATTCTTTTAATTGTAAGGCTTTTACCAAAAATTTTACATCTCTGTAATTGTCAGAAATTACAGATTCTAAATTTAAAAAAACCGAAGTTCTAACTTAAAAATTAGAAAAATTTTATTTATTAAGAAATAAATATTTTTTACCAGTACATTTTTCGCATTTGAGATGTCGAAAAAGGGACGAGCTATGTCGTAAAACTTTCAAACATCTGGAATGGATTAAAAATCAGAAATAAAAATTTCTCTAATTTTGTAATTATAAATTTATAAATTGAGAATTTGCATTCTACGTCTTTCAACGATTATGTGTATCTAATTTTTTCCCCGATAATGTTATTTTTTATAAAAAATAACAATGTTTATAATAATTGATTGTCATTTAATTTTATTCATTTTGAGAAAATTTTTAGATATTTATAATCGTGAAAAACGAAAGATTTATAATTTTTTAATTTACAATTTCAAATTTGCAAATTGCAAAATTTTTGAGTCATAAAACTTTTGGGTTACCGAAGCCATAAATGAAAAAAATATCCTGGTAGGCATTCATATATTCCAGTTCAACGCATTTATGATCCTATTAAAACTTAAATAAGTACTTGCGAAATTTAAAGGGACTACCTACTCGGAGCAAAAAGTGGTAACTGGCATTGTTAGAGTAAAAATGACTAAAAAATGTCGTACCAGGCATATTTTGGATATATTTTAGGTATATCCTATCGGCAGGGTAGCCCGTGCCCAGCTGACGAGCGGCGGCCATCTTTTACGGAAAATCTTGCAATGTCAAAACGGGAGTTAATTTTGACGCTTGTAGGGACATTTGTTTGCATAAAACAAATGTTTGAAAAATTCCTTATCTTAAATACTTTTGTCTACCATAGCCCTTTTTTAGAAAAAGTGTCCAGTGTTTTAAAAAAAAAAAAATTCATAAAATGGAAATTTTCGAGCAAATGAGGAAAAAGTGTTTCTTCACACGAGTCGAGATTTCCCTAGATGCGCCCGTGTTCCACACATAATTTTATATAATAACCTTGTGTCAAGAAATCTACTGAAAACGCTGTTTTTAGAGTTTTAGAGATTAAAATGAAGAGAATCCTACTTTTTATCACAGTTTAACCCCACCAGAAATGCCATTCAAGTACGCTTGCTGTTCCAAAACGTGACGCGACAGCTGATGTTTAGGTTAGCAAGCGTGCTTGAATGGCGTTGCTGGTGGGGATAACTGTGATTAAAAGTAGGTTTCTCCTCCTTTTAATTTTTAGAACTCTAAAAACAGACTTTTTAGTAGAGTTCTTGACGCAAGGTATTATATAATAGTTATTTGTGTAATAAGGGCGCATCTGTAGGGAAATCGAGACTTGTGTGAAGTTTGCCGCACGAGCGAACGCGAGTGCGGCAATCACACGAGTCGAGATTCCCCTAGATGCACCCGTGTTGCACACATAATTTTATATAATAACCTTGTGTCAAGAAATCTGCTGAAAACGCTGTTTTTGGAGTTTTAGAGATTAAAATGAAGAGAATCCTACTTTTTATCACAGTTTAACCCCACCAGCAATGCCATTCAAGTACGCTTGCTGTTCTAGCACATGACGCGACAGCTGATATTTAGGTTGGCAAGCGTGCTTGAATGGCGTTGCTGGTGGGGATAACTGTGATTAAAAGTAGGATTCTCCTCCTTTTAATCTCTAGAACTCTAAAAACAGACTTTTTAGTAGAGTTCTTGACGCAAGGTATTATATAAAAATCATTTTCTGCTAAGTTTCTAAATAAATTTGTCAGCTAAAGTGAAAGTAAAAGATATTTTGTAATTTGCAGAAAAATTTTGATGAAAAAAATAGAATCGACAATGAAATTAATGGTTTTAAATCTTGTTTGAAAAACAAATTTTACGAAAAAAGTTGCAAACTAAATTTTTACGTTTGAAAATATACCTTAGGATTAAAATTTAAAAAATTATTGAAGGGGATGAAGGTAGTGTACAAAAAAAGACCTTTTTTTTAAAAAAATCCAATCTTATTTTGTTAGTTCATAATGTGCTTCAGAGACCAAATCAGACATTGAAAATAATTTAAATTAATTTTTGCAGTTGAAAATGTGATCTAGAGCCTAAGTCTGTTGCAAAAAATGAGATAATGTGGCCATTGAAATTGGCAATTTTACTTTAGGGTATAAGTGTAAAGAGTAAATTGAATAAAGAATTTAGGAGGTTAATAATAATATTTATACGTTTTATCTGTGCCGTAAAACACTGAGAATTCAACTTTAAATTTAGAATTTTTATTAAGATATGGATAAATAAAAGCCTATTCTTAAAAAAAATTTGTTCTTTACTATTTAATATGAAAGAAATTTATTTTTAATCTGTTATTCATTATATTAGGCTGAGTACAACAAATTTTATGTATTATTTTTAATACCTTTGAAAACATCAAATTGCACGGTATTATTAAGCTGATTTTAATGTCTAATTTTCGTTTAATGAGGTTGGACTCTCTCTTTTTGTCACGTTGTTGGTGCTGACTGGAGAGTAGGTACACCCCAATGAAAAATTGACAGCTGGCGCGGTACCGCGCCAGTACTGGCCAGTATTATGCGAGGCTGGCGCAGTACTGTAACCCAGTACTGGCGCAGTATTGACCTAACTCTGGGATGATAACGCCATTCAGTACTGACTGCCAGTATCAGCGCAGTACTGACTGCCAGGGCTGGCGTAGTACAGTAAGCCAGTACTGGTACAGTATCGAATGCAAATACTACTGCAGTGCTGTCGCAGTACTGACCTAACTCTGGAATGATAACGACGATCGGTACTGACTGCCATGGCTGGCGCAATACGGCCCTGCCAAGGCTAACGCATTAATGGTGAACAGTATAAGCGTATATTGTCAAGGAGAAATTCGGGCGGAAAAGTGGAATCAAATAACCCAAGGGGAAAAAAGTCACTGGCGCAGTACAATTTTGTTATTAATTTACTATTTATCATTATTATTGCTTATTTGAGCAAATAAAAAATAAAATTTATATTTTTGGAATACAACTATTAAGTACAATTATTTCATTAATCGAATTAAAACTTCGTCTTGCAAATTATATTTTGAGATTTTATTAGTGAATTAAATTTGTTTAAACAAATTTTAACATATATGATTAATATTCGTTATACCTAAACAATTAAAACTATTATATAAAACGAAAAATCGCACGCTGGTTGGGATCGAACCCGGGACCCTTCGGACGCAAGTTATAAGCTTAAACCCCACAGCTACGCTAGCTTAGTTTAATATTTACAAAAACCAGTATTTGAATTTCAGATCAGTTATGGAGAGGACCATTTACTTTTTTTAATAAATATTTTTAAACTGTAGTAAACTCTGCCTAAATAATAAATAAGAAAAATTGTTTGAATAATATTCATAAAAATTAAACATTCAATTAAAGTTGTGCTAGTTTTAGTCTATATAAAGAATTCAGAATTTTCTAACTTTTCATTTTTGAGGATTTCCTTTTGAATTATCTAATTTTTAAATCTTTATATATGGCAACTTTTATTGATAACAATAAAGATTAAAAATTATAATAATATTATTAAAAAAAATAATTTTGAAAATACTTTAATCTATAAGAATAACGTGTTTCAATTTTTTTTTAAGTAATAAAATACTACAACAACAATTAAAATAATCGAAAATGAAATACGACTGCCAAAACAGTACATCAATATTGGCGCAGTACACATACAGCGTTACAGCCAGTACCGCGCCGACTTTGGCAAGCCAACCCTTGGCAGGAATAAGAAGCGCGGTACCGCGCCAGCATTGGGCTGGTACTGACTGCCAATACTGGACATCAATATTGGCGCAGTACTGATACAGCGTTACAGCCAGTACCGCGCCGACTCTGCCAAGCCAATGCTTGGCTGAAACAACAGGCGCGGTACCGCGCCAGTTGTAAGCATCGGCATAACCCAGAAATTTTTCATTGGGACTGAGAAAAAAATGCTATAGAATCAATCTTATATTGGTTTGATGCAACAACGGTGTATTCACCACCGTTTAAACAAGTATGCTTTGGTTTTAATAGTACATACTTTCATTTTTAATACTATTGATTTGATATAAATTACTTTTAAAACAAATAATTATCAATTGTCCCAATGAAATATTTTTCCAAAGTAATAAGAAAAATTATTTAATAGAAACAAGGAAATTTTTAAATCCATAGCATATGTGGAAAATGTGAAAAAAATTACTCTCGACTGAATAAAATCAGATTATGAAAACTATAGCATATGCTATAAACTTGAGAAGAAACTGTTGAGGTCTGAATAGTACCGTCTCCATAAGTTAAAAATTTTGACTTTTAAACGAAAAGCATTATTAAATGTAAATATATACAAAAATTTAGTTTTACATTAATATTCCCAATTTTTTTTAATTTCAACTCACATTCAATTATACTCACCAACCTATCAAAATTCTTTTATTTTATATTTGTATTGGCAGATTTTTTTTAATACATATTTTTTAAACATTTTCATACATTCATACACATTAATTTTCTTGTTATTTAATCTTCCTAAACCTAAACGATAATCGCAGTTCGCACGCTCTTAAACT
The DNA here is from genome assembly GCA_037103525.1 of Ganaspis brasiliensis. Classification (NCBI taxonomy): domain Eukaryota; kingdom Metazoa; phylum Arthropoda; class Insecta; order Hymenoptera; family Figitidae; genus Ganaspis; species Ganaspis brasiliensis. The sequence goes on along the minus strand of JAZKLR010000091.1, from coordinate 746,522 downwards.
TATACTTAAACCTAACGATATATATATAATATTACGCATTTTCTAATATCTGAGTCCGATTTCAAGTTCCTTATATACTAACTGAAAGAATTATTCAACACTTGCGAGCAGAAACGAAGCAAATGTCAAAAGAAGGGAATGCGCCCCTAGCGGGCAATTAAGGTACTGCAGGTTTAAGAAGCGGCAAAATTAAAAATAAAGAACAGTTAAGAAACTCATAATATAAATTTATAAATAATGGAAATTGTAAAAAATTAACTTGAAAAAATAGAGTAATATGAAAAATATATTTTCTTATTATATTTCTAACAAAATAAGCAAAGTAGATAAACTTGAAATAATTCTTTTGGTCCACTAACGTGATAAAAAATATACATGTGCAGAGAAAATTATAAAATACACAAATCAAAATTGCATTTCAACGTAGAATATCTTAAATAATTCAGAATATTATTTATAGAAATATGTATTTACAAATATATCAATAAAACAATCTTTGTTTAAAAATATATGACATCATTTTTGTTGTCGAAGAGAATATTTCAATGTACCAAAAAAATTCGTTTCGTAAAGTAATGAACTTATTTAACATGTTATATACAATTTTCTGTCAATGCAGAATATGTTTATTACTGTTTATCATTATTCAAAGATCAAATACCTTATTTTTTCAAGTAATCGACGATTTTCTTAAGAAAATTCTTCTATTCCCGCTGGATAATCGCAAAAAAGTTTATACTAAAATGGACCATAAACGAAACGAAAATTTATAAAGTTTGTGAAAAATGTACAAATTTAATATACAAAATTTAAGATGTAAAATTGGCCAAAATCAAAGGATTTCAAGTAATCGAACATTTTCTTGTAAAAATTAATCTATTCCGGCTAGAAAATCGCAATGAAATTTTTATTAAACAAGACTATAAACGAAACCACTTTTGAATATTTATATAGTTTGTAAAAAATTTACAAATTTAATATACGAAATTTAAAATGAAAAATTGGCCAAAATCAAAAAGTTTCCATTAATCGAGGATTTTGTTGAAAAAATGAACCTTTTCACGCTAGACAATCACAATGAAATTTATATTAAACAATACCATAAACGAAACCACTTTTTTATATTTATATAGTTTGTAAGAAAATTTACAGATTTTTTTTTCGACTTTATAGGTGAGAAATTGTGAAATTCATAAGATTTCAATTAATCAAGAATTTTCTTAAAAAAATTTATTTTTTCCCTCTAGACAATCGCTATAAACTTTATATTAAAAAAGACTATAAACGAAACCACTTTTTAACATTTATAAAATTTTTAAAAAATATTCAAATTTAAAATAGGAAATTTAAGATGTAAAATTCGCCAAAATCAGAAGATTTCAAGGAATCGAGAGTTTTCTTGAAAAAATTAATCTATTGCCGCTAGATAATCACAATGCAATTTATTTTAAACAAGACCGTAAAGAAAACGACTTTTTAACACATATATTTTTTAAAAAATTGACAAATATTTTATTGTGTAAAATCTAAACATCTCAGGAAATAGAAATATTTCTTGAAAAATTAATTTATTGCCTCTATCAATTAAGTTTTTTTTTAAAAACCATAAACAAAATCAGGTTAAAATATAAAAATTAATTTGTAAAAATTTATTAATTTACCACTCCATATTTAAGATGTAATAATAAATTGTGAATTATCTGAATCAAATTGTGAATTTGATTTCAAGTAATCAGACATTTTTTTGTATATATAATAGTGCCTATGGATATTTGTAATTAAGTTTTAACACAACTATTTTAAATTTGATTGTCAAAACAAATTAGATCCAAAACAAATTTATTATTAATTTTAATTTTCTTATTTTTTTATTTTTGCTGTCTTAGAAATGACTTCATGAGGATTGTTAGTATTAATTTGATAAAGAAAAAAAATTAATTTAATTTGTTACTATTTTTTTTTTTACTATATTTATTGTATTTGTGTTTCAAAAATATAATTTTTATTTTTAATTTTACTTAAGTTTTAATTCTTAAATAAAAATTGTTGTAAATTCACGTTAAATTAAAGATTTCTTACGTATTATTAATCAAAATTCAACATTCTACGATTTTATATTTAATTTTGTTTGCGTCTAAATATTATAATTTTTAATTTAATTTTTGTTATGGTTTTAATTTCTAAATTTAGTGATATTTAACTATAAGTTTTTAAATTTATTTAAAACATTGATAATTGAATCCATAAACTGCGCTGTACGGTTTGTAGCATTATCCTTTTGGCGGTATTCAAATACATTGTTTATTGAATCTATATAGATTATACTATAAGTTTTATAGCACGATGCTTTTGGCGGTATTCGAATACATCGTTACTTGAATCTAAAGGATATGCTATAGATTTTATAGCATCTGCTGATGTTTCAGATTAATTACACTTTTGAATTCAAAGCAAACTGCTCTTCGATTAAGAACATATTTATTTATCTTAAATTATACTATTGTATAAAATAAATCAATATTTATTTAAAATAATTGCAAGTACTATAGTTTTATATAAATGTGAAATTTCTTTTCATAGTACCATATTTTTAATTTTAACTTAATAGTTCCATTTATTTAAGTTAGAAAGATAAACATTTAAATTTATAACAGAAAAATTTGTTTTAATGTCATGACATTCTATAGCAGCCGCACTCTTGAATTTAAGACATTTTTTTCTCAGTGTAAGGATGCTGATTGACAGGTTATTATAAAAGTATATTTCTCGTCAGCTGCAGAAAAAAATTCCCAACTTTAACAATTTCTAGATCTGTTCCATTTTTTAGTGGCACACTGAAAAAACTCCCTTGCACCCGTCTACTAGGAATCAACCATTTTTCCTTGTTAGTTAAGGCGCCAACTAGTTGAGGTTAGTTAAAATGACAAGGATAATTTGTACTCTAAGTAATTAGGAATTATATTATATTAACACCAAAAATTGTGCGATCGACTGCTTTTATTACTGCAATAAGTTCTTAATTATCTAAAATACATTTGTCAATACTTTCTCTCTTTCAAACATTAGTGGTTAAGGTAAATAATACCAGTTTTGTTCGCCATATATTTTAAGGTTATGTCGATTTGACATTTTCAGAAAAAACTATTAAAACTTTAGTAAACTTTGGTATTATTTTAAAGATTAATTGACACAAAGTAACTTATTTGCACTGGGAAATTGTAATATTTCAGCTGATTTATAAACTTTTTTCTGTTTTTAAAAATTACAAGTCAAACAAGTTTGATTTATTAGAATTAACTTCTCTTCGGTTGCTAACTGAACAAAGAATCCTTGTCATTTCAACTAAAATGGACTATAGCCAAATTGTTGTTTTTCACATTAATATTTTTTTCAGTGCAAGTTGTAATCAAATTAGCCTATGTTAGTTATAACTTTAGCAGCTTGGAAGGACAACAAAGCAGACGACACGTTTGTCAAAAGCATCACACACAATGAATCTATAATCGCAAATACTTAAAGCTCAATTACACTTAGGTGCATAAATACGGAAGCCCCTACGCGCCACCTTGTAGGAACTAGGTGCAATGTTCTGTTTGGTAGTGTAAAGTGGGAGGAACCTAGCAGTCTATTCCTATATGCCTGTATTCCTGTGTTCTTCGTCCTTTGATGAAAACAATTTAGAATTGTGTAAATGTTTTTTTTTTTTTTAATTAAGGTATTAGTCGCTAAATGCCCCGCAAAACTCCCGCAAAATAAAAAGAACAAAAAATTAACTTTTATATCAACTCACTTGCTTCCTTGTGACCTCTTCTAATGTAATATATGTAATTTTAACGATTTTGAGTCAGGTACTATAAGTTATCGTGATGTATTGCTCACACGTTTTCGACATTTTTCAATGAAACCATGTGAAAATGAAAAATTATGAATTTTTAAATTATTGTATTTTTTATACGGCGTGGTCAATAAAATTAATTTTTTTTTAAAGGATTTATTTTATCTCAATGTGTAACTTAGTAGTTTTATTTGAAAAACTGACGACTTGTTTTTTTTATAATTGAATATAAGAGACATTTTTTACATGCATTTTATGCTATTGCATGTAAAAGGTATAAACTTTGAATTAATATTTTGAAGCTCAGAAGTGGTCAAAATTAATAGGATAGATCTCATTTCATAGATAAATACGTCATGAATACAGATACAAAGTTTTAAAAAAATCTGACGAAAATCATTTTACGCGACTAATACCTTAAAACATAAATAAAGACATTTTTTATCATGGAAATTGATTCTAATGGATAGTAAAATTTGAAAAATCAAAGTAAAGTGTACAGTTTAGAAATGAAAATAATTTTTGGGTTATGTTATAATCACAAAAAAATGTTTATACAGATATTTAATTAAGGCCTATAATAAAAAATTGGAAGTAAAGTAATTTAACTCAGATTTATTTAAAATTTCATTTTTTAGTCAAAAGACAAAGAATATAGGAAGACACCGGCACACTGAGCATTATTCCGATATTCCCCATACTTTCGATATTTATATAGAAACTATATATTTTTTTAAGTAATAATTACTTATAGGTATTGAGAATACTATATTTTTTTAAATGGTTAAAATAACTTCAAACCTAGGTTTCATATTTAAAATAAGACATAATACGTGTAAAGCCTATTTCTCTCAGTGCTATTATTATTATTACTCAATATTGTAATGCCTATTCGAAAAATAACGTTAAATAAGCATGAGTTAAACTTATTTACTTACAATTTTTTATTATATGCCTTAATTTAATATCAGTATCAATAACTTTTTTTTGTGTTTACACAACCCAAAAATTATTTTCATTTTTAAACTGTACATTTTTCTTTCATTATTTAAATTTTACTAGCTATTAGAATCAATTTTCTTTATATAAAAATGTACTTTATTTATTCTTTAATTAGCAAAAATAAATATTTAAAAAAGTCTTAATTATTTTCATCGAAGGACGAAAAACACAGGAATAGAGGCATACAGGAATAGACTGCTATGTTCCTCACATTTTAGACTAACGATATTCATGGAAATTTCTATATTTTTTTAAAGTAAAAATTAATTATAATGAGCATATTATATTTTTACAGGTACTTCATACCTAGGTTTTATATTGAAAATAAGAAATGATTTTTCTCAGTACTATAATCATTATTATTCAATATTGTTATACCTATTTCAAAATAACGTTAAAGAAACATTAGCTAAAATTCTTTATTTCCAATTTATTATTATAAGCCTTAATTTAATATCTGTATCAACACCTTTTTTATGTTTATAACATAACCCAAAAAATATTTCCATTTCTAAACTGTACACTTTTCTTTGATTTTTCAAATTTTACTAGCCATAAGAATCAATTTCCATGATAAAAAATGTCTTTATTTATGTTTTAATTAAAAAAAAACAAACATTTACACAATTCTAAATTGTTTTCATCAAAGAACGAAGAACACAGGAATACAGGCATATAGGAATAGACTGCTATGTTCCTCCCACTTTACACTACCAAACAGAACATTGCACCTAGTTCCTACAAGGTGGCGCGTAGGGGCTTCCGTAGCATAAATGCCTTACCCAGAACTAGTTGTCCCTGCGCATGACAATACGTGAGTAAGAAAGAGAGGTCGGGGGCATTTATTCACCTAGGTGTACATGCCTGCGTCGAACGCTGCGTTTTTGCGTTTATGCGTAAAGGCGCAGTCCCACGAGGTGGAATACAGTAGGTTCTTGATATAGTGAAGCTGAATAAAGTGAAGACCTAAATATAGTGAATGTTTGGGACTCGATATAATGAAGAAAATTATCCAAACTGGAAGTCAACCGGATATAAAACGGCTTTGACAATTAAAACCGTTAATTAACTTTGTTTGATGTTATTTCGTTATTTTCAAAGCATCCTGCAATTTTGTTATTTTTTTCACTTTTCATTAAAGTTCTAAATATGTTTAACTTGACCTGAACTTCAAATATTAACTTAGCATAACCGAAAAAGATGACATGTGTTTGTATACTCCCCTTACGCGCACATCGATTGTACAATTTGCGCAAGGATAGAAATTAACTTACACATAGATAAAAGGAAAAGAGGAAAACTGACGAATGAAAAGTGGAATCTTCACTATATCAAGTCCTACCGGTCCCGACTAGTGATCCTATAAAGAGAGTTGAGACACAAGTGTGATGGTTCGCGATTGGTTGCGATTAAACCGGAACCAGAAGTGATTTTGTAACGTTGCAACATAACCTTAAATCTTAGACGATCAAGTCAATTCAAATTTTTTAATGTAAATATTTCGCGCCTTTTAACTGGAACTCCTGATTCCGGTTTAATCGCGATGCGCAGAAAACAACTGTGTCTCAACTCTCCTTATAGGATCTCTAGTCCCGACCACTTCACTTTTTGTATAGTGGGTCCTATACAAAAAGTGCTCGAAACCATGTTGCCATTTACATCAATTCACATTTCCAGTCTTAAATTAAAAGGTCTATTCAATTTAAATGACTAAATGAAGTTAAATATTTTTTTTTTTTTTTTTTTTTTTTTTTTTTTTTTTTTTTTTACAAAACAAGTTTAGGAGAGGAAAAAATGCCTTTACGCACTTGTTCGTGTGGGACTCAACCACGTGCTGTGGTAATACCGCACTAAAACAACCTCTTCCATTCTTGCCTTACGTACTCTTATCCGCTTTTGCTCCTTCCGTCCTGAAAGGTAAGCAAGAGCGCGATTCTTTTGCTCGAGGTGTTTTCAGTTCACTGTTCTGTAGGTGTCCCTGTCCCTTGCCGCTGTTGTTCTTACGCGGTGGCCAGAAACGCTATTGGATGCTTTTTTAGAGCTACCTTCGTTATATTATATTATGAAGAACAGTGCTGTCGGACCAGATTAAGTGAACCCAGAAGGACAGCCTTTTGCATACGAACCGTCAATGCTTCAGCTTGACGTTCGCAGTTTGGTATCTTTTTCAATTGGCTTATAAATGAAGCTTTAATCCCTCCCAAACAGCCTAGTATGAGAACAATTAATCGGATTTTATAACCTGGATACATTCGGCTCAGTTCAAACATAAGATCTTGATATTTCGTCCGTTTCTCATCCTCCTTTTGTATGATGTTGCCCTCAGCAGGAGCCGAAAACTCTATCACACAAATTATCTTACTTTTATGATCCTGGAGTACAATATCAGGCTTAGTAGCTCTGATACGATGAGTTGTAGGAAAGAAAAATTACAGTAGATCTTACACTGTTCATTTTCCAGAACGGATTCCTGATCCCCTTGGGCATACGGCAAGATGGGTTCTTTATCTATACCATACTGGTGTCGAAGGTGATAATACAACACCTTAAGCGCAGCATTGTGTCTTTCAATATACCTGCAACACGCGTACTTCGGACATGCACTTAGAATGTGACTAAGTGTTTCCGGGTATTGCTTACATGCTCGACAGTTGTTATTGTCGACAGGTATATGCATCACACGACTGCGGTACACCAGAGTATTAATTACACCATCCTGACAAGCGAACAAAAATCCCTCAGTCTCCGATCTCAAACCAGCAGATTTAAGAAAAGCAAAAGTCAAGCCTTGAGACAATCTTATTTCACCTATGAGATTATAGAACTGCCCGTGAACAGGTTTGCTTTTATGTTCCTGTAACAAAAGCGCTTGTTCTGCCTCCCTGACACACTTTTTAAGCATCAATGGTGTTAACGATGCTAACCCGTGCTCCATATCACTGGCTTCAAATGGGAGACTAAGTTCATTTGCAGCTCTTTCTGCCGCACGATATAAAAACGCCCCAACATTTGCAATTTCATGATGGTGGACAAATTGCATAAGGGGATCTCTACTGTTCATCACCGAACATGCTGCAGCCAGTACAATTCTTCGATGAAGACACTCTAAATTACCTCTTGGAAGGTAAATTCGTTGCACGGAAGACCTTGGATGATGACTACGATGGATTGACATCATCTTGCGGGTTTCTCTATCTAGTATTTTCAACTCATTCACATTCCACTTAACAGCTCCAAAGGTATAGAGAAGTAAAGGAATGGCTAATGTATTTGTGGCCTGTATTTTGTTCTTCCCAGACAATTCGGAAGACCAAATTTTTCTGAGAAGCCCACGATACTTTGTTTGGAGTCGATCTTTAAGCCCACACACATCTTGAGTCTCCGACTGTGGAATTCCAAGATATGTGTAAGTCTCTCCACCAGCAAGATGTTGAATGGTGTTGCCACCAATGAGTTGAATGTTCTCAGAGTCCCTCGGAATTTCAGATGTTTCATTTCTTCCTTTAATCAGATGGATGACGGCACATTTATCCAATCCAAAATCCATTCCTATGGCTCTGGAATACTCGGCCACTGCAAACACCAAAATTCTAAGCGCATCCTTACTGGATGCATAGAGCTTCAGATCGTCCATATAGAAAAGATGGTTGATCTTATAGACTCTATTTCTTGGTTTGCCACACATGTATCCAGAGTGTTTTTCTCGAAGTGCAATAGACAGAGGTAAGAGGGAGATACAAAAAAGAAGTGGACTAAGGGAGTCGCCTTGAAAAACTCCTTTTCTAAACGAGATGATGTTAGTCATCACCTGCTGTTTGTTAGATGTTATAACAAACCTTGTCCTCCACTTAAGCATTAGATCCTTTAAGCATCTCACAATGCTCGGATGTACCTTTAAACATTCAAGGAGCTTGATGATCAGCTCGTGACTCGTGGAGTCGAATGCTTTGCGGTAATCAATCCAAGCCATTGACAGGTTACGTCGATAAAATATCGAATCTTGGGTAACACACCTATCTATTAATAGGTTCTCCCTACAACCTGACATGCCTCTCTTACATCCTTGTTGTTCACCTATCGCACTCCAGACTGGTTCTACAGATGACAATATCCTCTCCTTAAGGATCCCAGTAAATAGCTTGTAGCAGGTGTTAAGACAAGCAATTGGTCTGTAATTTTTTGGATTGGACAAATCTCCTGATTTTGGTAGAAGTACCGTTCGTCCTTCCACCAACCACTGTGGTATTGCATGTTCCCCGTTGAGATAGGTAGAGAATATACGGGACAAATGTTGGTGAGTTGAAGTAAACTTCTTCCACCATAGATTATTAATCTTATCTGGCTCGGGTGCTGAAAAGTTCTTAGTTCTAGCTACTGCTTTTCTTACCTCCTCTTCAGTAATTGGTGGACATAAAATGATATTGTTATTATTATTGTTATTATTATTTTAATATTGTTATTATACACTGAGAGACTTTTCGTTTGAAGAAATGTTTGAATGAATGTCACATTTTAATATAACAGCGTTTGAAAGTAAGGAAATCCGGGGAAAATTCACAAATTCATATGCTTCGTTTCAGAAGTAGAAACGAAATATATCAAAATATTTTTATGTATTTATAAAAATATTGCACAAACAGTTTTCGAATTTATCGACGCTTATATAAGTATTTTATAGTTTCCTCACTTCTACGCACTTACCAGAAAATTTTTATTTTAAAGATAATTCTAAGAGAAATAATATTTGACGCAAGGGGATTCGAATACCAAAACACGAACGCACGCACGAAAGTTGAAAGTGCTAACCACTCGACCACCAGGCACGATCCACTCCGTGTAGGAAAGTGGCAAATGATGAAGCTTAAGAGCGCGGGGCGAGGAGTTTTGAGGGGATTACTTACTGGCCCTGAATATAGGATTGCTGCCATGCATTTTTTGTCCCAGGTTCTCGAGCTCACTTGATACACACTGCCACTCGGAAGCACTCGGATGTTTTCGGCTCACTTCGTTCTACAGACCTGCGTTTGACACACACCGTGTGAAAAGTTGTCACAGTCCTGTGTCAGACAATTTGTTTTAGTCTTTCACACGCATCATGTTAATTTTCAATGTTATAATTTCAAATATCGGTAAGAAAACCTCAAATTTCGATTTAAATATATATCAGTAGTTAGATTTTCTCTTGATTTCCCTACTTTCGAACAGTTCTATACCAAACTTTGACCGAATGTTATCATTTAGTGGAACGACGAAAAGTCTCTCAGTGTACCTAAAATTTTACCTCATTATACTAATATTCTTCAAATTTAAATCTTATTTCTAAATACAAACAATAGACCTTCTGCTAAGCCAATTATCGACAGAACGAACCCTTGCATAATTAGGGTTAATAGCTTTAGGAAAAGAGGCGAAAATTTCGAACTTTAATGGAAAAGTGAGAAAATTTGCCTTTCTTTTTCTCATTACCTGCAAAAATATTTGCTCCTCACTCTGTCCAAAGAGAAGCGTTACTTTCTAACGGCCCTTCCTAACTCATCTAACGGTCCTTGGAAACTCATTTGCATATAACTTCTGTCTTAGTAAGGAATATTGTTACACAGTAAGAAATGCAATTGAACACCGAAGAGAACACACCAGCGACCCTAAAGACAATATAGTTTGCGCTTTTATTAAAATAAAACCAAAACAGACATAGTGAAATATGTCTTTAATCTTAATTAATCTGTCTTAATTAATTAATAATTATTTAAGTTCGTTTTTAGGTTATGAAAAGGCCTTCATATTGGATTCAAAACTATACATTTTTTAAATCTGACTTTAAATTTGCAATTATTGGCCCCAAAAACCCCTTGAAACCAAGTTTTATAAAAATGGATTATTTTAAAAAAATTTATATTCGCCATATTAGATTCTCCATTTTGATTTTTTTAAATCTGACTTCAAATTTGTAATCAGCGACCCCTAAACCCTCTGAGACGAAGTTTCTTAGAAATTGATTAATTTTAACATTTTCATGACCGCCATATTGGATCCACTATTTTGAATTTTTGAAATATGGCTTCAGATTTGTATTCAGCGACCTCAAAAACCATAGAAACTATAATTAGCAGTTTAATTTTCTCGTTTTTTTTTGTTGAGAATTAATATTTTTTGCCAATAATAGCCTACTTTGTTTTTTTTTCTCAACTTTTAGGTCCTTTAAAAAAGTAGTAAACTTAACAAATTTCATATGTAAATAATTGCATTGAACATTTATTAAAAGAAAGAGTCCCGTAAAAAAATATTAATTTTTAACGACTTTACAGGGAATCTACGAAAAAATGTTTCTTTTCATGCATAACATGCAAAATTTCAATGGCGTACAGGCACTACTAAATAATAATTAAAAGAAAAAAAATACCTATCTATTCTTTTTTAATTTCTGACAACATGAGGGTCGGAAATAAACAAAATTCTAAAACATTATTTTTAACTGCCACCCTAAAGATCAGCTATAAAAAAACTACAAGATACTTCTTGTCTAATATATGAATCATTTTGCGAATCGACCTGTACAATTATTGAATTTCTACAAGATTTTTAAACCAATAGGCATATATCTTATTTTAACATATGTGTTAATCAAACCTTTTTTTATTCGTATGTTGCATACCTTTTTGTTGTTCTAAACAAAAAGTATAGAAAGAGAAAATTTTTAAAAGTTTTTTAAAATACAAGTTGTATACCTTTGCTTCCTTCAATTCTTTTTTCTGTTTAAATCAATTAAAAAATCGTCTTTCCTCCAATCACTTCTTCGCGCTAGTGCCACCAGGATTCATTTATTTAAATTATTAAACTCTTCTAGTTTCCGTTGGATGGCTCTGCGACTGTCTGTTTACAAACAAAGATACGTAGGAATTACACAAGAATGAAACAGTGACATAAAAATATATAAAAAATAGAACCTCTTTTCAAAATTTAAACTAATTCAGGACATTTTTTTAAAGTAAAATAATAAATAAGAATATAATTATAAAAACCTTAAAATATATTATCAAACAGAACTCAAGTTTTAAATAAGAAAAATGAGAGATTTATTTTACAAATTGAATAAAAAAAATTTATACAATTTTAAAAACTTAAAAATAAATTATATAAAATAGAAGAACGATGCTAAAACCAGAATATTTAATACAAGATTAAATTTATATAATGTAAAATAAAAAAATTAAAGCTTTCAAAAAAGTAGAAAATTAAGAAATTTAAAAAAAGTAGATAAAAGCATCAAATAAATGTTTTCAAAAATTCGTAATTATAAGATAAACAAGGCGTAAATTCTGTCCATTTCATGGACACTTCGCTTCTAAAGAAGCAAGATATTTTGCTTCCTCATAGAGGAAGCAATAAATTGATAATATAAAGATCAATAATATAATTTTAAGGTAAGGAATCAATTTGTTTTGAGACAAAAAATATGATTTTGTAAATCGTTTAGTTGAATTTTTAGCATGAAAAAATTTTATGACAAAAAACGAGATTTTTCGATGAAAAAACTAAAAAATCATGTATCATTACGTGAGTTATTAGTCAACTAGCAAGATATTGCGCGCGCACATGCGCGCGTGAAGTTTGTAATGATGATTAATGATAGATTAAAGAGGAACCGGACAAACAATCGGAACAAAAGTCAGTCCAAATGAACAATTTTGATTTTTGATATAGAAGACACATAAGTTAATTTATTTTTTTTCAGGGGAAGTGTTGACACTTGCAGTTTTTACAAAATGAGCCGTTAAAAATTGCAATTTGATGAAAATTTAAAGAAATAGACGTTGGGAACGATTATTCAATTTGAGTTTTAAACTAACCGAAATTGAATAATCGTTTACAAGGTCAATTTTTTTTAATTTTTATCAAATTGCAATTTTTAACGGCTCATTTTGTACTCTCTAAATTTCTTAGAGTGAAACCTCACTCTTAAAGAGTGAGATTTCACTCCAGGCAAGAGTGAAAATTGAGCTACTCCATATGGAGTGAATGTTCACTCATTGAAAGAGCGAATTTATTCACTCTATAGATAGAGTGACGAGTTCACTCTAATTAGAGTGAATTTTTCAGCTGATTTAAAATGGCGGCTCATTCCTCTTAGATCAAATTTCCCACTCCAATTTTAGATTGGGTAAATTAAAGCTTTTGGAAATTTGCATAACATAACTTTAAAGGAATAATATCTTATTTTTGAAAAATAAAAATAATAAATAAAAATAAATATTGAATCTCTTGAATAACTTTCTGTCAGTACTGTGGTATTTTCGTATTTATTTAGTCTCAAGGATATTTGTTATTTATATTATTTTATAACATTTTATTATATTATATTTACAAATAAAACATACAACTTAATACTAACGCTAAACTTATATAATTAAAATATTTGACGCTGAGGGGTCTCGAACGTGCGACCCCCAGGCCTAAAGCCCAACGCTCTAACCACTATGCTATACGCTCGTTGGTACAAAACTTACGAACTGCCGTTATAAGTTATACGTGCTTACGTTCACTCAAAACAGAGTGAAAGTTTCACTCTAAGTCTTGGAGTGAATATTCACTCCAACCACTGGAGTGAATTTCTGCACTCTTTCCATTAGAGTGAGCGATTTCACTCTTTTAGAGTGAACTTTCACTCTATCTGGAGTGAATGTACATCTCACTCCTAAATTAGAGTGAAATATTCACTCTAAGAAATTTAGAGAGTAAGAACTACAAGTGTCAACACTTCCCCTGAAAAAAATTACATTAACTTATGTGACTTCTATATCAAAAATCAAAATTATTCATTTCGACTAACTTTTGTTCCGATTGTTTGTCCGATTCCTTCTTAATGTGGTAAACTGAAGTTTGAAATTTTTGTCAAAGACAATAGAAAAGTTTGATAATAAGAACGAAAGAAATACTGTGCAGTTTTGTAAAAAGAGAAAATATTTATAGGTGCCCAAACAGCACGTAATATTACATGAATATCACAGTGATATTGAGGTAATATTACAAATTTATTTTACATTAAATAAATTATTTAAAAAACTTTGGGCTCAGTCGTGGTTCGAACACCGAAGGTTCGACACGGCGCAAATACGCCTTGTACCTCTTGGGCATCCAGCTCTTGGAATGTATTTCTGAAAGTATTTTTCATGTATTACCTGTAATTATCTTTGGTAAAATATAAGAACATTTTCTGAAATACATTCGAAGAGCTAGATGGTCGAGAGGTAGAAGGCGTATTTGCGCTGTCTCGAATCATGAGTGTTCGAACCCCGACTGAGCCGAAAGTTTTTAAAATAATTTATTTAATGTTAAATAAATTTGTAATATTACTTCAATATGATAGTAATATAATTGTAATATTACCTTAATATCACTGCAATATTACTTGTAAAATTATCTCAATATTATTGTAATATTACTAGTAATATTACCATGAGACGGACATTTTAATATCACGTTAATATCAATGTAATATCACGTCAATATCACAGTAATATCACCCCGTAATATTACCAATATTACAACATGATATCACTGTGATATTCCTGTAATATTACGTGCAAGTTTTGTATTGATTTTACATTTAACATTTGTAAAGAAATATGTTCATTTAGATTTTTTATTTTACATTGATTCATCCAACATTTGTAAATAACCTGCATTTTGCATTTGAAAATCACCCCTAGACTCGATTTTTAAAAGTTCTTGAAATTTATATATATGATTGTAACTTAACATTTTTCCTGCAATAATAAGTTCTAAATCATTCTTATTAAAACTGAAAAATTGTTTATCTTTTCCAATATCCTCGAATATGTTTTGTATTCCCTTATGTTGTATAAGTTCAGTTAATTTTTTTTCATTGTCAACGTAAAAATCGCTATTAATATTTTGTTTATAACTCTTTGCAATTTTACTATTATCTGAAATAAGAGGGAAATGACATAAACAATTACTTAAAAACATTGTATGTAAATGTTCTCTCATTATTGCATGATAATATACTACACTTTCAGGTTTAACATTACAATATACAGAATAGGATTTGAATATGTTTCTTATCTTTCCTAATGGGTTTAACTTCATCCAACATTTGTAAATAACCAACATTTTGCATTTGAAAATGACCACCAGAATCGACTTCTAATAGTTCTTGAAATTTGTAAATGTGATTATCAGTAAGCATTTCTCCCCGAATAAGAATGTTTTGGTCTTTTTCATCTAATATAAAGTATATTTTTTTATTTGTAGAATCTATTGTATTTTTTTTTACCAAAACATATTATATTATAAATTATGAAACTTTTGAAACATTTTATGCACTTCATAAAATTTCAGAATTTTGAAACATATGCAACAAGTATAGTATAAATTTTATATATAAAGTAAAGGGACCCAAGATGAACACCCTTTCGATTTATTGCTCTAGAATCAAAACCGAATAAAATATTATATATTAAAGATTAATTTAATTTAATTTGTTTATTTATTAAGAAATAGCATTTCTAAATACTTCAATTTAATAGATTCACAGTAAAAAGTAATAAGATATCGAAAACTATCGATATATCAAATTCTTTAACGATAACATCACATTTTGTGTTGGAAAATAAAAAATTTTAATTAATTCAAAAAATTATTGAGAAAAGTGTAATATCGAAAATATGAAAATAAATACATTGAGATTTTGGGCCTGTCCATCTTAGGGTACATGACACAATTTTTTTATTCCCAGTAAAATTTTCTATACAAACACAAAATTAGTAAAATCATTTTAAAATATTATTATACGATAAATAAAGAATATTATAACGCTAATTATTTATTCTAAATCATAAATTTAAATAAATTTACCAAATTAAGAAAAACATAAAAGAAAACTTTTTTTTCTTCGTCTATACAAACAAAAATGACAGAAAGCATAAGGAGCTGTCATCTTAAAATTATATACGAAATGTCAATCTTGGGGCCCTGTCCACCTTGGGGCCCTCTCTCCTACATAAAAATAAATGTCAACTACACCTTGATGACACCTTACATTAATATAATCAAAAATAATTTTAAAAAATCTTAAATAACCTTAAACCCCTTGAAATATCTCATTGATTTTACATGGGAAAAACGCACTTTTTCGTAAATTCGCTACCAAATCCTCAAAAATCACTCAAAATAGCAATACAGTGAATCACATCTTGAAAAGTTCCTAAACAACAATATTCCATAATTTATTTAATAATTTATTAATATTAACTATTTTTTAAAGGGTTATAAACAACCCCCATAAATACAAAAAAATGACAAATTTGTTTAAATTACAAATTAATAGTTTCTTAAGGATTTTTTAACAAAATTGTTACATATTGTCAATTTACGAATGTTTATAGATATTTGAAGTATTTTTGATTTGTTTAAACAATTTATTATTGTTAATTTACAGCTTTTATTCAAATAAATCTAGCGAGTTGTAGTTTTTTTTGACTTTACTATTTTTTACATTTACATTTAAAAATAGTATTTAGTAAAGTTAACTACAACAACAATTTACAATTGTTTAAACAAATTATTGTTAATAATAATTAACTTTTTGACAAATGCACCTAGAAAAACACAAATTTTTCCTAATTTTACAAATTAATGGGCTCTGGTTAGAAAAAAAAAATTGTTGACTATAAATTATTATTTTTAATTTGTTTAAACAATTTATTATTATTAATTTACAGCTATTATTCAAATAAACCTAGCAAGTTGTAGTTTTTTCGGACTTATATAATTTTTATATTTAAAATGAAAAAAGGATTCAGTAAAATTAACCACAACAACAATTTGCAATCGTTTAAACAAATTATTGTTATTAATAATTAATTTTTTACAAATAAACATAAAAAAATACAATTTTTCCCTAATTTTACAAATAAATAGGCTCTAGTTAGAGTAAGAAAAATTATTTATTAGAAGTTAATATTTTTACATTGTTTAAACAATTTATTATTTTTAATTTATAACTATCATTGAAATAAACCTAGCGAATTTTAGTTTTTTCTGTCTTAATTATTTTTGTTATTAAAAATGAAAAATAGGGTTTAGTAATATTAACTACAACAATTTGCAATTGTTTAAACAAATTATTGTTAATAATAATTAATTCTTTACAAATGCACCCAGGAAGACAGAAGTTTTTCTTAATTTTACAAATAAATGGGCTCTGGTTAAAGAAGGAAAAATTATTGACTATAATTTATTATTTTTACTTTGTTTAAACAAAGTATTGTTCATTTATAACTTGTATCCTAAAACTCCTAGCGATTTGCAGGTTTCTTAACTTAATAACTTTTTAAATTGAAAGAAATAAGCTATTCTGCAAAATTATCCGTAGCCACAAATTTTAAAATTGTTTAAACCAATTATTGATAATAATTATTGATTCTATACAAATGGTCCTTGAACGACACAACTTGTAAAATAAGGAAAAAAATATGTCTTGGTTTATTTGTAATTAATTAATCATTATTAACAATAATTTATTTAAATAATGACAAAGGGAAGTTGAAGTTAATTTTGCTGAAAATCTTGTGGTATTAAGAATAAATAATTAATAGGATAGTAAAAATTAAATTTTGCAGAGGGTTTTAGGATAAAAGTTGAAACTAAACAATTATAAATTTTTTAAACACAGTAAAAATGATAAATTATGACAAATAATTTGCGTTATTCTAACCAGAGACCATTAATTTGTAAAATTAGGAAAAATTTGTGTCTTCCTGGGTGCATTTGTAAAGAATTAATTATTATTAACAATAATTTGTTTAAACAATTGCAAATTGTCGTGGTTAATATTACTAAACCCTATTTTTAGGGTTCCGTACACCACAAGTGTACGCACGGAACCCTACACTGAAAAAAAAGAATAATTAAATTTACTTGGAGGAGTGTCAAACATGACAATATTTCAATGTCAACTATAGGACAGCACTCTATTGTATGAAGGTTATTATTCTCAGAGTGTCAAATCTGTTTTATACTCCTGGAGAATTAACTTTACACTCCAGAAGGGTAAACTGCAATGTTTTACAGGATTAACTTATTTTTTAAAAAAGGATGCTGTTTTTAAAAAAGATTTATTTAAAAATTTAAAAATATTTAATTTAAGTGAAAAAAATAATTATTTACAAGTTTTTAAATTTTAAAATGATTAACTCATGATTGTCTTACTTTTTGTATTAACTTTTTCCAAATAATTTAAAAAGTTTAACAAAATTTATACTATCTTTGCAACAAAGATCAACAATTGAGTCCCTTTTGGATAGAAAAAATAATTCAAATATTCCAAAATATTGTATTTACGTGATACAATGTTATTCAGTTTTAGGAAAGATGGTTTAACAATTATTTGAATCGGTTTTCAATACAAAATTTACCCTTATAGTTACCATCTATAAATTTTGTGTGCATATCTGTATTTCAGAACCTAAAATCAAATTTAAAATATCTAAAAATAAAATAATATAAAAAGTTTTAGAAAAATAGAACTCTCTTAACTTACAGAAAGCATAATGTAATTAAAAGCATCAGGATCTTTGAGATCAATGAGAATCCTGTTGATATAATTTTATCACCTAGGAGGATAATAATATCCAGGTTATTTATTTACTCATTGATGAACATATTAGGATAAAATTTTAACCCTTCAAACTGACAAATTGTATTTATCGTTATTCATTTATTATTGAAAACTCGGTTACATTCGCATATCTTATAATTGAACATCCAACTCGTCAGCTTGACTCTCTGGAGTGTAAAAGAAATTATGAACTCTGAGTCATTTTTACAAAAAAGAAAATATAGTAGAGTGTAAGTGCTACTATATGCAATGTCTGATTGATAAAATAACTTGTTAACTACGAGAATTTAACACTCCAGTTTTCTCAGTGGGGGGGTCTTGCCAATATATTGGCAAGACTTTGTCGAAAATCCTATCCCTCTCCCCCTAGCCGCCAAACTATTTGACTTAGAAAGTTCAAATTTGGCCCACATATGTATTTTCACGTGTAGATAAAAGGAAAATTATAGAGAACATGATTCTAGGGGTTGATCATAGCGTTGTCAAGAAAATAACAAGATTTTTGAGAAATTTTGATATTTTTTGGCTGATAACTTTTGCCATTTCTTTGACAGCGCTATCACCACAACAATATCTATAATTTTTCTGTAATCTACATATGATACTACTTTTTTGTACCAAATTTGAACTCTCTAAGTCAAATATTTTGGCAGATAAGAGGGGAATACGGTCATTTTTTCGAAAAAATGCGTTTAATTTGTACCATTCCTGCCTTTTATCTGCCAAATTATTGTACTTAGAGTGCTGAAATTTGGTACACATATGTAGTTTGACGTGTAGATTACAGAAAAACTATAGAAAACCTTGTTGTAGGCTGTTATCATAGCGTTTTTCAGCAAAAAAAAAACAGCTGAAAAATGGTCGTATCCCCCCCCTGAACTTCCAAACTATTAGACTTAAAGAATTCAAATTTGGTACACAAATGTATTTTCACGTATAGATTATAGGAAAATTATAGAGAACATGATTGTATGTGTTGAACATAGCGTTGTCAAGGAAATAACAATATTTTTGAGCATTTTTTTAACATATGGGCCATAGTTTAGTGTTATAACTTTGACAGCGCTATAATCACCACTTTCTCTATAATTTTCCTGCAATCTACACGTAAATCTACATACGTGTACCAAATTTCAGCATCCTAAGTCAAATAATTTGGAAGATAGGGGGGGGGGGGATACGGTCATTTTTTTAGCAAAAATGCACTAAAAGTGTACAATGCCACCTCCATATCTGCCAAACTATTGTACTTAGAGTGCTGAAATTTGGTATAAACCAACGATTTAAAAAAAATGCTAAAAAATTACCGTATCCCCCCTCCCATAACATCTAAACAATTTGACTTAGAGAGTTCAAATTTGGTACACAAATGTATTTTCACGTGTAGATTACAGAAAAATGGTAGAGAACATGATTGTAGAAGTTGATCATAGCGTTGTTAAGGAAATAAAATGATTTTTGAGTATTTTTTATGGATATTTGCTAAAATCTCTGGATTTTTCGTTGACAGCGCAATCACTATCACGTTCTCTATAATTTTTATGTAATTTACACCTGAAAATACATTTCTGTACAAAATTTGAACTCTCTAAGTAAAATATTTTGGAAGATAGGGGGGGGGGGGTGGTCCATTTTGTATAAAAAATTCATTATATATTATATTTTATATATTATATTATATATAATATGTATAATATATTTATATATTTAATAGTATCAAATACATCCAAAATTATTTTGTTTTGTGTACGGAACCCTCGATTTTAGTGCGAGTGTAACTCGAACTTGCCCGATTTTTCATTTTTAATAACAAAAATAATTAAGACAGAAAAAAATAAAATTCGCTAGGTTTATTTCAATGATAGTTATAAATTAACAATAATAAATTGTTTAAACACCGTAGAAATATTAACTTCTAATAAATAATTTTTCTTACTCTAACTAGAGCCTATTTATTTGTAAAATTAGGAAAAAGTTGTATTTTTTTATGTTTATTTGTAAAAAATTAATTAATAATAACAATAATTTGTTTAAACGATTGCAAATTGTTGTTGTGGTTAATTTTACTGAATCCTTTTTTCATTTTAAATATAAAAAATATATAAGTCCGAAGAAACTACAACTTGCTGGATTGATTTGAAAAAGAGCTGTAAATTACGCCCAAAATACCCTTACTCCTTAAAGGTAAAGAAAAGGTTAATAATCACCTCATTGTAATTTTGACAAAAGGCTAATAATAAGGTTATTGTAATTTCGACAAAAGGCTAATAATGATCTCATTGTTATTTGGACAAAAGGAGAACAATAGACTCATTCTAATGCAGACAAAAGAGAACAATGCCAAATCTCCGCCCATTTTGAAACGAAACTATTCAGGTAAAGGGAAAAGGGACACTGTCAATTTTGACAAAAGGCTAATAATGAGCTCATTGTTATTTGGACAAAAGGAGAACAATAGACCCATTGTAATGCAGACAAAAGGAGAACAATAGGAGAACAATGCCAAATCTCCGCCCATTTTGAAACGAAAATTTTCAGCTAAAGGGACACTGGCAAATTATTATATAGGATTATATACTTTATATAGGTCAATCAATTTGTTTTGAGACAAAGAATATGAGAGGAACCTGAATATTCCCTAAAACCAATTTAGCCTAATTCCCATTTAACCTAAAAACATTTAACCTAAAATGCATTTAGCCTTAAAAGCATTTAGCCTAAATTTCATTAAACCTTACTCTCATTTAACCTAAATTCTATTAAACCTAAATCCCATTTAACCTAAAATAAATTTAGACTAAATGTCATGTAACCTAAATCCCACTTTACCTCAAAAGCATTCAGCCTAAATTTCATGTTACCTGAATTTCCTTTAACCTAAATCCCATTTATCCTAAATATCATTTAACCTAAATCCCATTTTAACTAAAATGCATTTAGCCTAAATTCCACTTTACCTAATATGCATTTAGCCTAAAACCATTTATCCCAAATCCCATTTTACCTAAATTTTATATTATATTTTAGGTAAAATGGGATTTAGGATATATGGTTTTAGGCTAAATGCATTTCAGGTAAATGGAATTTAGGCTGAATGCATTTTAAGTTAAATGGGCTTTAGGCTGAATGCATTTTAAATGGAAGTTAAATGGAATTTAGGTTAAATGGGATTTAGGTTAAATGAAATTTAGGCTGAATGCATTTTACGTTAAATGAGATTAAGGTTAAATGGAATTTAGGCTGCATGCATTTTAGGTAAAATGGGTTTTAGGTTAAATGACATTTAGGTTAAATGGCTTTTAGGTTAAATGGAATTTAGGCTAAATGCATTTAAGATTAAATGCATTTTAGATTAAATGCGTTTTTGGTTAAATGGGCTTTAGGCTGAATGCATTTTAGGTAAAATGGGATTTAGGTTAAATGGAATTTAGGTTAAATGGGTTTTAGACTGAATGTATTTTAGGTTAAATGAAATTTAGGTTAAATGGGTTTTAGGCTGAATATATTTTGCGTTAAATGAGATTTAGGTTAAATAGATTTTAGGTTAAATGGGTTTCAGGTGAAATGGAATTATGTTAAGTGCATTTTAGGCTGAATGCATTTTAGGTTACATGGGATTTAAATTAAATTAAATTAAGGTTAAATGGGTTTTAGGCTAAATGCATTTTAGATTTGTTGGGATTTAGGTTAAATAAAATTAAGGCTGAATGCATTTTAGATTAAATGCATTTTAGGTTAAATGAGATTTAGGTTAAATGAGATTGAGGTTAAATGAGATTTAGGTTAAATACATTTTAGGTTAAATGGGATTTAGTCTAAATGGGTTTTAGAGAATATTTATGCGCCTCGAATATGATTTTAATTCGTTTAGGTGAAATTTTTAGCGTGAAAATTTTTTTTGACAAAAAACGATATTTTTCGATGAATAAAACTAAAAAATCATGAAATCATCATCTAAATTTTATTAAAATCCGTTGAAACGTTTTTGAGATATCCTGGCGGCAAAAATGTACCACACACACAAAAACACACATCCGGACTTTAACTCAAGAATAAAAATTGGAACTTATCAGATGAAACGGAGTCGATTCAGACTATTTTTGTAAAATCGATAATATTAACGATCACAATGCTTCCTCTTTGAGGAAGAAAAATAATTAATTAATTTAAAAATTTAAAAAAATAATGATATTTGGTTAGAATCTACTAAAAAAGTAGAAAAAACATCATGAAACATCAAGGATAGTAAATAAATATGAAGAAAATGAATAAATGTTTGTTCTCTTAATCTCATAAACTGTTAAAAATTGTAAAAAGTAAAAAAAAGAAATTTGGTTGAAATCATCTAAAGAATTAGAAAAAAAACATAAGAAACATTAAGGATATTAAAAAAATAAGAAGAAAATAGAAAAATGTTTGTTTCCGTACTCTAACAAACTGTAAAAAAATGAAAAAAGTACAAATTTACTGTAATTTGGTTAGAATTTACTGAAAAATTAGTAAGCAAGAATCATGAAACATCAAGAAATTTAAATAAATAAAAAGAAAATGGAAAAATGTTTGTTTCCTTAATCTAACAAACTGTAAAGAATTCAATAAAGTAAAAAAAAAATTGGTAAGAATCTACTAAAAGACTAGAACGAAAATATTTTCTCTCTTGTTCACTCTCATACGTTGCCATGGTAACCTGCAGGCTGCCAGGAGCTGTGACCGTACCTTTAATCTACCAAAATATAAAAATATGTAAAAAGTACAAAATTAAAAAAAATTTGGTTTTGATCTACTAAAGAATTAGAAAATAAACATAAGAAACATTAAGAAAATTAAATAAATAAGTAGAGAATGGAGAAATGTTTGTTATAAGTCTAACAAACTGTAAAAAAAATGTAAAAAGTAAAAAAAAATAATGAAATTTGGTAAAAATTTACTAAGAAATTGGAAGGAAAACATCATGAAGCATTAGGAAAATTAAATAAATAAGAAGGAAATGAAAAAATGTTTGTTTCGTTAATCTAACAAGTTGTAAAAACATGAAAAAAGTATAAAAAATAATAAAATTTAGTTAAAATCTACTAAAAAATTAGAAAGAAAACATCATGAAACATCAAGAAAATTAAATTAAGAAGAAAATAAAGAAAAGGTATTTCCGTAATCTAACAAACTGTAAAAGAAATGTAAGAAGTACAAAAAAAGAAATTTGATTTGAATCATCTAATAAATTAGAAAAAAACATAAGAAACATTAAGAATATTAAATAAATAAGAAGAAAATAGAAAAATGTTTGTTTCCTTACTCTAACAAACTGTAAAAAATTGCAAAAAGTAAAAAAAATAATAAAATTTGGTTAGAATCTACTTAAAAATTGAAAAGAAAACATCATGAAACATTAAGAAAAGTAAATAAATAAGAAGAAAATGAAGAAAAGTTTTTTCCTTAATTTACCAAATTGTAAAAAGTAAAAAATGAAAGAAATTTGGTTTAAATATTATACAGAATTAGAAAATACACAAAAGAAACAGCAAGAAAATTAAATAAATAAGAAGAAAATAGAGAAATGTTTGTATTTAGTTTAACAAACTGTAAAAAAATGTAAAAAGAAAAAAAATAATGAAATTTGGTTACAATTTACTAAAAAATTGGAAGGAAAACATTATAAAGCATTAAGAAAATTGAATAAAAATGAATAAAATGAAAAAATGTTTGTTTCCTTAATCTAACAAACTTTTTAAAAAAAGTAAAAAAAATATTGAAATTTGGATGGAATTTACTAAAAATTAGAATAAGAAAACATCAGGAAACATTAGGAAAATTAAATGCAAAAGAAAATGAAGAAAATTTTTTCCTTAATCTATCAAACTGTAAAAAAATTTTAAAATTTAAAAAAAAAAAAATTTTTGGTTAGAATCTACTAAAAAATTAGACAAAAACATCATAAAACGCCAAGAAAGGTATATAAATAAGAAGAGAATAAAGAAATGTTTGTTTCCTTAATTTACCAAACTTCAAAAATATGTAAATAGTTAAAAAATAAAAGAAATTTGATTTAATTCTACTAAAGAATTAGAAAATAAACATAAGAAACATCAAGAAAATTAAATAAATAAGAAGAGAATCTAGAAATGCCTGTTTTTAGTCTAACATACTGTAAATAAATGGAAAAAGTAAAAAAAATTAAAATAATGAAATTTGGTTAGAAAATACTTGAAATTAGAAAAAAACTACATGAAGGATTAGAAAAATTAAATAAATAAGATGAAAATGAAAGATGCTTGTTTCCCTAAACAACCCAATAAGAAATTGACCACTGGGGCAGTAACGTCCCAGTACTGTCCAGTACTGATCAGTACTGTCCAGTACTGATCAGTACTGTTACAATACTGGCGCCCAGATTTTGCACCAAGACTGGCACAACCTTGGGATGATAACGTTTTTTCAGTACTGCTTTGCCAGTACTGGTGCAGTACTGGTTTCCATTACTGGTACAATACTAGTGAGACTCTGTAAATAGGTAAAAAAATTAGTTTATTTAACAATTTGCTTGTATAACGATAAAATCCTTTTAAACTTTTGTTTAACGTACATTTATAATTATTTAATAATTTTTGTACACATATAACACTTATAAGTATTAACGAAAAATCCGCACGCTCGCTTGGGAATCGAACTCTGAATCTTATGCACGCAAAGACGACCCTTTAACCGACTGAGCTAACACGATTACTATTTAAAAGTTTATCTGTATAATAATTGTAATTAATAATTCAAAAGTAAAATTTAAATGTTTAATAATCACTGTGTAACAAAAAATGGTCATGTCCCCTCTAAAAAGAGGGGTTAAAGTTTCAAAAAATGGCTTTTTCGGTACTTTTTGCAGTACTGTCAAAAGAATACGAGATGACATAAAAAGCTTTGATCAAGCTTTAAAAAAAGCTTAAACCTTCAACTTTAAGATCCAATACTGAAAAGTTATGTAACAATTGCGTGGAAGATGAATTTCCGTGAACCTTCTCACTCATAATCGAAATTTTAGTCAATATAACGATTGTGTTGAAGTACGTAACGTTACAAGAATAACGTTGGACTTAGAAAATTTCTAATGCAAAAATTTTTTTCTCCATAGCGTACTTCACGCGTAACACATAAACTACAAAACTTTAAGCACAAATAATTCAGAGGGCATTTAAATTACTACAAATAATAATGATGATCATCAAAATTAGTCTTTGGAAGGCAATAATTATTAACTGAGAATAAAAATTTTAAAGTTTTTTATTTAAATTTAACACCTATCTTAAATGACTTATTATGAATTCTGAATTTTTTCTCACGGATCATTCGAATAATCATAAAAAAAGACGCAAATAAAGATGATCATCATCAAAATTAGTTAATCGGAACATCAACGTTAAAAGCACTCAAAACAAAATTTTAAGTTTTTTTTCAAATATAGAAGGCTTTTTCATTGACTTATTATGAACTCTAAATTTTCTTCCCCGGGTCATTCAAATGGTCATCAAAAAAGACGCAAATAAAGGTGATCATCATCCAATTTAGTTGAGCGGAAAGCCATCGTTATTGCACTCAATAAAAAATTTCAAGTTTTTTTTTTCAAACATAGGACGGGTTTTCATTGACTTATTATGAACTCTGAATTTTCTATCCCGGGTCATTCAAAAGGTCATCAAAAAAGACGGAAATAAAGGTGATCATCATCCAATTTAGCTGAGCGGAAGGCCATCGTTATTAGAACTCAATACAAAGTTTCAAGTATTTTTTCAAATATAGACGGCGTTTTCATTGACTTATTATGAACTCTGAATTTTCTACCCCGGGTCATTCAAATGGTCATCAAAAAAAAGGCAAATAAAGGTGATCATCATCCAATTTAGTTAAGCGGAAGGCCATCGTTATTGCACTCAATAGAAAATTTCAAGTTTTTTTTTTCAAACATAGGACGGGTTTTCATTGACTTATTATGAACTCTAAATTTTCTTCCCCGGGTCATTCAAATGGTCATCAAAAAAAACGCAAATAAAGGTGATCATCATCCAATTTAGTTGAGCGGAAAGCCATCGTTATTGCACTCAATAAAAAATTTCAAGTTTTTTTTTTCAAACATAGGACGGGTTTTCATTGACTTATTATGAACTCTGAATTTTCTATCCCGGGTCATTCAAAAGGTCATCAAAAAAGACGGAATTTAAAGGTGATCGTCATCCAATTTAGTTGAGCGGAAGGCCATCGTTATTAGAACTCAATACAAAGTTTCAAGTTTTTTTTTAAATACAGAAGGCGTTTTCATTGACTTATTATGAACTCTAAATTTTCTACCCCGGGTCATTCAAAAGGTCATCAAAAAAGACGCAAATAAAGGTGATCATCATCCAATTTAGTTACGCGAAAGACCATGGTTACTAGCACTCAATACAAAATTAAAATTTTTTTTTCAAACATAGGACGGGTTTTAATTGACTTATCATGAACTCTGATTTTTCTATCCCGGGTCATTCAAAAGGTCGTCAAAAAAGACGGAAATAAAGGTGATCATCATCCAATTTAGTTGAGCGTAAGCCCATCGTTATTAGAACTCAATACAAAGTTTCAAGTTTTTTTTCATATATATAAGGCGTTTTCATTGACTTATTATGAACCCTGAATTTTCTACCCCGGGACATTCAAATGGTCATAAAAAAGACGCAAATAAAGGTTATCATCATTTAATTTAGTTAAGCGGAAGATCATCGTTAAAAGCCCTCAATACAAAATATTAAGTTTTTTTTTCAAATATAGAAGGCGTTTTCATTGAATTATTATGAACTCTGAATTTTCTTCCCCGGGTCATTTGAAAGTTCATAAAAAAAGACGCAAATAAAGGTGATCATCATCCAATTTAGTTGAGCGGAAGACCATCGTTAAAAGCCCTCAATACAAAATATTAAGTTTTTTTTTCAAACATAGGAGGCGTTTTCATTGAATTATTATGAACTCTGAATTTTCTACCCCGGGTCATTTGAAGTTTATAAAAAAAGACGGAAATAAAGGTGATCATCATCCAATTTAGTTGAGCGGAAGGCCATCGTTAAAAGCCCTCAATACAAAATATTAAGTTTTTTTTTCAAATATAGAAGGCGTTTTCATTGACTTATTATGAACGCTGAATTTTCTACCACGGGTCATTCAAAAGGTCATTAAAAAAAGACGGAAATAAAAGTGATCATCATCCAATTTAGTTGAGCTGAAGGCCATCGTTATTAGAACTCAATACAAAGCTTCAAGTTTTTTTTTCAAACATAGGACGGGTTTTCATTGACTTATTATGAACTCTGAATTTTCTACCCCGGGTCATTCAAATGGTCATCAAAAAAGACGCAAATAAAGGTTATCATCATCTAATTTAGTTGAGCGGAAGGCCATCGTTATTAGCACTTAATACAAAATTTCAAGTTTTTTTTTCAAATATAGAAAGCGTTTTCATTGACTTATTATGAACGCTGAATTTTCTACCCCGGGTCATTCAAAAGGTCATCAAAAAAGACGGAAATAAAAGTGATCATCTTCCAATTTAGTTGAGCGGAAGACCATCGTTAAAAGCCCTCAATACAAAATATTAAGTTTTTTTTCAAACATAGGAGGCGTTTTCATTGAATTATTATGAACTCTGAATTTTCTACCCCGGGTCATTTGAAGTTTATAAAAAAAGACGGAAATAAAGGTGATCATCATTCAATTTAGTTGAGCGGAAGGCCATCGTTAAAAGCCCTCAATACAAAATATTAAGTTTTTTTTCAAAGATAGAAGGCGTTTTCATTGACTTATTATGAACGCTGAATTTTCTACCACGGGTCATTCAAAAGGTCATTAAAAAAAGACAGAAATAAAAGTGATCATCATCCAATTTAGTTGAGCTGAAGGCCATCGTTATTAGAACTCAATACAAAGCTTCAAGTTTTTTTTTTCAAACATAGGACGGGTTTTCATTGACTTATTATGAACTCTAAATTTTCTACCCCGGGTCATTCAAATGGTCATCAAAAAAGACGCAAATAAAGGTTATCATCATCCAATTTAGTTGAGCGGAAGGCCATCGTTATTAGCACTTAATACAAAATTTCAAGTTTTTTTTTCAAATATAGAAAGCGTTTTCATTGACTTATTATGAACGCTGAATTTTCTACCCCGGGTCATTCAAAAGGTCATCAAAAAAGACGGAAATAAAAGTGATCATCATCCAATTTAGTTAAGCGGAAGACCATCGTTAAAAGCCCTCAATACAAAATATATAGTTTTTTTTTCAAATATAGGAGGCGTTTTCATTGAATTATTATGAACGCTGAATTTTCTACCCCGGGTCATTCAAAAGGTCATCAAAAAAGACGGAATTAAAGGAGATTATTATCCAATTTAGTTGAGCGGAAGGCCATCGTTATGAGCACTCAATACAAAATTTCAAGTTTTTTTTTCAAATATAGAAAGCGTTTTCATTGACTTATTATGAACGCTGAATTTTCTACCCCGGGTCATTCAAAAGGTCATCAAAAAAGACGGAAATAAAAGTGATCATCATCCAATTTAGTTGAGCGGAAGACCATCGTTAAAAGCCCTCAATACAAAATATTAAGTTTTTTTTCAAACATAGGAGGCGTTTTCATTGAATTATTATGAACTCTGAATTTTCTACCCCGGGTCATTTGAAGTTTATAAAAAAAGACGGAAATAAAGGTGATCATCATCCAATTTAGTTGAGCGGAAGGCCATCGTTAAAAGCCCTCAATACAAAATATTAAGTTTTTTTTTCAAATATAGAAGGCGTTTTTATTGACTTATTATGAACGCTGAATTTTCTACCACGGGTCATTCAAAAGGTCATTAAAAAAAGACGGAAATAAAAGTGATCATCATCCAATTTAGTTGAGCTGAAGGCCATCGTTATTAGAACTCAATACAAAGCTTCAAGTTTTTTTTTCAAACATAGGACGGGTTTTCATTGACTTATTATGAACTCTGAATTTTCTACCCCGGGTCATTCAAATGGTCATCAAAAAAGACGCAAATAAAGGTTATCATCATCCAATTTAGTTGAGCGGAAGGCCATCGTTATTAGCACTTAATACAAAATTTCAAGTTTTTTTTTCAAATATAGAAAGCGTTTTCATTGACTTATTATGAACGCTGAATTTTCTACCCCGGGTCATTCAAAAGGTCATCAAAAAAGACGGAAATAAAAGTGATCATCATCCAATTTAGTTAAGCGGAAGACCATCGTTAAAAGCCCTCAATACAAAATATATAGTTTTTTTTTCAAATATAGGAGGCGTTTTCATTGAATTATTATGAACGCTGAATTTTCTACCCCAGGTCATTCAAAAGGTCATCAAAAAAGACGGAATTAAAGGAGATTATTATCCAATTTAGTTGAGCGTAAGCCCATCGTTATTAGAACTCAATACAAAGTTTCAAGTTTTTTTTCATATATATAAGGCGTTTTCATTGACTTATTATGAACCCTGAATTTTCTACCCCGGTTCATTCAAAAGGTCATCAAAAAAGACGGAAATAAAGGTGATCATCATCCAATTTAGTTGAGCGAAAGGCGATCGTTATTAGAACTAAATACAAAATTTCAAGTTTTTTTTTCAAACATAGAACGGGTATTCATTGACTTATTATGAACTCTGAATTTTCTATCTCGGGTCATTTAAAAGGTCATCAAAAAAGACGGAAATAAAGGTGATCATCATCCAATTTAGTCGAGCGAAAGGCGATCGTTATTAGAACTCAATACAAAATTTCAAGTTTTTTTTTCAAACATAGAACGGGTATTCATTGAATTATTATGAACTCTGAATTTTCTACCCCGGGTCATTCAAAAGGTCATCAAAAAAGACGCAAATAAAGGTGATCATCATCTAATTTAGTTGAGCGGAAGACCATCGTTAAAAGCCCTCAATACAAAATATTAAGTTTTTTTTCAAATATAGGAGGCGTTTTTATTGAATTATTATGAACTCTAAATTTTCTACCCCGGGTCATTTAAAAGTTCATAAAAAAAAACGGAAATAAAAGTGATCATCATCCAATTTAGTTGAGCGGAACGCCATCGTTATTAGAACTCAATACAAAATTTCAAGTTTTTTTTCAAACATAGGACAGGTTTTCATTGACTTATTATGAACTCTGATTTTTGTATCCCGGGTCATTCAAATGGTCATCAAAAAAGACGCAAATAAAGGTGATCATTATCCAATTTAGTTGAGCGGAAAGCCATCGTTATTAGAACTCAATACAAAGCTTCAATTTTTTTTTTTCAAATATAGAAGGCGTTTTCATTGACTTCTTATGAACTCTGAATTTTCTACCCCGGGTCATTTAAATGGTCATCAAAAAAGACGCAAATAAAGGTGATCATCATCCAATTTAGTTGAGCGGAAAGCCATCGTTATTAGCACTCAATACAAAATTTCAAGTTTTTTTTTCAAACATAGGACAGGTTTTCATTGACTTATTATGAACTCTGAATTTTCTGTCCTGGGTCATTCAAAAGGTTATTGAAGAAGACGCAAATAAAGGTGATCATCATCCAATTTAGTTGAGCGGAAAGCCATCGTTATTAGCACTCAATACAAAATTTCAAAATTTTTTTTTCAAACATAGGACAGGTTTTCATTGACTTATTATGAACTCTGAATTTTCTATCCCGGGTCATTCAAAAGGTTATTGAAGAAGACGCAAATAAAAATGATCATCATCCAATTTAGTTGAGCGGAAGGCCATCGTTATTAGAACTCAATACAAAGCTTCAAGTTTTTTTCAAATATAGAAGGCGTTTTCATTGACTTATTATGAACTGTGAATTTTCTACCCCGGGTCATTCAAAAGGTCATCAAAAAAGACGGAAATAAAGGTGATCATCATCCAATTTAGTTGAGCGAAAGGCGATCGTTATTAGAACTAAATACAAAATTTCAAGTTTTTTTCAAATATAGAAGGCGTTTTCATTGACTTATAATGAACTCTGAATTTTCTATCCCGGTCATTCAAATGGTCATAAAAAAGACACAAATAAAGGTCATCATCATTTAATTTAGTTAAGCGGAAGACCATCGTTAAAAGCCCTCAATACAAAATATTAAGTTTTTTTTTCAAATATAGAAGGCGTTTTCATTGAATTATTATGAACTCTGAATTTTCTACACCGGGTCATTTAAAAGTTCATAAAAAAAGACGCAAATAAAGGTGATCATCATCCAATTTAGTTGAGCGAAAGACCATCGTTAAAAGCCCTCAATACAAAATATGAAGTATTTTTTTCAAATATAGGAGGCGTTTTCATTAAATTATTATGAACTCTGAATTTTCTACCCCGGGTCATTTAAAAGTCCATAAAAAAAGACGGAAATAAAGGTGATCATCATCCAATTTAGTTGAGCGGAAGGCCATCGTTAAAAGTCCTCAATACAAAATATTAAGTTTTTTTTCAAACATAGGACAGGTATTCATTGACTTATTATGAACTCTAATTTTTGTACCCCGGGTCATTCAAATGGTCATCAAAAAAGACGCAAATAAAGGTGATCATCATCCAATTTAGTTGAGCGGAAAGCCATCGTTATTAGAACTCAATACAAAGCTTCAATTTTTTTTTTTCAAATATAGAAGGCGTTTTCATTGACTTATTATGAACTCTGAATTTTCTACCCCGGGTCATTTAAATGGTCATCAAAAAAGACGCAAATAAAGGTGATCATCATCCAATTTAGTTGAGCGGAAAGCCATCGTTATTAGCACTCAATACAAAATTTCAAGTTTTTTTTTCAAACATAGGACAGGTTTTCATTGACTTATTATGAACTCTGAATTTTCTGTCCCGGGTCATTTAAAAGGTTATTGAAGAAGACGCAAATAAAGGTGATCATCATCCAATTTAGTTGAGCGGAAAGCCATCGTTATTAGCACTCAATACAAAATTTCAAGTTTTTTTTTCAAACATAGGACAGGTTTTCATTGACTTATTATGAACTCTGAATTTTCTATCCCGGGTCATTCAAAAGGTTATTGAAGAAGACGCAAATAAAGGTGATCATCATCCAATTTAGTTGAGCGGAAGGCCAACGTTATTAGCACTCAATTCAAAGTTTCAAGTTTTTTTTCAAATATAGAAGGCGTTTTCATTGACTTATTATGAACTCTGAATTTTCTACACCGGGTCATTTAAAAGTTCATAAAAAAAGACGCAAATAAAGGTGATCATCATCCAATTTAGTTGAGCGGAAGACCATCGTTAAAAGCCCTCAATACAAAATATTAAGTATTTTTTTCAAATATAGGAGGCGTTTTCATTAAATTATTATGAACTCTGAATTTTCTACCCCGGGTCATTTAAAAGTTCATAAAAAAAGACGGAAATAAACGTGATCATCATCTAATTTAGTTGAGCGGAAGGCCATCGTTATTAGAACTCAATACAAAATTTCAAGTTTTTTTTCAAATATAGAATGCGTTTTCATTGACTTATTATGAACGCTGAATTTTCTACCCCGGGTCATTCAGAAGGTCATCAAAAAAGACGGAAACAAAAGTGATCATCATCCAATTTAGTTGAGCGGAAGGCCAACGTTATTAGCACTTAATTCAAAGTTTCAAGTTTTTTTTCAAATATAGAAGGCGTTTTCATTGACTTATTATGAACTCTGAATTTTCTACACCGGGTCATTTAAAAGTTCATAAAAAAAGACGCAAATAAAGGTGATCATCATCCAATTTAGTTGAGCGGAAGACCATCGTTAAAAGCCCTCAATACAAAATATTAAGTATTTTTTTCAAATATAGGAGGCGTTTTCATTAAATTATTATGAACTCTGAATTTTCTACCCCGGGTCATTTAAAAGTTCATAAAAAAAGACGGAAATAAACGTGATCATCATCTAATTTAGTTGAGCGGAAGGCCATCGTTATTAGAACTCAATACAAAATTTCAAGTTTTTTTTCAAATATAGAATGCGTTTTCATTGACTTATTATGAACGCTGAATTTTCTACCCCGGGTCATTCAGAAGGTCATCAAAAAAGACGGAAACAAAAGTGATCATCTTCCAATTTAGTTGAGCGGAAGGCCATCGTTATTAAAACTCAATACAAAATTTCAAGTTTTTTTTCAAATATAGAAGGCGTTTTCATTGACTTATTATGAACTCTGAATTTTCTACCCCGGGTCATTCGAAAGGTCATCGAACCAGACGCAAATAAGGGTGATTATCATGCAATTTAGTTGAGCGGAAGATTAAAAATTTTCTATTGAGTGCTAATAACGATGGGCTTGCGCTCATCTAAATTGGATGATAATCACCTTTATTTGCGTCTTTTTCGATGACCTTTTGAATGATGCGGGGATGAAAATTTAGAGTTCATAATAATTTAATGAAAACGCCTCCATTATTTGAAAAACAAACTTGAAATTTTGTATTGAGTGCTAATAACGATGGGCTTCCGCTCAACTAAATTGGATGATGATTACCTTTATTTGTTTTTTTTTTTATGACCATTTGAATGACCCGGTGTAGAAAATTCAGAGTTCATAATAAGTCAATGAAAACGCCTTCTATATTTGAAAAAAAAACTTGAAATTTTGTATTGAGTGCTAATAACGATGATGTTCCGATCAACTAATTTTTATGATGATCATCTTTATTTGCGTCTTTTTTTATGATTATTCGAATGATCCGTGAGAAAAAATTCAGAATTCATAATAAGTCATTTAAGATGGGTGATAAATTTAAATAAAAAACTTTAAAATTTTTATTCTCAGTTAATAGTTATTGCCTTCCAAAGACTAATTTTGATGATCATCCTCATTATTTGTGCTTAAAGTTTTGTAGTTTATGTGTTACGCGTGAAGTACGCTGTGGAGACAAAAATTTTTGCATTAGAAATTTTCTAAGTCCAACGTTATTCTTGTAACGCTACGTACTTTAACTCAATATATAACGGAGGAGAATTCCTAAGGTCGTAAAAGATTCCTTTAATCATAATAGTTTGAAACTTTATGTATGTGTGTTTTTTGTGTCACTGATTACTAATTGAAGGTTACATCAAAAATTTCAAAATGGCGGATCCAATATGGCTGATGCATTTTCCAAAAATTGACCTTTTAAATTCGTTTAAAATTAAAGAAGTACCCTCATTTTTCATTTTAAAATATAAGAGTATTTATAGTTGCTCAAAACCCTTGAACATTTCCATAAATTGATAATAAATTCTTTTGTTCGACAGGAAAAAATTTTAAAAGTTAAAATCCACATGCCTTTTTGATGGATAGGAAAAAATTGTTATGTCTAAATTCCACGAGGAAATCCTGGAGGAATTCCACGTGGATTTTGAGTCAACAGGACAAAAATTTTGAAGTCTAAATTTCACGTAGATTTTTAATCAAAAGAAAAAAATTTTTAAAGTCCAAATTCCACGTGCCTCTTTGATCGACAGGAAACCATTCTTAAAGACTAAAATCCACGTTCCTCTTTGATCGACAGGAAAAAATTGTAAATTCAATTTCCACGAAGAAATCTTCAAGGAAATCACGTGGATTCTGTTGTAGTTCTGTTGTATTAAAGTTCTGCCAAACAAAAGTTCGACCAAATGAATTGCCAGACAGTTGAAAGTTCTATCACTTGGAGATTGTACATAATAAATATTTGGATACATACAGATTCTATCACATTAAAATTCGGGTTCGTAAACAGTCTGTCACATGCAAATTTGGTTGCATGAATTATAGGTTATATTTTAATTCTGTTAAATAAAAGTTCTGCTAAATAGAGATTCTACTACATAAAAGTCGAGATAAATGGAAATTTGCTTAAATATAAAGTTTGCAGTACACAATTTCTAACAATTGTAAATTCTATTAAATAATATTTCTAAAATATAGAAATGATTCCGAACAAAGATTCGAATAATTAAACTGTCTATTAAATAGATATTGTGTTAAATAAAAATCCCGCCTATTAGTATTTCTGTTAAATTGTAATTCTGTCATATTTAAATTCGGCTAAGTGGATATTTTATCAAATTAAATGTCTGTGGTGTCTAGAATCTAACAAATTATAATTTATTGGAATAAAAATTACAAAATACGTAAATAAGGTTATGTAAAAATTCTGGCACACAAAAGTCAGGTTATCTGACGTTTACATTAAACGTTAATTCTGTTAAAAGCAAATTCGTGAACAAAAGATTTCTCTTTAAACAAACTTCATTTTAATAAAAAGTCATATTAATAAAAAAATTCTAAACTTCAATTTCTAGTATTTGCAAATTAATTTTAACAAAAATTATAATAAGTGATAATTCATTTTTAAAACTTTTCGTCTAACTGCGCGTTTTTATAAATACTAATTCGAAGAAACAAATATTGAATAAAAGAATCTTTCTGCTATATGAAATTCGACATCTAATATTCTAGATAATCAACTTTAGGGACCATCACAACGTCTCCTTTTTGATCGACAGGAAACCATTCTTAAAGTCTAAAATCCTTGTGTGTCTTTGATCGACAGGAAACAATTTTTAAAGACGAAAATCGACGTGCCTTTTTATTTAAGAGGAAAAAATTTTTAAAGTCTAAATTCCACGAGAAAATCTTTAAGGAATTCCACGTGAATTTTTGATCGGCAGGAGAAAATTTTTAAAGTCCAAATTCCACGTGCCTTTTGTTCGACAGGAAACAATTTTTAAAGTCCAAAATCCTCGTGCCTTTTTAATCGAGAAAAAAATTTTTAAAGTCTAAACTCCACGTGCCTTTTTAATGGAGAGGAAAAAATTTTTAACGTCCAAATTCCACGCGCCTTTTTGATCGAGAAAACAAATTTTAAAGACGTAATTCCACGTGCCTTTTTGATAGACAGGAAACAATTTTTAAAATCCAAAATCCATGTGCCTTTTTCATCGACGGGAAACAATTTTTAAAGTCCAAATTCCACGTGCCTTTTTGATCAAGTGGAAAAAACTTTAAAAGTACAAATTCCACGTGCCTTTTTGATCGAGAGGAAAGAATTGTTAAGTCTAAATTCCATGAGAAAATCCTTGAGGAATTCCATGTAGATTTTTGATCGACAGGAAAAAAATTTTAAAGTCTAAATTTTAAAGTCTAAATTTTGCGTTCCTTTTTGATCAACAGGATAAAATTGTAAAGTCTAAATTCAAAAAGGAAATCCTGGAGGAATTCCATGTGGATTTTTGATCAAAAGAACAAAATTTTTAAAGTCTAAATTTCACGTGCCCTTTTGATAGGCAGAAAAATTTTTAAAGTCTTATTCCACTTCCCATTTTGATTGTGAGGAACAATTTTTAAAGTCCAAACTCCACGTGCCTTTTTGATAGAAAGGAAAAATTTTTAAAGTCTAAATCCACGTGCCTTTTTAATAAATAAGAAAAAAATTGTAAAGTCCAAATTCCACGTGCCTTTTTGATCAAGAGGAAAAAATTTTTAAGGTCAGCTTACTTTGAAAAACGTGATTTTTTTAATACATTTTATTTATAATACAAAAAATGTTAAGTAAAAAATTTTTTTACATATGATAGTACATACATGAAGTTCATTGAAATTTTTTATTTTTCAAAATGGCGGTCTTGAAAATGGCTGCTGAAAGTTATCTGCTTCGTAGATGGATGAGATAATTTCTTGGAAAATAATTATCTGAAAGCAAAAAACAAAACGGTTTCATGTTCTGTATCAAATTGGCTATGGCATTTCTTAAAGCAGCTCTGTGATCCTTAGACGCTTCAGTAACTTCTAGCTCAGCTCGATCAACACGTCTGTTGTTGGCCCTATCAGCAAAGTGCCTTGCTCCCCACTCTTTTATACCTGCTTCTCGGTCTTGCTGACCTTCGGGACTAATTCTATACTATTTCTACGAGTATACAGTAGCCATTTATGAAAAAAAAAATTTTGTTTTTATTAAAAATTGTTCAGAGCAACCTGGCCTTAAAGTCTAAATTTACGTGCCTTTTTGATCAAAAAGAAAAAAATTGTAAAGTCCAAAATCCACGTGCCTCTTTGAACGACAGGAAAAAATTGTTAAGTCCAAATTCCACGTGCCTTTTTGATGGACAGGAAAATTTTTTTTAAGTCTAAATCGACGTGGCTTTTTGATGGAATCGTTTCATATTTACATTAACACATAATACAATTGAAAGAAATGAAAATATAACTGGGGAAATTAAAAAATAACCATAAATTTCCTTACCGTACTGATAAATACAACAAAGAAACAGATAAAACAAGGACGAATCGACCTGCAGAATGCAAATCTTCATGTTGTAGAAATTAATATTTATAGATTAAACTGGAAAAATGTTGCTTTGATTTTAACTGCATTAAAATAAAAAATCGGGCAAGTTCGAGTTACACTCGCACTAAAATCGAGGGTTCCGTACACAAAACAAAATAATTTTTAATATATTTGATACTATTAAATATATAAATATATTATACATATTATATATAATATAATATATAAAATATAATATATAATGAATTTTTTATACAAAATGGACCACCCCCCCCCCCTCCTATCTTCCAAAATATTTTACTTAGAGAGTTCAAATTTTGTACAGGAATGTATTTTCAGGTGTAAATTACATAAAAATTATAGAAAACGTGATAGTGATTGCGCTGTCAACGAAAAATCCAGAGATTTTAGCATATATCCATAAAAAATACTCAAAAATCATTTTATTTCCTTAACAACGCTATGATCAACTTCTACAATCATGTTCTCTACCATTTTTCTGTAATCAACACGTGAAAATACATTTGTGTACCAAATTTGAACACTCTAAGTCAATTGTTTAGAAGTTATGGGAGGGGTGATACGGTCATTTTTTAGCATTTTTTTTAAATCGTTGGTTTTTGCTTAAAAACACTATGATAACGATCTGCAACAAAGTTCTCTACAGTTTTTCTGTAATCTATATGGCAAACTACATATGTATACCCAATTTCAGCACTCTAAGTACAATAGTTTGGCAGATATGGAGGTGGCATTGTACACTTTTAGTGTATTTTTGCTAAAAAAAATTACCGTATCCCCCCCCCCCCCTTATCTTCCAAACTATTTGAGTTAGGATGCTGAAATTTGGTACACGTATGTAGATTTACGTGTAGATTACAGGAAAATTACAGAGAAAGTGATGATTATAGCGCTGTCAAAGTTATAACACTAAACTATGGCCCATATGTTAAAAAAATGGTCAAAAATATTGTTATTTCCTTGACAACGCTATGTTCAACACATACAATCATGTTCTCTATAATTTTCCTATAATCTATACGTGAAAATACATTTGTGTACCAAATTTGAATTCTTTAAGTCTAATAGTTTGGAAGTTCAGGGGGGGGATACGACCATTTTTTAGCTGTTTTTTTTTGCTGAAAAACGCTATGATAACAGCCTACAACAAGGTTTTTTATAGTTTTTCTGTAATCTACACGTCAAACTACATATGTGTACCAAATTTCAGCACTCTAAGTACAATAATTTGGCAGATAAAAGGCAGGAATGGTACAAATTAAACGCATTTTTCGAAAAAATGACCGTATTCCCCTCTTATCTGCCAAAATATTTGACTTAGAGAGTTCAAATTTGGTACAAAAAAGTAGTATCATATGTAGATTACAGAAAAATTA
This sequence comes from Ganaspis brasiliensis, assembly GCA_037103525.1. NCBI lineage: Eukaryota > Metazoa > Arthropoda > Insecta > Hymenoptera > Figitidae > Ganaspis > Ganaspis brasiliensis. Next base: position 707,367 of record JAZKLR010000091.1, on the reverse strand, counting down.
TAGAGATTGTTGTGGTGATAGCGCTGTCAAAGAAATAGCAAAAGTTATCAGTAAAAAAATATCAAAATTTCTCAAAAATCTTGTTATTTTCTTGACAACGCTATGATCAACCCCTAGAATCATGTTCTCTATAATTTTCCTTTCATCTACACGTGAAAATACATATGTGGGCCAAATTTAAACTTTCTAAGTCAAATAGTCAAATAGTTCATCACGTGATGAACCGTGATGTTCTCTGGGACCCCACCCCCCCTCGATTATCACGTGACTTTGAATAACTATAAAAATTACTTAAGGCCAGGTTCCTCCAAACAATTTTCAAAAAATCTAAAATTTTTTTCCCGTAAATTGCTAGAAATTACCCTAGAAATAATATAGAATTAGTCCCGAAGGTCCGCACGACCGAGAAGTAGATATACAAGAGGGAAGAGCGGTGAGCGCTAAGCGGTAAATCCGGCCGCTCGAGCGGCCACATAAGCGTCTAAAGATTACAGGACTGCAGCAAGAAATAAAAAATTCTTGAAAATGACACCTATGACGACCAGGAGGAAGTTGTGTACGCATCCGGATTGGATACATGTGTAAAATTCACTTTTTTTTACGATTTTTCACGAACAAAAACTTTAATCGCTTTTTTCTCAAAACCACGTTTTTCTCGAAACAACGTTTTTTGAACTGGGTGTCACTCTTATTTAGAAACTATTGCACTTATCAACATGAACTAAACGTCATTTTACTCTTCAAATGTCTCTCTATGGTGTGAACTAGAACCGAAAATATTCATTATTATTTAAAAAAGTTATAAACAATTAAAAGTGAAAAAAAGGGTTAAAAATTTAAAAGTCCCGCTATTTTGTTTTTTTTTTTTTGGTCAAAATGTTTCATTCTAGTTCACACCATAGCCATTGTCATACAGAATAAAAAACCATTTTGATTTTTGCTTTCAATTGAATGGATTCAGAGATATCGTGACACCCACCAACAAAAGGGATTTTTTTGAACAGCCATTTTCGGTGTCGCCATTTTGAAAAAAAAAAAAATAATTTTTTTTCAATTAGTATTTTTATGTGTCTTTGTATATATGAAAAAAAGTTTGATTCAACATTTTTTTTTTTGTAATATCAATAAAATAAGTGAAAAAAACACGTTTTTTGGAGGAACCTGGCCTTAAAATACTGAAGGCATTTAAACAATAAGTTTACAGACTCTTTATTGCAAATTCCTCGTTCATTTAAATTAGAAGTCCGTTTTTATATTCTTTATTTTTTTCCTATATAGGACATTCTTTCTCAATTAGGCAACCCCTCTGTGCATTTTAATTTTCAAGATAGAAGACTTTAAATTAGCTTAAAATTTTTGCCAAAACATCAACTTTTTGATATCGTATGGTGTTTTTTATTTCCACCTAAGGGTTGAAAATTATCATGCATAAAGTCCAAAAAAACCCACAGAAAGTATAAAAATTATGCAGAAAATAAACGAAAAAATAAAACTTATAGTCTAAATAACTAAGAGATTTAAATAAAATACTTAATCACATTCAAAAAAATAATCGAACCTTACCAAGCATTATAATAAGGAACAACCCTTCATAACACAGCCATACAAAAAAATAAAGTTCCATGGCCTGGGTATGGGACCCATATTTTTCTATGTATTTTGATGCGCTGAATCCGAATTGGCCATCAGAATTGGTCCAGCTGGTTTGATTTTGGACCTAACCTCAAAATTAATAAAATGCCACTTTTTGTTATTTAGAATCTGAACCAGATTTAACTTTAATACATGACTAAAGCCAATAGAAAGCTTCATTTATGACCTTTAAAACTTTTTTAAAGATTGTTCTACGATGATTTTTAACGAAGATTTGATTTTTTACATAAAATAATTTTTTTTCATAAGTTACTATATTCACGCATTTTTAACATTTTAAAAAATCATATGTTAAGTAAAACATCATATCTTCGTTATAAATCATCGTAGAACAATCTTTAAAAAACTTTTTAAAGGTCATAATTCAAGCTTTCTATCGGCCCTAGTAATGTATTAAAGTTAAATCTGGTTCAGATTCTAAAGAACAAAAAGTGGCATTTTATTAATTTTTAAGTTAGATCGAAAATCAGACCCGCTGGACCAATTCTGATGGCGGATTCGGTTTCAACGCATCAAAATACATAGGAAAATATGGGTCTCATACCCAGGCCAGGGAACTTTTTTTTTGTGTGGCTGTGTAGTCGTCCCCTAAACACGAATTAAAAAAATAACAAATATTTTTAAACAAGTAAACAAAAAACAATCTTTAGAGGATTCACAAACTTTGAAATTCAATAAGAATAAAAACCTATAAAAAATTGTCAATTTTTTGGATTAAAGATTAAGAGAAGATTTTTAAGGGTGGTGTTCGATGCTGAAGGGGCAAGTTTCATAGAAATCTTATTCTTAGTAATATTTAAAGTTTGTGAATTTTCTAAAGAATGTTTTTGTCTACTTGTTTAAGAATTTTTATTAATTTTTGAAAATTCATGTTTAGTGGATGATTTTGAGGGTATTCTTTCTTATTATAATGCTTGTTCAGGTTTTTTTTTTAATGCGATTAAATAATTTATGTAAATCTCGTAGTTATTAAGTCCTATAATTTTTAGTTTTTCGTTTATTTTTCGAACAATTTTTATATTTTTTGGAGGTTTTAAGCGTTTAAGCATGATATTTTGCAGCCCTTAGCTGGAAATAAAAAACACTATACGACATAAAAAATTGATGTTTTGACGAAAATTTAAAACTATAGTAACGCCTTTTATCTTGAAAATTAAAATATTATTAAATTTTATTAACTAATTTTACTAATTAATTAAAATGCGCAGGGGGGGTGGTTGAATCGAGAAAGAATGACCAATATTATACGGAAAAACTTCCTTACTTATAGAAGATTATTTCGAAACAAAAAAATAAAAAAATCTAAGTAGTAGAGCTATGAGAGTTCCAGCGCACAGTGACGATTTTCGCCACCAGGTGGCGCCCTAGTCAGTTACCTGCATTGGATTTTTAGCGTTCTGTTGATAAATTACCGTCGGTCGGTAATGCAGATTTCGCGTGTGTTACCTTGTGTCAGTAATGCAGATTACTTGCTTGCTCGACGGTAAGGTTGATTTCCGAAATCAGTTACCCTTAGTCGGTATTACCATATGTTGGCATTCTCTTGGGGATTCTCCTACGTCATTTTAAATTTTAACCCTTACTTTTGCGCGGGAATTTAAAAGTTACCTCTACTTTTAGGTTTTTCAAGCGGGGGATTTCTCCATAGACGGCGCTGCAATCAAATCGCACCAAGTTGAACTTAAAATCTTAACCTTTCTAATTTGCATAAACTGTGTATTGTTGTTAACTTTTACCTTAGGATTAATTGCATTTGTTTATGACCCCATCCATCTGTACAATTTGCATAAACAATAAATTGTTGTTAACTTTTATCTTAGAAATAAGTTACATGTCTTTGGTACTACCACCCACTGTCCACCTAGTATATGTTTTCAATGTATGTTTCATGTGCCTAACACACCACCCCCCACCCACCCACTTACCAACCTACCACCCACTTAGTATATGTTTTGACAGAAACCATTCTATTTCCAACACCACCCACCTACCAAACCCAAAATGTATTGGGACTTAAATTTTCAAAATACCGAGATTAGCGGGTAGATTAGGGGGTGGGTCACGTTGGGCCTGACTTGACGTATGGTGCGCAACAAAATGCGCGTGGCCAATGTGAACGGATACTCAAGCGATGTATATTCGGTCTAGCTTAAAAAAGAAAGGTCCACGATGCCCCTAAAGGCCTAAGCAGATGAAAATACGGTTACGGGACAAAAGCATGAGACAGAAAAAGACAGAAACAGTATCTGTCCTTTATTATCTCAAGCCCCGCTCCCGTAACCGTATTCATTGTGCTTTGGGCTTATAAGCCAAAGAGTTTTGCTATTTTTCTCTTCCTCTATCGCTGTTACTGACGCATGAAATAGAAAGGGACAAGGAGAGGAGGATGAAATGGCTGCACTCGAGTTGGGTCCGCGGTTCGGTCCCAGTATGCGGCTGTAGGGTTACTCATACCCCCTCTCCTTGCCCACTCAGCCATTCCTTGTCTCCTTCTACCTCTCTACTTTGATACTGTGTACCTTCATTTTCCCTGGGCGGCTCCTCTAACTCCCGGCAAATTTTTTCAAACATGATTTTCCCTTCACACTTTCCCCAGGCATAGGACTGGCCACTTAGCAGGAGGAAAATTTGGATTACTCAATATGTAATTTTCTAAAACATAATCACAAAATTTTTTTACTCTTTCATCTGATGGCTGAATTGACATCAAATCTTCAATAAAACAATTGTCTACATCATTCGGATTTAAAAAAGCAAGGCCAAAAAAGTTTTTCAAAAAAGAACCGATTTCTGAATTTTTTTTTCTATATTCAATACTCAATCCTAACTCCTGAATTTTTCGCCACCAACTTTGACCCAAATGAAATCGACAACCGCGTATTAAAGAATTCGGAAGGACTTGAAAAATAGCTGAATGAATTGAAAGTTCAAAGTCTACATAAATAATTTTAGGATTAAATGTTAAATTATGTTTAGCACATTCGGAAATCAAATAGCTGAATGCAGTAGAATAAGAATTAAATTTTTTAGACGTAAGAAGAAAAGTTACTAGAGGAATGTACAGATTTTCGTGCAATCCAACTATCGTAAATACTTGACAAAACTGTTTCGGACAACTGTAAAAAGTACCATCAACGAAAATCGTGGACAATTTACATAAAAAGTTTAAATTCATTATTGAAGAAAACATTATAATATTGGTTGTTTTATCATTTACAAAGAGAAAGTTTTCTTGTTTATTTGTTTCAATTTTAATTATTAGGCGTCTAAAGTTAGAAAGTTTAAGAAAATTGCAAAAACGCTCGATTTATTTGTCATTTTGTAAAGAAATAACAACAATAAGATGTTTAAACAAATTATGTAACATGGTAAAACATAAACAATAATATATATTTTAATAATAACATCAATGAATGAAGAAAAAGCATTTAAAATAATAATTAATATTTTTTTTAATAAATTCCAGGTTTTTTTACGTTTATGGGGTTTGTTTACAGTCGTATAAAAAATAGTTGAAATAATTTATTTAATAAATATACGAAAGATTTTTATTATTTGGTCATTCATGAACAAAAATATCGTTTACAGAAAGAAAAAGGTCAATTTTTCACGATTTTATGTCAAATTTACGAAAAAGTGCATTTTTCCTATGGGAATTCAATGGTAATTTTCAAGGGCTTTGCGGCACGGGTTAATATTAAAAAATAAAAATATAAAAAAATACGTATCTCATATTTTTCGCCAAAGAACAAAATTGGGGGGTAAGGTTTATGAAAATCGAAATTTTTTTTTTTTGGCCACCCTAAAGTACACTCTCTAAGCATCGAATGCGGTTTAATGTAACAAGTGTCACGTACACGTAGAAGCCCTTAAAAATGGGGGTGGATGGAAACAAGGAGTGGCTCAGTGAGCAAGGAGAGGGGGACTGAGTACCCCTTCAGCCGCATTTTGGGACCGAACCGCGGACCCAACTCGAGTGCAGCGGATGAAATTGCCACATCGTTTTAAAATTTACTTTCTCCTTTCAGTACAAATGTACTAAATTTTACAGTTGTAAAATACATAATTTACTCTCCACCAACAGAAAATGCATTGGAACTGTAAAAAATTTAATTGTATTTTGTATTGTGACACTATAAAAAATAAATCGCTTTACGTAACACATAGTAAATTTTAACGTATTATGATGAAAATATTCGGTCCGATAAATAAATATTTCACTTATAAATTTCTTATTAGAAAGTAAAGGATTAGGTAAAGTAGTAAAAACACATTGATAGTAGTATTTATTATGATTAAATAATTTTATTTTAAGAATAAATAAACTTCATAAAATATATTTTATACAAAGAAAGTATAAATACATTTTTTAAATATGTTTAAAATAAATTTATTAAAAGCATTTCTAATCAACGCGCGTATTTTGACCAATCGCACTTATGCCTGTACTTTATGTTGTCAGCAGTCAGGTTCGCCAACCAAAAAACAAAAAATGCTGCGTTGCAGCACCTATTTTTAATTATTCATATCCGAAAAGAATTTTTTTTAAAAACACTTAGGTTTCATTTCCTTTTATACCACAATATTTCTTATGATTTTATATTTATTGTTCATAAAAAAATCTATTCTAAAGAAAAAAATACTGTGGTTAAGTTAGCACTATTTTATTTTGTTAAGTTGGTGTATAGTAACAGCCAAAAGTTTCTTTATTTTACTAAATGTTTAAATTATATGATATTTATATTTTATAATTATAAATTACTTTTGATAAAAGTAAAAATTGTTTTTTTTCAGGAAAACTAATACCTCCCTGTCGAAAGAAAAACACTGAAAAATCACTGAGACAGAACCACTGAAATCCCAGTTGTTTTTAAGTGGTTTCTCAGTTGTGATTTGGGACAATTCGCCACTGAAAATATCTATTGTAAGGGTTGATTTATGACAGTTGGCCTGGAAGTCCTAAACCGTTTTATGGCCTTTACCCTCATAAAATGGAAGGATAACCTTTCTTTTTTACAATTTTAAATAATTTAAATTATTTATTCCAATATTATATTTGTTGTTTAAGAATTTAGCCACTTATATAAATATATGTTATTACTATTAACATAATACAAACTTCTATTCAAAAATCCAAAAATGACATCAGTTTTTTAATATCTGCTACCGTTTATGAGATACGATATTATTCATTTAAATTTAGGATTTTTGGGGAAATTTTTATATGTACGTAATTGTTAGAACTTACAGATTCTAAATTTAAAAGGAACAATTTTCTATCATTAAAATTTAAACAATTTTATTTGTTAAGAAACAAATTTTTCACAGGTCAATTTTTAATATATTCAAGGCCTCGTAGAAGGGTCGAGAGAGATCATAAAACTTATCCTGAATTTAATTAAAAATCGGGAACAAAAATTTCTCTAATTTCGCATTAATAAATTTAAAAATTAAATATTAATATTCTACGTGTTCGAACGATAAAGAATATCTAAAAATTTCCTCAAAAAAGTTATTTTTCATAATAATAAAAATAGCTTTGAAAATTTACTTTCCTTCAATTTTAATAGTTTTTAGAATTTTTTTTATATTCCTAATCGTGAAAATAAGTAGATTTCATATTTTTATTTTTGAAATTTTAATTTTTGAAATTGCAAAAGTTTTAAATCATAAAAATTTTGGGTTACGGGAACCATAAAAGGAAAAAAAATTACAATCAGGAATCGGTGTTCGACATGAATTTCCAAGTCAAATTGCTTGTAAATTTTTTTCGTTAAAGAGTCAAAGTTTACTCCCCTACAAAACTACTTGGCATTTAAAACTATTGTACTATTGTTACCTTAACTCCAAAAAAAATTCTATCTGAAGATATGCAGGTCAGACCACTGAAAAATCACTGGGCCAGTGGTTTTTTCAGTGGATTTTGAGTGGTTTACTTTCGACAGGGCTAACCTTTTAAGATAACTCTTTATTAATGTTCACAAAAACACTCGATATGGGATTTACATGTTAATTGCATTTAACTTTTTCACAATTTAACTTTTTCAAAAGTTAACTTTAACTTTTCCAAAAGTTAACTTTAACTTTTCCAAAAGTTAACTTTAACTTTTCCAAAAGTTAACTTTAACTTTTCCAAAAGTTAACTTTAACTTTTCCGAAAGTTAACTTTAACTTTTCCAAAAGTTAACTTTAACTTTTCCAAAAGTTAACTTAAACTTATTCGAAAGAAATCTCTAAACAATTGGATGCTTTGAGATTACTATATAGGTTGAATATAGGTTGATCTTATAAATTCTCATTAATTCTTCAAATTGCGAATTGTAAAATTATTTACCTTTATCAGTTTGTAATTTCTTTGGAATGCGCATTTCCCACGTAATATACGTAGAAAACGTAGAAAGCTAGGTAATATAATGATACTGACTTTTGAAGTACTGATTCTAAACTGGTATAGTGCCAGTATGTATGTACCTTTTTATTACATTTGTATGACGTACTTGTATCGTACTAGTATTACACTTGTATGCAATTCATAAAAACTTTAAGATTTTCAGTTAGTACGCGTACTAAATAAATATGGAGTCATACCAAAGTCGTACTAATCTAGCATCTTGAAAAATAATTTGAAAATTTGAGTACATAGTAAGATTATAATCCAAGTACAGGGCCAGTACATCATACTGTTGAAAAAAAGAGTAGGGGAGACCGAGGAGGAAAGTAACAGAGGTGGAAAGTAACAACGCTTATAACTTCTAAACCAATCAACGAAGAGACATGGTCCCAAAGTAATTTTTTGTTCAGTTTTACCCCCTCTACCTTCCTCATATCATGCGCGAGCTGGTTTGGGAACCGTATGTCTGATATTGACATGTTGTGCAAAAATTACGATAAAAGTAAGTTTCTGCCTAAATTTTCAAAATATCATATTTCTTTGATTTTATAGATATTTCGTGCTTTTCGAAATTTTAAAGCTGAATTATCTACCTTTAGGTTGTACTTGTGTATAATTAAAGAATATAAAATACTTTTGTGTAATTTAAACTTGTTTTTTGAGATCCAAGGAAAAGAGGGATGAGGTGGAAAGTAACACGTTGTTACTTTTCTCCTTACGCCATGCTTTATTTTTATAAACATCCTCCTTTTTTATAACTATGTGATTTTATATGTTGATTTCATATGATTCATATAATGAAATATTGAACTTTTGATTGGTATTTTTTTTATAAACGATGCTTTTTAACGTCATAGCTGTGGAACGAATATTAAATAGATAAAAAAAGTTTGATTACAAAAAAGTGTAAAAATATGTGCCAATTATGTACAAAATGTAGTTAATATTACTTTGTCTTTTTTATATGTTCATAATAAAAATAATTTTAATTAATAGCAGTTTTATATTGGAAATGTTAGCCTTAATTTTTAAGTGTTACTTTCCTCCTTCGTGCTGTTACTTTCCACCTCAAGGGTGAGGAGGAAAGTAACAACCAAAGAGCTGATTAAAAAGTCCTGCTGTTGACTATCTAATTATTATTTATGTTTAATTCTAATTTTATTTAATAGGTGAAGGTCCAAGCTTTCGATTAGTATGTTTACAGAACTTATCCGACAAATAGTTTTGATGTTATCATCAAAAAACTGATTTTTGTTACTTTCCTCCTCTCCCCTATGCACATACTGGCACTGACTGCACCAGTTTAATGCAAGTAACTAAACGTGATTAAATGTACCTGAACTGACTTATGCCACATTATGTAGAAATGTAGAAAGGTAAATTACATAGGTAATATACGTTAATGAGAAATCGGACAAACATTAAAAAATGTCAAAAATTTTTTAAATTTTGAGAAATGATATTATTTGGTACAACAAAAAAGCATGCAAAATTTAAAAATTTTTTGCTCAATAATTTAGAAGTTAAAAAAATTATTTATTTATCATGGTCTCTTATGAAGAAACGGTAACCAAGGTACTTTGAAAGTAAATTGCTAATAGATATCGATGCTAGATTTTCTTGGGCTAATTGTATTTAAAAGATGAATATTTCAGGTTTAATAAATCAAAAAACTTTGGTCACCATACCGATCATTTAAAAGCAAAAATGTTAAAAATACTAAAAAATTCTCAAGATTTTTCGAATTATTCAGTCTAGATGCGGCAACGCTGTAAAGCTGTCAAATGCAGTAAAGAACGTAGGTTACGTAAATTAGGTTTGAGTCAGGTAAGAAGTTCTGGCTACAAGCGCGCTAAATTAAAATTCATTCATATTAAAGTTTTTTCAATTCACTTACAGATTGTCAATTGATATTTATTTATAAATATTTAAATATAAAAAATAAATCTGATTATTGCATATTACGATACATTTTAGTTTATTAAATATTAAAGTACGCTATTTACCATTAAGTTAAAAATAAATATGGAAATAAATTTCCCCAAATTTTGTTTTCTTAGGTTTCCGAATCGTACAGTTACTGTCAAAAGTTTTGTTTTCTTCGGACAAAAAATGCTAATTTCTTATACTAAACATTAGTTTAATTAAAAAATGTTATCTTTAACTATTCCGAAAGTCACCCTGAACTTTTCTAAAAAATGACTTTAACTTTTCCTAAAGTTACCTTGAACTTTTCTGAAATACATGTAAAATTAAGATATACATATAAAGTTCAGCTTTTTTAACGCTTTACGTTATTAGCAGTGACATGGTCGATCTTGCACTAACTTGCCTAAACTTTTTTACCTTCTGTAGAGAAGATTTGAAACTAATTTAGGACATATTGACACGCTTGTACTGCTGACACTGTATATTGCGTCAGCGCATATAAGATCACATGGCATAATATAGACCAATCAGCAACGGAGTTACGAAGGTTTCAAATAGTGGAGGGGTTACATTTAAGAGAAAGACAAGGGCGGATCAAGCTATAGTGCTTCATGATATGTCGATATAATATCAAGATGATATTCTAAAAAAAATTTCCATACCCCAGTCAGAAATCGTACGTTTCGCGGACTTGACTAAAAGTTTTATTGAAGCGTTGACAAAACAATTAGAAATTTGTAACCTTATTAACCTGGCGTTTGGCAAGATGATATTCTAAAAAAAATTTCTATACATTTTACAAATATATATAGGTATATTTTTTACAAATATTTTTAAAATTAATTCTTTATTATTACTTTTAATATTAATTTAATAGTAAAGTTTTCTTAAAGTAGCGCATTTAAATGATTTATTTATTTATATTTATAATATTGTCAATAGGTCAATGTTTTTTACCTAAATTTGTTATGGAATTACTTAATTTATTGTCAAAAGTTACAAATAGAGTTTGAAAATTAATTTTTATTTAAATATTTCATGACAATAATTTCTTTAGAATTTAATGCTTTTTTATATATTTAGATTTATCCGCAAAAATGTAAATACAATCCATAGAATACGTTTTACTTATTATTGACAAAAATAACAAATGGGACTGTTTTAATTTTATAAGTACTAATATATACCCTTTTTGAATGGTTTAGAAGTAACCGTTACTTTACTTTTTACATCAAACAACTACACAACGGCTGTTTAGTAAGTCTTACTATTAAAGTCGCCTTTTCTATCCACTTTTCTCCGTGTAATTTTAAATTTTTCGCATTACTTTTCTAGAAAATGCAGCCCACCAAACTTGAACAATTAAAATAAGAAAAAAACGAAAAATTCACCTGTCTTTCTCACTTTTAATCTCCGTTTCTATTAATGGAAATTATCAAAATTTTAAAGCGGACATGTTTTTAATACCATTTTTGTAAGCGGACCCACAATTTTGGCCGCTAGCGTATTATTCAAAATAGCGACTGTCTGGAAGACAAACAGTGCATTATAGTCAAAATGACAAAATCAGTTTTTTAAAATAACTTTTTAAAACAAATTTTGGAACCTATGTTTACTAAGAAACTAGCTGTCGTACCCGTCTTCGACGGGTTTTAGTTCCTACTGATACATTTCAAGTTTTGTCTTTACATTGCTCAAAATCTTCTTTACAATAATTTATAAAATTCATAAATGTTTTATTTTATTATGTATTTGTTTATTTTCTACGATATTGTTTCTGAGATGTGTCACGTCAAAGTAAGCAATCATTCATCTTTAAAAATAATTTAAAAATCTCAAGAATAGTCTCATATTAAAGGATAATTTATATTCATAAGCATAATTTACTTAAAAAGGACCAGAAAAGCAAAAATCTTACGAAAATTAACAGTTTTGTATTGTTTCGTTTACATTATGTTATATTTATCATAAGAGTATTTATAATATATATTATAAAAATCTGTTTTAATTCCAACTTGAAAATTAAATGAAATTAATTTTATTTAATAAAATTTTTATTTCACATTAGTTACAAATATTAGAAGTCATGTACATACATTAGATAATGATAAAATTTAGAATATTTTTGATTGTTAGAAAAATTGTTCAATCTCCCTTTTTAAATATTTTTAAAGTTCTGTCAATTAAGGAACATTGTATAAAAGAAACAAATCTGAAAATGCACATTTTTAAAAAATATGTTGTATCTCACAATTTAAAATTTTAATTCAATTAATTACAATTTTTTATTTAAGTATTGATTTGTGTCCATTAAATAATTGAATTAAATATTTTAATATTGTAGTTGGTAATTTTACTATTAAGTAACTCTCAAATATTTGTATCTGACATTTTGAATTTGTTATTCTGAAATATATCCTTTCGACATCAAAATCTTAATCAAAGACCTCAACAATACCACTCAATTATGCTTCAAAGTAATTCGTTACAAACATAATTTTTTCTATTTTTTTATCCCGATAACAATTTATAATTTATCTCAGTTATAGAATAATAGTTTTGCAAAATTCTGCTTAAATGTGACGAAATCACATACAATACTCAATTTTTGCATTTTGTAGGAAATTTATTTTTCCATTTTATTTTTAATGTTGAAATATGAATTAATTTAATTATTTTTATCCAAATAAAAAAGCTAAGCACAAAGAGTGTTGGTGTTATCCATCAAAACATTATAAATATCATAATTCTCAATTTTTCGATTTTTTTGAAAAAGTGCCATAATTTCAGTTTAAAAAAATATTTTTTAATTGGGTTTGGCTGGAAATTATTATTTAGTTATTAATCTCTTATCAATTATTGTCGAAATAAAAAGCTATATGTACAGAGAGTTTAAGAGTGTTACATAAAAAAAAATAAAAAATATTAAATTTTTTGGTTTTTTGATTTTTTTGTACAAATGTTATAACTTTCGTTAAACTTAATATTTTTTAATAGGGTTTGGCTATAAATTTAAGTTACGCGAATACCTAACAGACTGCAAGATTTAATTTCATTCCGTGGAGCCGTCTTTGAGTGATGCCCGGACAAAATATCGCGGACATACATACATACATACATACATACGAACATACATAATTTTTTTAAACAGCATTTTTTGAAATTTTACTACTTAAAACGAAAAAATAAACACAAATTTCCAAGTTCTGTGCAATGTACAGACAAAAATCTGATTTTATTAATATAGATTATTTTCCATTTATCAAGAGCTATAACTGATAACTAGTCCGCTGCCATTTTAGATAAATGTCACGAACAAGAATGGGTAATATTTAAATTTAAGTTACTTTTTATGTATTTGATAGTTCATGTTTCAACCTTTTAAAATACAATTATTATAAAATAATACATAAGTTTGTGTTTTTAACATTGTACTTTAATTTTACAAAAAAAGAGGGAGGGGGCCTCAAAAAATTGTTGTGCCCTGGGTCTCAATTTGCCTTAATTCGGTACTAGATAAGCTACCTATCATTCTTGAAGAAACACTACGAGCAGCAAAAACTATCTACATGAAAGGTTGTGCAAAAAAAAGGAATGGTTAAAAAAATATTTGTTAAATGTACAAAATGTTAAAGAAATAGACTGTCCAGCAAGTAAAACTATTGAAACTGACACCTCATTGTTTTTATATGCACATCACATATCACAAACTAGAGAATGTGCTGTAAACAATGTAATGTCGCTCCGCAATTAGTTTCTCAAAACAGCAAATGAATCAAAAGTTCTATAGAAGGCTTTGATTATTAAGTTTGATTTTATTTATATTTTACACCACTCAAAAGTCCTCTTATGAAAATTGTAATTCTGTTTTGGAATTAATGTCACGTCGGAAAATTCCGAAAATAACATTAATCTATTTATATTAATTTTAAAATTTATTCGAGCCTACGAAGTTAATCGCAATAGCTCGGGACATCGATTACCTTTCTGGTGCTTTGTTCTGGTTTCCCTTTTTTTGTTATTAATTAAAATTTTATAAGTTTCCTAACAAGGAGGGAAACTATAACGCGAAAAAAACAATTTTGGAGTATCGCCCTTTAAAATAGGGGTACCCTACAAAAAGAAAAGAACGAGAAAAAAAAATATTAAAGGACCAATCCTAGCCCCAGTAACTAAACGGGCCCGGGATTGGGATTCTACACTGAAAAAATGAATAAAATTAAGGAAAGGAAAAGAAGAGTGAAAAAAAAATGAAAATAGAGAGTTACTTAAATGTTGAGTTTTTGTTTATTTAACTTACTTTGATTGGTCGTATTTGATGAACAAAATAGAATCCAGGAATCCTTAGAAAGTGGTACGGCACTGACGCTGTTGTTGAAGTGGGAAATCCAAAAATATTTGCATAAAATCACAAATAGTGATAAAATTCACAGACACAGGAACAGTCTTAATATGGAATAAAATATCCAACACTGATTTTAAAGAATAACAAAATCCAATATTAGAACTCGTAGCACATATGAAAATTGTGGGAAATGAACTTAACTTGACTTGAATTTACATTTGAAATAGTTTAAGATTGAAATAATGATTTCCGACTCTCCATTCTCGATGACAGTTTTTCGGAGTTTTCTGACACTCCATTCTCGATGGAAGTTTTTTGGAGAGTCTTTCAACTTTTCATGTATTTCCTTCCCTTAGCTTCTGAGAGAAGAAAAAGTGGGAAGATAAAAAAGAGAGAAACTAGGGGAGTCTTAGAAAACACCAATGAAGAAAGGCCCTAAAAGCTTCAGCGTGTAGGCGTGTGTTGAGGATAGAAAGAGAACGACGAAGAAGAACGGCGAAGAGAGAGAAAACCGATAATGAGGGGTGGCTATTGGGACTTGCATGCTTGCGTGGGAGTAGAGAATTCATTAGAAAAGCTCAGAAGTCAACCATTTTCCTAATTTTGATTTGGTCCTGAAATGTGTCTCAAAAGTCAGTGAGTGGAGAAAATCCGCCCTAAAGCACAGTAGTTCTTGTTGATGCTGCCCTCTGTACCACTTCCAAGGATCCTAGTTACAAATAATTCAAGACATATTTCTTACATAATTTCAAATATAAAATTGAATGTTAACAATGAATAATGTTGAAAATATAAGTAATACAATTTTTAAATTCAAATTTGTTTATAATATTAGTATTTTAACAATTTCAGATGAATATAGGTTTGATTTTGCCTAAATATTAATTATGTTTTATTATTTTAAAAGAAAAAGATTAATGTATATTGATTAATGCAATATTTAATTTTCCTAGATTTTCCATTTCTAGGTTATGTTTCTCATAGAGTGAATGTCGAGTATTCGTTTTATTTCTTTCAATTTAACTGAATTCAAATGAGAACTATCAAATTTTATATGTACATTCAATAAATTTTATGTCTCCATGTTTTTCAATTTTTAGGTTATGTTATAATAACTTTTAATTAATGAATAATTAATTTGACAAACATATTCAGTATAATATTCAATGCACAATCATTCAATAAAGAATAAATTTTAACTAAATCCATTGATACTGAAATGTTATTATTTAATTTATTTTTCATAATTTCTGAATTTTAAGGTTATGTTTGGGTGAAAATTTCATTATTGAATGATTGACATATTTATTTAACCTTAAAATTGCCATTAGACTTGTTCTATTAATTTTAAGAATGTTTTTAATTATGTTTTTGTTATTTCCTTAATTTTTACATTTTTGAGGTTATGTTACCTCGAGATACGTTTATTTTATAAAAGTTGATTAACAATTCTTATATGAATTCAAATTTAGTACTATTAATCTTAGAATTGATCTTAATCAATTGACATAACCCTTTTCTTTTGTTTTTCGCGTATGTTTCGTACATAACCTTAAATCTTTAAAAGTTTAATTGAAAATATTAAGTAGTTATAATTTACATCATTTAGCTAATTAATTTAAAGCGTTTTATAATTATTTTTAATTATTATTATTTTTAAATGCTATTGTGCTCACACACACACACACACACACACACACAAATATGTTTCAGTGTAAAAGAGTTAATAAAAAGGGTTGTAATGAATTTTTATGCATTTTAAGTATTCAATTAGAATATTCTGTAAATATTATTTTTTTGTTGAAATCGTAACTATTTTTTTCTTATACATGGGGTCATTTCGACGGATGTCTTTTTTATACATTATCATCATTTTCTTGGAAACACAGTGTGGGCCTGCACTCAAGGGCGGAAGTGAACACTTGTCCAAACTGAGGGCCAGCATCGCCTATAACAGAGTTTGTCTCAGCGCGACCCCTAATCTCAGAGTTTTTAGGGACTGTTTAGAAAATCGAGTCGTTAGCAAGACATCTGTTAACTATAAAGTCTTGTTTTTTCAAATGTATCGGAACTATGGCAAAACTCAGCAGGCTATGCTGTTCCTCCCTTTTCAAGAGATGGTCAAATTTATGTTTTTCGTTTCAGTGAAATGGGAAACGAAGATTTTAAAAAGATGAAAAAAAAACGGAGTGGCTCACGACGTTACATTAATTTGAAACAGTTTTTAGGAATAAATGAATTTGATAGTTTTAGAAATCAACGTGTTTTTACTATTTGACCCTAGTCTTTAGATTGAAATACGATATAAATATAATTAAAAAAGAACTTTTTTTTAAAAAAAATATTTATTTTTATTTTATATTGAATATTATAATTTAACTTCTACAAAAATTATTGACTGTTATTTTTATCTTATAATTTAATTATTATATCAAAAAAGTTAAAGTTAACCCAGTCGAGAATCCAGGACTTCGGTGGAGCATCCAGAGATATTCTTAATTTTGCTCGCGAAAATAAAAACACTTCAAATGATAATCTTTGTTTACATCTTGCCAAACGCCAGGTTATCGATATTATATCGACATATCATAAAGCACTATAGCTTGATCCGCCCTTGTCTTTCTCTTAAATGTAACCCCTCCACTATTTGAAACCTTCGTAACTCCGTTGCTGATTGGTCTATATTATACCATGTGATCTTATATGCGCTGACGCAATATACAGTGTCAGCAGTACAAGCGTGTCAATATGTCCTAAATTAGTTTCAAATCTTCTCTACAGAAGGTAAACAAGTTTAGGCAAGTTAGTGCAAGATCGACCATGTCACTGCTAATAACGTAAGCGTTAAAAAAGCTGAACTTTATATGTATAACTTAATTTTACATGTATTTCAGAAAAGTTCAAGGTAACTTTAGGAAAAGTTAAAGTCATTTTTTAGAAAAGTTCAGGGTGACTTTCGGAATAGTTAAAGATAACATTTTTTAATTAAACTAATGTTTAGTATAAGAAATTAGCATTTTTTGTCCGAAGAAAACAAAACTTTTGACAGTAACTGTACGATTCGGAAACCTAAGAAAACAAAATTTGGGGAAATTTATTTCCATATTTATTTTTAACTTAATGGTAAATAGCGTACTTTAATATTTAATAAACTAAAATGTATCGTAATATGCAATAATCAGATTTATTTTTTATATTTAAATATTTATAAATAAATATCAATTGACAATCTGTAAGTGAATTGAAAAAACTTTAATATGAATGAATTTTAATTTAGCGCGCTTGTAGCCAGAACTTCTTACCTGACTCAAACCTAATTTACGTAACCTACGTTCTTTACTGCATTTGACAGCTTTACAGCGTTGCCGCATCTAGACTGAATAATTCGAAAAATCTTGAGAATTTTTTAGTATTTTTAACATTTTTGCTTTTAAATGATCGGTATGGTGACCAAAGTTTTTTGATTTATTAAACCTGAAATATTCATCTTTTAAATACAATTAGCCCAAGAAAATCTAGCATCGATATCTATTAGCAATTTACTTTCAAAGTACCTTGGTTACCGTTTCTTCATAAGAGACCATGATAAATAAATAATTTTTTTAACTTCTAAATTATTGAGCAAAAAATTTTTAAATTTTGCATGCTTTTTTGTTGTACCAAATAATATCATTTCTCAAAATTTAAAAAATTTTTGACATTTTTTAATGTTTGTCCGATTTCTCATTAACGTATATTACCTATGTAATTTACCTTTCTACATTTCTACATAATGTGGCATAAGTCAGTTCAGGTACATTTAATCACGTTTAGTTACTTGCATTAAACTGGTGCAGTCAGTGCCAGTATGTGCATAGGGGAGAGGAGGAAAGTAACAAAAATCAGTTTTTTGATGATAACATCAAAACTATTTGTCGGATAAGTTCTGTAAACATACTAATCGAAAGCTTGGACCTTCACCTATTAAATAAAATTAGAATTAAACATAAATAATAATTAGATAGTCAACAGCAGGACTTTTTAATCAGCTCTTTGGTTGTTACTTTCCTCCTCACCCTTGAGGTGGAAAGTAACAGCACGAAGGAGGAAAGTAACACTTAAAAATTAAGGCTAACATTTCCAATATAAAACTGCTATTAATTAAAATTATTTTTATTATGAACATATAAAAAAGACAAAGTAATATTAACTACATTTTGTACATAATTGGCACATATTTTTACACTTTTTTGTAATCAAACTTTTTTTATCTATTTAATATTCGTTCCGCAGCTATGACGTTAAAAAGCATCGTTTATAAAAAAAATACCAATCAAAAGTTCAATATTTCATCATATGAATCATATGAAATTAACATATAAAATCACATAGTTATAAAAAAGGAGGATGTTTATAAAAATAAAGCATGGCGTAAGGAGAAAAGTAACAACGTGTTACTTTCCACCTCATCCCTCTTTTCCTTGGATCTCAAAAAACAAGTTTAAATTACACAAAAGTATTTTATATTCTTTAATTATACATAAGTACAACCTAAAGGTAGATAATTCAGCTTTAAAATTTCGAAAAGCACGAAATATCTATAAAATCAAAGAAATATGATATTTTGAAAATTTAGGCAGAAACTTACTTTTATCGTAATTTTTGCACAACATGTCAATATCAGACATACGGTTCCCAAACCAGCTCGCGCATGATATGAGGAAGGTAGAGGGGGTAAAACTGAACAAAAAATTACTTTGGGACCATGTCTCTTCGCTGATTGGTTTAGAAGTTATAAGCGTTGTTACTTTCCACCTCTGTTACTTTCCTCCTCGGTCTCCCCTACTCTTTTTTTCAACAGTATGATGTACTGGCCCTGTACTTGGATTATAATCTTACTATGTACTCAAATTTTCAAATTATTTTTCAAGATGCTAGATTAGTACGACTTTGGTATGACTCCATATTTATTTAGTACGCGTACTAACTGAAAATCTTAAAGTTTTTATGAATTACATACAAGTGTAATACTAGTACGATACAAGTACGTCATACAAATGTAATAAAAAGGTACATACATACTGGCACTATACCAGTTTAGAATCAGTACTTCAAAAGTCAGTATCATTATACTCGTATAGTAGTAGTATAATGCAATGGTACGTATTGTACGCTGGTTATCTGGGTAGATATACATACATTATACATTTGACATGTAAATTACCTAGCTTTCTACGTTTTCTACGTATATTACGTGGGAAATGCGCATTCCAAAGAAATTACAAACTGATAAAGGTAAATAATTTTACAATTCGCAATTTGAAGAATTAATGAGAATTTATAAGATCAACCTATATTCAACCTATATAGTAATCTCAAAGCATCCACTTGTTTAGAGATTTCTTTCGAATAAGTTAAAGTTAACTTTTGGAAAAGTTAAAGTTAACTTTTGGAAAAGTTAAAGTTAACTTTTGAAAAAGTTAAATTGTGAAAAAGTTAAATGCAATTAACATGTAAATCCCATATCGAGTGTTTTTGTGAACATTAATAAAGAGTTATCTTAAAAGGTTAGGTATTAGTTTTCCTGAAAAAAAAAAACAATTTTCACTTTTATCAAACGTAATTTATAATTATAAAATATGAATATCATATAATTTAAACATTTAGTAAAATAAAGAAACTTTTGGCTGTTACTGTACACCAACTTAACAAAATAAAATAGTGCTATCTTAACTACAGTATTTTTTTCTTTAGAATAGATTTTTTTATGAACAATAAATATAAAGTCATAAGAAATATTGTGGTGTAAAAGGAAAAGAAACCTAAGTGTTTTAAAAAAAAATTCTTTTCGGATATGAATAATTAAAAAAAGGTGCTGCAACGCAGCATTTTTTGTTTTTTGGTTGGCGAACCTGACTGCTGACAACATAAAGTACAGGCATAAGTGCGATTGGTCAAAATACGCGCGTTGATTAGAAATGCTTTTAATAAATTAATTTTAAACAGATTTAAAAAATGTATTTATACTTTCTTTGTATAAAATATACTTCATGAAGTTTATTTTTTCTTAAAATAAAATTATTTAATCATAATAAATATGTTAAAAGATAGTAATATATTTCTAAAAATTTCAAATAACGCGCGCATTATGAAAGCATGCGTACTTGCGTTTGACATTATAGCTCCAGGACGTATGCGACGTATGTAAACAAATATGATGGCCGGATCTTTTAGGTTATGTCTAAAAGGTCAGCTTTGTACGCTTTATAATACCGATAATATCATTATATTATTACACTTATCATTATTTACAGCATATTTGATAATTCTTTTTTAATATAATTGTTGATATAAAATTTAGAAGATATAGACTGCTCAGCGCTTTTAGGAATGTTAAAAAAGACTCATTGTTAATTACATGTACAATCCATTGTATGTGATTCGATAAATGAGCTGTAAAGAATGTAGTAGCTCTTCGAAATTGTTTTCTAAATTTATATATTGAAACTGTAGAATGTATTCTAGGTGTTATTCAAATAAACCCTACTACTATCAATGTGTTTTTACTACTTTACCTAATCCTTTACTTTCTAATAAGAAATTCATAAGTGAAATATTTATTTATCGGACCGAATATTTTCATCATAATACGTTAAAATTTACTATGTGTTACGTAAAGCGATTTATTTTTATAGTGTCACAATACAAAATACAATTAAATTTATTACAGTTCCAATGCATTTTCTGTTGGTGGAGAGTAAATTATGTATTTTACAACTGTAAAATTTAGTACATTTGTACTGCAAGGAGAAGGTAAATTATAAAACGATGTGGCAATTTCATCCTCCTCTCCTTGTCCCTTTCTATTTCATGCGTCAGTAACAGCGATAGAGGAAGAGAAAAATAGCAAAACTCTTTAGCTTATAAGCCCAAAGCACAACGAATACGGTTACGGGAGCGGGGCATGAGATAATAAAGGACAGAGACTGTTTCTGTCTTTTTCTGTCTCATGCTCTAGTCCCGTAACCGTATTTTTATCTGCTTAGGCCTTTAGGGGGATCGTGGACCTTTCTTTTTTAAGCTAGACCGAATATACATCGCTTGAGTATCCGTTCACATTGGCCACGCGCATCTCGTTGCGCACCATACGTCAAGTCAGGCCCAACGTGACCCACCCCCTAATCTACCCGCTAATCTCGGTATTTTGAAAATTTAAGTCCCAATACATTTTGGGTTTGGTAGGTGGGTGGTGTTGGGAATAGAAAAGTTTCTGTCAAAACATATACTAAGTGGGTGGTGGGTTGGTGGGTGGGTGGGAGGGGGTGTGTTAGGCACATGATACATACATTGAAAACATATACTAGGTGGACAGTGGGTGGTAGTACCATGTAACTTATTTCTAAGATAAAAGTTAACAACAATTTATTGTTTATGCAAATTGTACAGATGGATGGGGTCATAAACAAATGCAATTAATCCTAAGGTAAAATTTAACAACAATACACAGTTTATGCAAATTAGAAAGGTTAAGATTTTAAGTTCAACTTGGTGCGATTTGATTGCAGCGCCGTCTATGGAGAAATCCCCCGCTTGAAAAATCTAAAAGTAGAGGTAACTTTTAAATTCTCGCGCAAAAGTAAGGGTAAAAATTTAAAATGACGTAGGAGAATCCCCAAGAGAATGCCAACATATGGTAATACCGACTAAGGGTAACTGATTTCGGAAATCTACCTTACCGTCGAGCAAGCAAGTAATCTGCACTACTGACACAAGGTAACACACGCGAAATCTGCATTACCGACCGACGGTAATTTATCAACAAGACGCTAAAAATCCACTGCAGGTAACTGACTAGGGCGCCACCTGGTGGCAAAAATCGACACTGTGCGCTGGAACTCTCATAGCTCTACTACTAATCTATAACGTCTTTCTTTGAGAAAAAACACTTTTTAAGTTTAATTTTAATGTTTGAGGTATTTTCTCTTCATATTAATTATTTTTTATTGCACATATCGAAAGTTTGAGAAATTTGAAATAAATTTCGTTTTTAGCATACTATTACTCATTTTTTTGTTATTAACGGAGAAAAACGAGTTCAATAATTTATAACTTTCGTAATTTTTATCAAACCACGAACTACAAAAAAACACGTATGTTTATGCTCCAATAAAGATTTTAAAAAAATTATTCCAAGCAAATCTAATTTTTGAATGAAGATAATCCGAAGCATTCCAGGGAATGTAGAACTAGAAAGTCTCTGTTTTTAATAAAAATTTGCAGTTAAAATATCACGTGATCAGAGGGGAAACCCCCTACCCTCCCCAGGTGATGAACCGTGATAATTTTCATGACACCCTACCCCCCCTTGTTAGCTCACGTGATTTATGGACGACCCCTAACGTTGTTTGTAGTTTCACCTTGGCTAATTCCAATAAAAAAGAAATAACATGTATTTCCAAAATAATAAATTACAAAATTACAAACCAGCTTTCCTAATGAAAATATAAAGAATAATAATTATTTCAGAAAGTAAGTTACAAAAGTATAATAAAAAAATGTTAATTTATCAATAAAATTACAAGTGAATAATTAAACGAGCTTATTTTTCACACGCGTGTAATAAAGAGAAAATGTTAAATTTGTAGATATTATGAAAAGTTACAGGTTCAGAATAATAATCATATATTTATTAACCTTGTTGAGGGTTCATTTTCCTTAAGTGACAAATTCTCAACATTTCCCTCTTTATTTGTTTCTTCTTGAGTTCTTTTTGCGCCCTTAGAACCACCATTTATGTTTGTTTCCATTTTTCAGTTTGACATAAAATTTGACGTTTGTAAATAAAAAATAGATCGTATTTACATAACGAGACTAGACGATCAAAAACAAATGATTTACGATAAACGTCGATCGACAAAAATTTGGAGAACCGAGTGAAGTCGATCGAGACAGACGATTTTCTCGGCTCGAATGCATCACTAATCTTTTTTAATCGTTTGAATCGGTCAGGAAATTTGGCTGATGTCAATCGGTAAATTTTAATTGAGATAGTTTTCATTTTATAGTTTTGAATCGGAGTCGGTAATCTAAACTGCTTCTTCGTATTGACGCTTCAAATTTGAATCGGTGCAAACGTATAAGAACAGTCAATAAGAAATTATGAATTTAATGCACATGTGAATGCAATGAATCAGAAATATTTATTGAGTTTAAACGAATAGTAAAAGACAGATTGACTTTATTTTTGTAGAAAAGTTGTGAATCGTACGTGTTTATAAGAGGGAAATGAATAAAAAAATGCGGATTTACTCGAAAACGCATAAATAGCGGTCTTTGACACGCGTTGGAGCGTCGATGTTAAAATATGGTGAATTTTTATTAAAACAATTTATTTTTAATTATATTAATTTTAGTGTAACCCGCTCTAGAGTCGGTGTGATAAGTTTTCATTATTGTGATCAGTGTTATTGTGTCAATTCAGCTAATTTTTCCTGAATATATGTTTGCTAGAAGATATGGCGGGAGAAAAGTATCTCAAAGTTGCTACAAGTTTCTGTGCTGTTTTCTTTAATATAAAACGTTGAAAGATGGATATATCAAATGTGAATAGAATGGTAGACTTTTTCAGTTTTATATATTGTGTTTTATGTGTGCATACGCAAAATGTATCTACCTAGGATTGTTCTATATCGAAAAAAAATACCCCTATTTTATTATTTTTTAATATTTATATAGGGCTCAAAGCGCTCAAAGTTTCCCATGCAAAATGCAAGGGAAAAAAAGACTTTTTCCTAGAAATAGTATAGAACCCTTGAAAATCAATATTTTTCAATCGCCCAACTCTGTTTCTCTTCAGGAGACTTCAAACAACAATGCCAAATTGTTTATTTAACAATTTTGTAATATAAACTATTTTTTATAGAGCCCCAAAAAACTCCATAAATTACAAAATTATGAAAAAATTGTTAAAAAATATTTTTTACTATTGTTGTTGTAATTGTTTTTTCCTATATTTTAAATAAATAACATAAATATTAATTTTTAATCATTATTCCATGTAATTGCTAATTTGTTTAAACAAATGATTATTATTTATTTACAACTTCTTAACAAATTGAGCTAGAGAGTAGCAACTTTTTCTTAATTTTGCAACTTATCGAGGTCATTGGAGCCAAATACGAACAAAAAATTTAAAATAATAATTTTAACGATTGTTTAAACAAATTATATTGTTTATTTTCAAGATTTGCACAAATTGAGCTCCAGAGTTGCTATTTTTTCTGAATTTTGCAATATTTTTAGGACTGTGAAGCCATGTACTAACAACAAACGATAAATAATAATCCTTGCGATTGTTTCAACAAATTATGTTGTTTATTATTAACTTTTTATTAAATAGAGATGCAGAGATGCAACTTTTTCTTAATTTTTCAACTTTTCGAGTTCAGTAAAGCCAACAAAAAAACTTAAAAATAATTTTCGCAATTGTTTAAAAAAAGTATATTGTTTATTATAAACTTTTTATTAAATGGAGCTACAGAGATGCAACTTTTTTGCAATTTTGCAACTTTTATAGGTGTATAAAAGCAAGTATTAGCAACAAAATGAGAAATAAATGAGAAAAATTGTTTAAACAAATTTTATAGTTTATAATCAACTTTTTATAAAATAGAGCTAGAGAGTTGCAATTTTCTCTAAGATTTGCATGTTTACTTATGTTGAGAGGTAGGAATAACTGTAAGACATAATTATAATTTAGTAAAAAACTTTAGAACTTTTATTTTTTTAATATAATAAATACATGTGTTGGTTATCACATCATTTTTTCGGATAACGTTTTTTTGTTACAGTTTTTAAACTGTTTTCGGTATTTTGCTTTTGATCCTTATTTCTCGTTATTAGTTTGTTAAAATCAGATAATAATTTAACGTTTCGCTCTGCATTGTCATTAATTAATTTTAGACAATTTACAATTTTTATACAAGCGTAAAAATCGACAATCTGATGACATAATGAGGAATGTTCCTCAAGAAAAGAAGTTTACATTTTAAAACGTGAAAAGAAGTTCATTGAATCATCGTTTATAAATTGATTGACACATTTTGGTCTTGCTAGCTTTATTAAATGAAAAGATAAAAATAAACACTATTGAATTGTTTAAACAATTGTTAATATTTATTTTCTCATTTTGTTGCTAATACTTGCTTTTATTCACCTATAAAAGTTGCAAAATTAAAAAAAGTTGCATCTCTGTAGCTCCATTTAATAAAAAGTTAATAATAAATAATATAATTTGATTAAACAATTGCGAAAATTATTTTTAATTTTTGTTGTTGGCTTCACTGAACTCGAAAAGTTGAAAAATTAAGAAAAAGTTGCATCTCTGTATCTCTATTTAATAAAAAGTTAATAATAAACAATAAAATTTGTTTTAACAATCGTATGGATTATTATTTTTTGTTTGTTGTTAGTACATGGCTTCACAGTCATAAAAAAACTGCAAAATTCAGAAAAAATTGCAACTCTGTAGCTCAATTTGTGCAAATCTTGAAAATAAACAATATAATTTGTTTAAACAATCGTTAAACTTATTATTTTAAATTTTTTGTTCGTATTTGGCTCCAATGATCTCGATAAGTTGCAAAATTAGAAAAAGTTGCAACTCCGTAGCTCAATTTGCGCAAATCATGAAAATAAATAATATCATTTGTTTAAACAATAGTTAAAATTATTATTTTAACTTTTTTGTTCGTGTTTGGCTCCAATGGCCTCGATAAGTTGCAAAATTAATAAAAAGTTGCAACTCTCTAGCTCAATTTGATAAAAAGTAATAAATAAAAACTAATAATTTGTTTAAACAAATTAGCAATTACATGGAATAATGATTAAAAATTAATATTTATGTTATTTATTTTAAATATAGGAAAAAACTCTCATAAAAATAGTAAAAAATATTTTTTAACGATTTTTTCATAATTTTGAAATTTATGGAGTTTTTTTGGGGCCCTATAAAAAATAGTTAATATTACAAAATTGTTAAATAAACAAGTTGAAATTGTTGTTTAAAGTCTCCTGAAGAGAAACAGGGTTGAGCGATTAAAAAATGTTGATTTTCAAGGGTTCGATACCCTTTCTACGAAAAAGTCTTTTTTTCCCATGCATTTTGCATGGAAAACTTTGAGCGCTTTGAGCCCTATCTAAATATTAAAAAATAAAAAAATAGGGGTATTTTTTTTCGATATAAAACAATCCTATGGGGTTAGAGCATTAAAAATAAAATATTTTTGTGTTGGACCACCCTACTGGTCAAGACATAGGAAAAGGAAAGAACTACCCGAAACCTACGAAGAAATTAAAGATAACAAAAAACAAGTATATAATTCTACCATCCCCCTGGCAGACTTCATTAGCAAGTAGAAACTGAACAAAGGATACTGGTGGCTCAATTGGGACAGCAAGCATCTATCAGAGATCAGAAAGAGAACTAAAAAAAAAGGAGACGTGGAATCTGACTACATGGAAAATTTCTATCCGACAATTTAATCATCAAGTGAAAGTGTACCCTTATAGTGCTTTTTTTCTCACAGTGCTTAAGAAACAATAGAAAGTTTTCGTGACATTAACTAAAAGACTTCAAATATTTAGTGATAGCTATATTTTTATTATATCTTCTGGTCTTATTTTTCTTTCCGTCTCTCTTATACATAATTTCTTCTTTTTTTTCTCTCTTTTATTTCTTCTCTTCTTACCTTAATTTTAAGTTACTATTTAAAAATTAATGTTTCCACAAGAGTTTTTTCAATTCTTTCTCTTATAGGATTAAAAAATTATATGTCTTCAATACGCAATGCGTATATATCAATCACAAGAAAATGTTATCAAACCTAAAATTATTTCATAACAAAAGTACTTGGTACGAGACAAGCATCATACTTGCAATACCAATTAATATTATTATGGTACAAGGTCTTTTTGTATTTTGTTTATACCTACTAATGTATAAAGATTTCAAATAAATAAACAATTTATTAAAAAAAAAAGTGGTCATGGCGCTTGGCTACGAGTCCAATGGTGGTGGGTTCAATTCCGCAAGCAGTCAATTTTTTTTCTTTTTTAATAAATTTTAAATAAAATCCAGTGTCCAGGAATATTTTTTTCTTCAACATTTGCGCAGCTTTCTGACCATTATTTGCAGAATTAGGTTGTTCCAGATATCTTTCCTAGAACCGTAGTGACGAAGAATATTTCAACAGAACTGGGACTCATTTTCTGCAGGATAGTAGTGAAATTTTTGTACGCTTTAGAATATTTCGTGTGTTTGTAAAGTTTGTTGATTTTATTAATTTGACAAAAATGGATCAAGTTCCAATTGTAAGTTCTTGTGGAATTGAGAAAGCTGACTGTGAAACATCTACAAGTGAAGATCGTAACGGTGATGAAGAATCTTTAATGAATCAAAGTTCCAAGGGAGAATTTACAAATGCTCTGAAGCATTGTCTTTCGATTTACAAAAGACATTATATGTTGTCGGCAAATCCTCCATCACATATCTCTTCTGTTTCGAAGGCAATGGCAGAAAAAATGAACGAAGCAGTGATAGATGTGGTGAATGAAGGCCATGTGGTTGAAGATGAACTCCTGGTGATGTTTGATGCACACAAAACCAGAAAAGCTCAAAACATTGCATAAAAATGCCATTTTGTAGCTCAATTTGTAAAATAAATCGAAAAATCGGTATCATTATGCAACGTTTTGAGCTCCTAAGGTTTTGTGTGTGAAACTGATGATGAAGGCGAGTTTGAAGAGGTAAACTTCTTAAAATTAAATATTACAGGCTTCACCGGCGTGTTGCTTATTTTCCCTAAATGTTTCCCTAAATGTTTCCTATTTTTAGATTGGTTCCTAAAAGTCTACAATTTAAAAAATGTTTCACTACTTTCGCCTATTTTCCATTAAAAATCTGGAATTTTTAAAAAGATTAGAGAGTTTTTAAAATAATCTAAAGTTTTTTTTAAAATTTTAGGGCTTTGTAGACAAATACAGAAAATTAGAATTTTTCTTATAATTTTTTATTCTTAAAAAATGTCAGTATTTTATGATTTTTTTGTATTTCATATGCAAAAAAATGGCGCTTTTAAATACCTGAAGACAGGCATTAAATGTCAAAATTAAAAAAAAAGTATATTAAATAACAAGGACGTAAACGCAGACATTTATTTACTCAAACATCAGTATAAACAAATTGAACTACCTTTCTGTCCGTCTTGCTTACTATATTGTGTATTCCAAAGGCACAAACGAGAAAATTTTTAAATACCTGATGACAGGGATACAATGTCATTCATTTGTTTGATTATATAAAAATGATATATAATTTTGTACTAGGAAAAAATAGAAGTTATTTTAAACTTTATAACTTTATAATTTAACTTATAAATAACTTCTATTTTTTCCTAGTACAAAATTAGATATCATTTTTATATAATAAAACAAATGAATGACATTGAATCCCTGTCATCAGGTATTAAAAATCTCCTCGTTTGTGCCTTTGGAATACACAATATAGTAAGCAAGACGGACAGAAAGGCAGTTTAACTTGTTTATACTGATGTTTGAGTAAATAAATGGCTGCGTTTACGTCCTTGTTATTTAATATACTTTTTTTTTAATTTTTACATAGTTCTTATCGCTAATCACTTTTCGAAGATATTTCTTTTAATTTTATTCTTTGTACGCAAATTATTTTAGGTTGTTTTATGCAATTTTGGTTCCATAACATTCCTAAAAATGTATTTATTTTTCCATTGATTTTCTTATGGATTTGATAATTTAAGGGAGAGGGGAGTATAACTATTATTTTTCATTTATCTAATTATTTTTAAATTAGTTCGTTTGTTTGTAAATGTATCCAAATTTCTTTACATTTTTTCTACTTTTTCGCAAATTTATTTACCCTTTCATAAAATTCTAGATCATAAAATTTAAAATTAAATTTGTTAAAACTTTTTTAAAATTTGTTTCTTTTATTTTTTTAAGTTTTTTATTTAAACATAAAAACAAGAAATAGATGTTAAATAAACTACATTCTAAAATGAATCTTTTATCTTCTAGTAATTACGTTTTTTTAAATAAAATTTTTTACTTGTTTTCTAAAAATATGTAAACTGTTTGTCAATGCATTTCTTGGTTCTTTCTTATATTTTTTCATTGTTTAAATTTGTAGTTGTTTAAAATCTATATTTCTTGTAGTGTACTTATAATGTAGATGACGATCCGGATTATATCGAAGATGACGAAAAAAAAGAAAAGGAATATGTCCCCCTGGATTATAAAAGAAAAATGGTGGCTTTGGCGGAAACAAATCCTAATTGGAGTTTTGAAACACTGCAAAAGAAAAGGGGTAGACGTTTGAAATCCAAAAAGCAGCTGTTGGAGTGGAAAAAAGACGTTAAAACAGGAGGAACAAGATTTGACAAATTAAAACTGATTGACTCGGAAACATTTGAACGTTTTCAAGAAGTACGTAAAAATTTTGAACAGGTAAGTCCACCTTACTTCCATTTATTACCTCCTCTTTAAATCTGCATTATTAATTTTCTGCTAATGAATTAGCGAGAAATCTGTCACTATTAAAGAGTAAAAAATTGCACTATTTTTTAGTTGAAAACTACTAATTAATAGTGTAAACCTACTAATTTTAAAGTGAAATATCTATTAATTGCAATAGTGAAATTTTACTTTTTCAAGCAGTAAATATTTTACTCTGAAATTAGTAGTTTTCTACTAAAAAATAGTGGAATTTTTCACTATTTAATAGTAACAGATTTCTCGCTAATTCATTAGTAGAAAATCATTAATTCAGATTCACAGAGTACAAATTCAAAAAGTATAAACAACTAGATAGGTAATTTTATTTTTAAAAAATTAAGATTTATTAAATTTATGAAACTTTTTATGTTACAACCAGGACTTTACAACAATGGGCGATGAATGCTGCTTTTCCATACCTATCTGTCGCTTTTAAATTTCATGCCTTTTCTACTTGGGTTAAAAATTTTAAATCAAGACACAAAATTAAACAGAGAAAAATTACAAAGTTTAATAGCAAAAGGGATATGGCAACCCTAGTAGAAACTGTGGAAGCTGCGGAGAAATTTCAAAAACAGACCAAAAAAGTTATGTGTTACTACAATTCAGAATTTGTTATTAATACTGATCAAACTGGTTGTCAGTATCAAACAGCGTATAACAGATCTTTAGTTTTCGAAAGTGGAAAGACTGTTCTTGTAAAAAAAAAGATTTAAATAAAATGACTCATTCGTATACTGCACAGTATTCCATAACAGCATCTGGTTAACTTCTCCCTAAAGTTTTTCTTTGTATGCAAGAGACTAGTAATAGGTTTAGCCCAATCGTTTCAAAAAAAGTAGTAACTTTGGAAAATGAGTTTAAGAATGTAATTGTCACCTGTTCAAAATCTAGCAAATTGACTTGTGATCTATATAAAACTTTTCTGGAAAAAATCATAAAAGATTACACAAAATCCACACCTTTCCTATTAATAATTAATTCCTGGGGTGGCCAAACTGATGGCCCAATGCACGACGCAAATTTTGCAAATAGGTTTGGGGAAGTGACTTATACCTTAAAAATGATTCCACCAAAATGCACACCTTTATGTCAGCCATGTGATGTGTATTTTTACCGTCAGGTTAAAAATTTCATTAAACGTTTGAAAAATGCTCCGGTTTTATTAAAAGAAGAAAGAGAAATTTTAAGCAGAGAAGATGCGATTCGTGTGCATTCCTTATTATTGCATCAATTTAGCTCCCCTTCTTTTCAATCAATGTTAAAGTACGCGTGGTTTGCATCGAAACTAACAGATGATAAGCCAATATTTTTGAATTTAAACGAGCTTTGCTTTCCAATTTCGATATTAAAAAATAATTGCTCATGCAAGGAAATTCGTTCATCAAATGCTCGTGGTGCTCAAAATATTTATGTTTTAAATGCTTTTACGATGCGTATCATCCGCATAATTGTGATGGAATTCCTCTCAATGAAGTGTAAATTATTTATTTATTTTTTTTATTAAAAATGTAAATAGCTTCAAATTTAAATACCCGCATTTATTTTACACCTGCTAGACATATCATATTAAAAGAAATGCAAACATGTTAATTTACCGATTATATAAATTAATTTTATTAATTAAATTTTATTTCTATTTCTCATTCTAAAAAATTAAATTGTTTATATATATCAAAATTAAAAAAAAAAATGATAATGACATATAAAATAGTATAGATAATAGTAATTTGCCATAACAAAATTATAGTTTTAGGTACAAAAAAACAATGAATAATAATAAGTTAAAACATGTACGGTTTTAAATTTACTATAAATTCTAATTTTCAAATATTTTTTAGATGTACTTAAAAAAATGATACTAACTTTTATTTCAAGACACTGGATTTTATTAAAAATTCATTAAAAAGAGAAAAAAAATTGACTGCTTGCGGAATTGAACCCGCCACCATTGGACTCGTAGCCAAGCGCCATGACCACTGGGCCGCTATGGCTGTTGAACGCAGAGCGCGCCAGCGGATAGTGACTCGTCGCTAAGGAAAAGCGACATTTTCGAAATTAAATATCTCGAAAACTATTGAGAGGTGGCACCAACTACCCTATAATAAAATTAATGTTTAGCAATGATCTTTCAATACTCTGAGTTTCATCAATATCAAAGGTGGATGAGTGTGGGTGGATGAGTGTGAGCTACCACACTCGCCTTCGGCTCGTGTTGTAAACCTCGCACTTTAAAAATCGCCAAATTACTGCACTTGTATCATAATGTACTATTGTAATATTACAATAATATTGAAATGTTCGCCTTAAGGTGTTATTTAGATAATATTACGGTAATATTACAATGATACTGACGTAATATTACAAAATTGTTTTTCATTAAATATAATATTAAAAAAATGTAAGGCTTACACAAGTTTCGAACCTATCTAAGTGAACGAAGAAGTAAGTCTTGTACCTCTCGGCCATCCAGCTCTTGGAATGAAGTTATGAAAATGTTCTTTATATTTTACCAAAGAGATTTTTAGGTAATTTTACTCTGTTTTACCTACTAATCCTAACTGACGTTATTTAAATACTGTGGTACTTTTTTTTAATTTTACCTAACAATAATTTATTTTTTGAGGATTGTGTGAGCTTTACAAATAAATGTTATATAGTTTCGATAAAGTTTTTCATGGCCTTTCAATTGATGATATGTATTTAAAAAAAATTTTTTTTTGACCAAAAAAAATGAAAGTCAAAACTAAATTTGAGTTTTTTTTGGTGAAGGACACGATCTTTTTTTTTTTTTTTTAATCGAAAACTGAGGTTTTTTCCTATAAAGGTATGTTAATGAAAAAGTTGGCCTAGAATGTTTAAGCCATGAAAATAAGAGTTTCAGATCGCTGATGCCTCTGGTCGCGTTGAGTCTGCAGCGCTCCGCTCTAAAACACTAATTTTTATGGCTTAAACATTTTAGGCCAACTTTTTTATGTTCATACTTTTATAGGAAAAAACCTCAGCTTTCGATTAAAAAAAAAAAAAAAAGATCGTGCCCTTCACAAAAAAAACTCAAATTTATTTTTGACTTTAATTTTTTTTGGTCAAAAAAATTTTTTTTTTAAATACATATTATCAATTGAAAGGCCATGAAAAACTCTACCGAAACTGATAGTAGCAAATTTTTTTTATCTAATTGTTAACTAGAAAAAAAATACTGAAATTTGCGTTGTACCGTAAAACCCAAAAAAATTTCCCCCCTCCCACTCGGAAAATATTGTACAAAAAAATTTCCAAAAATTACCATCTATATGCACCATAAATACTTCAAATTTGAGCATAATTGGCAAACAATTTTTTTCACCTTGATCACTTCATATGGAATCTCTCCATATTGGATCCACCATTTTAAATTTTAAAAATCTGACATCAGATTCATAATCAACGACCCCAAAAACCCAGGAGTAAAAAGCTTCAGGAAAATTGATTGTATTTTTAAAAAAGTTGTCCACCATATTGGATCCGTTATTTTAAATTTTGAAAATCTGTCATTAGATTCATAATCAGCGACCCCCAAAACCCCCGAGTAACGAGTTTCAGGCAAATTAAATCTATTTTTTAAAAAGTTGTCCGCCATATTGGATCCGCCATTTTGAATTTTAAAAAACTGCTATCGGATTCGTAACTAGCAAGCCCGAAAACCCCAAAACATCAAGTTTCATGAGAAATTAATATGTTTAAAAAAAATATCTTGTAACTTTTCATTTAATGGTCATTGTCAATTTTATACACTACAAATAAACGTTGATACTTAATTAATTGTGTTAATAAAGTTCATTCACTTTAACTGGTGTTTATACGCTTCCTAGAGAGTTCGCATTTTTTTATTTGACGGAGACCCTGCAGGCAATTAGCTTAATGACTAGGCAATAAGCTAATGACTGATTGATTTTAGGCAAAAGAAAAATACTCGTCTTTCATATGTGCATTCTATGCACATTTGCATCATTCAATGCCAAATATGAAACACTTATCATAACATTCCAGAAATATCTACGTGTACAATTTAATTTTCAATTACTATGTATGTAATAATATTAATTCTAATTAATCATTTATAGTTTTGATACAGAAATAATTAAAACTAATAAAGTATTATTTAATTTTTAATAATATGACATAATGTAAGAACAATAATTATATTCCTTTCAATAAAATATCATTTTAGTATCTTCAAAATAAAATGCAAGTTACTTATACAGCACTGACTGGTGACGCGTGCACCTTGGAAAACGAACGACTACGTCAAATGTTACCACCCACAAGTCGAACGACGGCACAGAATTTGCAACTACGAAGTTTAACAACTCTGGAGATCTCACTGTATTTGTCAAATTGCGATTGGTTAAGTATATACTCGGATAATGATATTAATGGGAAAGGTGAACAGCTTCTTTCACATTTGATAGCAGCCTTCGACTTTTTTGCTCTTTTACCTACGAGACGCCCTCGAAGGAGACTCTCAGCATGAGTAACTAAGCTTCTTATTAAGGAAAGAAATAAACTACGTCGCCTAGCCAAAAAACTAACAATATTACTATAAAAATTGATTTTAAAAGGGTTCTCAATTTAGTACAAAGCAAACTCAGAGATTCACTTAATAATTATAACTATGTAGAATGATATAGGATAGAAATAGAAATAATAAAGTCTGGCATATGTTGAGGAGGTTAAACCTGATTTCATCAAAAAAAGCGTGAGACGTTTGATTGAAATTTCTTGGCTCAAGAACTTCTGAATAATTTTACTGTAAAACCCCATTTAAAGTCTATGACTGCGCAATAAATTTTTTAAACCTAACATATAGGGCACAATGACGTGTTACAAATTCATTGAATCCACAAAAGAAAAATATAAATTTTGACTAATATTTGAACATGTTCAGAATCTTTTTTAAAATTCTCAAGGAAAGTTTTTTTTTGGTATTATTATTTTAAGTTTCATCGTCAAGCTTTCTGTACAAGTAGACGTTTTAGTGCTTGGGTTATTTTTTTATAAATATCCCATGCAACTTTGCATTATCTTTAAGCATGAAACTGTGCTGAGTGTGGTTATGATTTTAATATCATTCATTACTATACTTGTTCTTAACAATTTCGTATTATTTTCAGTTTACGCGTACATAGGCGTTATACCATATTTGATGACTCCTCTAATGCCCGAATTACTTAACATTATTTCACCAAAAAATGAAACAAGAACCAGAATGTATCTATTCAATGTCAATTATGTATTTTTTCGAAATGAAGATTACTATTATTACATTTATCTTCATGGAGTAATATGTGCTTATATTACCTTAACAAATATAATATCAGTCGATTCGGTATTTATTTTAACTGTGCACCATGCTAGTGCAATGTTTCAAATTTTAGGGTAAGTCAATTTTTTGTCTCTGTAGTTATTCAAGTTATATATGTATGTGCAGTTGTATAATAATGCAAGATAAACACACTGTGAATTTCCACTTGTATATTACCTGAATGTATCCTGTAAATATAACACCGTGGGCGTGGTTTTAAAGTATTATGTTAGCATAGTTGTAAATAATATACTTATAAGATTTGTTAACTTATTTTTGCGTTCGCGATCAAAAGCTCGCGTAAATCATCTTTTATTATTGGAAAGCATATTAGTGTAATCTAATAAAATGTTATGTAATGTCTTAAATCCCTATTTCTTTATTTATTCTCGTGATAGAAAAATAGTAGGGGAATAGGTTCGGTTGTGGGCACTCTTTTTGTTTTTGACCCATAACTTGTGCCCAATAAATATGATAGGGACACTAACGTATGTATGAAAAGCTAGAGACCTTAGCTAACTTCTGGGAAAGAAATTAAATTGATTTCGTCGAAGAGAAAAATTATTTTTATAAATTTACCAAAGTGGTCATTTCTTGCAAAAATAAAATTTTGGTTCGGTTGTGGGCACCCTTAAAAAATTGTCCAAAAATGGGG
Organism: Ganaspis brasiliensis; assembly: GCA_037103525.1. NCBI lineage: Eukaryota > Metazoa > Arthropoda > Insecta > Hymenoptera > Figitidae > Ganaspis > Ganaspis brasiliensis. The sequence continues at coordinate 671,483 of JAZKLR010000091.1, read as the reverse complement.
AAATATAAACTTAAACCACCTCAAATATGAAAAAATATAAATTTAATTATTAATTATATGATTATACGTAAAATTATTTAAATTATTTTAAGTTTATTTTCAAAACTAAAACTTATTTAGGGCCCGTATCATTTTGACACAAATTTTTTCGGGCAACTTGTTATATTGTACTCCCGAAGATGAATGTTATATTTTACTCCTTCTGAAATCAAAGATTTTTAAATTTTAATTATTCAATAATTGAGCTTACTGGATTAATTAAGTCTTTTAGTATTAATTTAATGTATTAAAATCAATTATTTAATAAATAGGACTTAAAAATCTTTGATTTCAGAAGGAGTAAAATATAACATTCATCTTCGGGAGTACAATATAGCAAGTTGCCCGAAAAAATTTGTGTCAAAATGATACGGGCCCCTTATTTATTTATTAATTTATTTATTTCACTTCCATTTTACATCCATTTTAATTCTGCTGTATATTCACTTTACTTCTACTTCCTTTTTAACTTCACATCAATTACACTTCACTTCCACTTGAATTACACTTTACTTCCATTACTCTTCACTTTCACTTCACTTTAACTTCACTTTCACTCCACTTTCACTTCACATCGATATACCGACTATCTTTGGCTCTCTTTGTCTCCCTCTTTCACGCATATAACCTAAAATGCACAACTATTGTCATTACACGACGGACGCTAAAGTCCCGTTATAAGAACTTTGTCCCTAAATCACTCCCAGCAACCACTGAAAACCCTTCAAGTTCGTGAAACACTATTAATAGTTGTAAGAAATTACTTCTGATTTCATCCAATACGATATTTTGCGATTTATCTAAAAAAATAGTGGTGCCCACAACCGAACCAATTTGAGTGCCCACAACCGAACTTTGCAATCGTATTAAAACATCATGAAAAAAATGTTGGTTGTAAACATTGTTGTGATACTCGGTATTGAATTACAAAATATATTATATTTACTGTGTAAAGATGCATTAGACATACATTTTTGATTGATTCGCTTTGATTTGTGCCACTTTTAAAAATATTTAAAAAAAATTTTATTTTTATTTCAACGTGTAAAAAATTAATTTCTTTGCAACAAAAAGCACAGGTGTCCGTTCAATTTTGTATTCTCGCAAAAAACTATGTGCGGTCATACCAAACACTTGACATTTGTCACATTTGACAAATATCTTTTCCGTCAAAAGTTTTGCAGGCGTGCTCACAGACGAACCATGCCCACAACCGAACCTTTTCCCCTATATTATGCACCAAGGGTGGAAAACACGAGTTTTATAACGAACATTAGGTGAGTCAATAAACGAGGTCCACCCGCGGTTCATACGTTATTTTCTTTCAGAAATGCGTAAAAACTCGTGTTTGTACTTGTGAAGCGGCTGGAGTCGAAGTTCTAGGTGAGATGACGTCAGAGGGTAAAAAAGACTCAGGGTAGTGAGTCTACGCAGCATCTTTTTTTTACTGTCCTAAGTCTTTTTTCCTCTGATAAAACTTTGATTTTCAACCATGCTTCACGCGTACAAAAACACAAGTTTTTGGGCATGAGTGGAAGATCAAACAGAATGAGTTAAGCAAATGTCAGCGGGCATAAATTAGTGTCACATTGGGCTTAAATAACGCCCCATATTTGAGAAGAATCCGAGTTGGGCAGTTTTATCATGCTTAGCCTGCTACGGCTTTTGTAGTTGCTCTTTGAGAACGCTATAGCCATCAATCCAAATCATGTTTTATATATTTTTCGTGCAATTTACCCGTAGAAATACATTAGTATACCAAATTTTATTTGTCTATGTCAAATATTTTATAAGTTAGGGGGGGGGGGGGGGGCAATGGTCCATTTTTAATGCATTTTTGCCAAAATAAGTTGATATTTTCTTGATAACGCTATTAGCAGCAACTTGAATCATGTTCTTTATATTTTTCCGGTGATCTGCACGTGAAAATACATATATGTACCAAATTTCAGTCCTCCATGTCAAATTAAGTCGCCCGAGGGGGTGGGGGGTTTTGGATACGGACCAAAAATTCTCGCTATAAGGGTTCAAAGGAACACGGAAGTTGTATAAAACCTTATAGAAGTCTTTTTGTACCACCTTTTGTTAAAAACACGACTTTTAATGACAGTGTGCATAAAAAGTAATTTTTTAACACAGGCGGGTGCGTTAAAAGTCGAGATTTTAACTCAACGAGGTACAAAAAATAGTATGTGAGGCACTGACGCAATAGAGCAACCCAATTTTTTGCGCACTTGCCACACAAATAACTATTCCAGACTAAACATCCGTATTCACACTGTAAAAAGAAGCATCTTAAAATTTTAAGATACTTTTGATAACTTTTTGGAAACATCTTAAAAGTGACTACAAATGTATCTTAAATTAAGATACCTATTTTTTGCAGTGCAGGGGGTCAAAATACAACAGAAAAATTTGGTCTGGTTTAATATACAGACTATTTCCTTCTGTGGGTCTGAGTTATTGAATCGATAAAAGTGAATTCCAGTATAGCTAATATTTGAATCTTCTAGAACGTATATCATGTTCATAGCTTTTTAGCTATGAATTATTAAGGATTTTGGAGGGGGAAGGTAAGATGAAGAAATTAAAAAACGTTTGTAAGTGCTTATTTTGGGGTTGCTTGCTTTTTCTTTTTTTTTTAATTGTTTTTCCAATGCTATTTTTAAATTAAAAGAAATGAAAGTTAACTTTCCTGCTCTATAAGTGGTCAAACAGTTTTTTTCGCTTTGTGGACATTTACATATTTACTAAAAATTCTTGCAATTGCTGCAGTTGTTGCGGAAATACTGAGGATATCAACAGCAATCGAAGATAGTATAGTATAAGAATTATTAGCCTTACAAATAATAGCTGGTTATGTTGGTACAGTATTCTGAACAAAAAGTGCATTATATGTTCCTTGTTTCTCTTTATAATGAGCCAGGTCTGTAATTTTCTTCTTTACAGCTACACTGTGTTCAGTGTATATAGTTTGTCTTTCCTAGAGTTCCCTTAAGATCGCATTATTGGAAATAGCTAAAGTTTTTCAGGCTACTTTATTGTAAAGTAAACTCTCGCAACAAAATATTGTTAATCTCCATCTTATGTTACCAGATACATTTAGGGATATACTTTTTTGCTGTCTGTCCTTTTGCAATAGTCCTTAGCCAACAAGTCTAAACAATGTGTTTTACACGCGTATGTAAAAAATATGCGAATATGTTATGTTATTGAGAATTATATTTTATGTTATTTAGATATTTAGTACCTGAAGAGGACACCAACGCTGCTGTCTAAACGTCGTGTTACGACTTTTTAATAAAAAACTTATCCCGATAAAATCCTGTTTTTTTTCAATTGAGTTTATTAATTAATTTCACAAAGTAATCAAATGAATGTATTTAAGACTCTAATTGACAAAAACATATGAAATAGAAGTCTTAAAGAATATAGTTTCATTTGAAATAGTTTGACATACATCGAGCTTAACCTTTTTATACTTATTATTTAATAATAATTTATTAAAGTTTATGAAGCGATGGTAATTTCCAAGAAGGGCGCAGTTCTTGAAACCACTCTATCCAGTTTTGGTTTTAGAGCATGAAAAAAGCACAATCTAATAAATAAATTGCCCTTAATAATTTTTTATCTATTGTTGCTTAAGGGGTCAGTATGGATTTATTTTTTAAAAAAATTTATTTTTCATAAACATCAATTTCGTATACTATATACCTATAGAAATAAGATAAAGACTAATATATAGATAGTAGAGTTCAAAAACATGCTAAAAAACGCGATACTGCAGAAGCATAAGACGCATAGCATAGCAGTAAAAAATTGTTTAAACAAATGTCATTATAGCATTATCAGTAAAATTTATTATTTGATAATATACAGCAATGTTAGAGAAAAGCATTTATGTATTTAAGTCATTTTTACCTTAAAAATTAAAAGCCCAATAGAACATTTACATTGCGTGACCAGCGCGAGCAGCCCCTGGTTGCGCGAATGTTTAACGCCTTTTTCTCAAAACAACGTTTTTCGACCTGGCCGACACGATATAAGAAAAACTATTGAACCGATTAAGCTTAAATTTTCAGGGGTTCTTCTATGCACATGCCGCTTTGGCATGAACTAGGATAATAAAGATCCATTGATATTTAACCCTTTTTTTAAACAAATTAAGTTTTAAAAAAGGAGTAAAAATTTAAACTTCCGCAATTTTATTTCCTTTCATTGGAATTAAAAAATCCTAGTTCATGCGATTACTACAGATCCAAATTTTAAAAAAAATACTTGATTTATTGATTTTAGACAATCCAAACTCCAGATATCGTGATGGCCAGTAAAATGTAAGGCTTACTTCAAGCAGCTATTTCGCAGAAATAAACAATCAAAAATAAAAATGAAAAATATTTTTTGTCACTTTTAAATGTCAATTTTTATGTATAAAAAGACTGGGTTATAAAAATATATTTCAATATAAAAAATAAATCCTTGAAAATTTGTGCTATAAACCCATACTGACCCCTTAAATAAAACAAATTAGTTTATGTTATCTCTGATTGATAGCTCTTACTTCATTTTTTGCAGAAATATTTGAGTTTGAAGTAAAGCGAGCAGGTAAGAGCAATCCCACAAAATGTACTGAAACTTTATGTCCCCAGTGTACACTCTTTAAAATTCGATCAAACAGCTTCAGCGTTATATTTGAAGTAATAAATGTTATAAACTCACGTGATCAAATTATTGTTCAGTGGACTTTCTTTCCTTTGGCTTTGTAAATGAATTGAAAGTTGAAAATAATAATATAATATTTAAAATTTCAGTGTCTCTTCTAGAGACACTGTTAATGTTATTAATAAATAATTATATATTTTTTTTGATAAGTTATTTTTATAAGGCCTTTTGCGGTATTTTAATAAAAATTAAATTTTTTACTACATGTTTCGACTTTTTTTAAGTTCTCTTCAGGTTAAGATTAAGAGAGATTTATATCGGATAATTAAAAGCCTGCAAACAAACAAAATTTTTTTAGGCTGTAGAGGTTAAAGAGGTTATGAAACCTGAAGAGGATTTAAAAAAAACAAAGCATGTAGTAAAAAATTTAATTTTTAATAAAATACCGCAAAAGGCCTTGTAAAAATTACTTATCAAAATTACGTATTAAATCTTTGATTATCAAATCTTATAATCAGTAATTATTTTATTAATTGATTCAAACAAGTAATTCTAATTTTTATTAATTTTAATTAAAAATATAATTTTATTTTTATTGGTTTAATTTTTTTTATGTCAAGAAACTATATCAAATACGAATTTAATTTATCCAAATTTGATTTAGCTTCACCATTTTGTTACGTATGTAACATTTATTATACGAATATATGTTATTGTTTAATTCTGATTTATATATATGAGACGCCGCGCGAGAAAAGGGACCTATCGCCTGAAACGTTAATTTTACAGGGCGAGCGTTAGAAGTTGCGTCAGTGCATGACGACCAATGTAAATTCTTACGATTCATGCTTAATAACTCAAAAAGTAACTAATGGAAACAATTTTTAATTCTTTTAAATGAAAAGCGACTAATAAGCTACCTTTTGGCATAAAAAAATGAAAATTGATATTTTTTGCGATAGGTCCCTTTTCTCGCGCGGCGTCACATATATATATATTAGGGTGGTCCAAAAATCCAATATTTTGGAACAAAATTGGACTTGCGCACTTTCATAATCTAAAAAAATCTACGAGACTTAACCTTATTTAAAAAAAATTTTAAATTCAAAATTGAATGATCGATGGTCGTTTTTTGTCTCTTATGGGAATTAACACTTAAAAAATGCAACGAAATCTACAAACCTTTGTAAACTTGTTTATAATTATCGCAAAATTCTGACGAATTGTAACGTGATAGTCATTTATGTAAATAGGTTATAAAAAAAAATTACCTTAAAATTTAATATGAACAGTTAATATTCAGTATCAAAAAACACCAAATTGGCTGTTTTCAAAGTTGGTTTTCTACCATTAAATAATTATTGTTTTACTTGTAATTTTAATGGATTAAAATATATTATATTGGCAGCAGGTACATGAAAAATCAGATTTTTCCATTAATATTTAAAGGGTGAATTGTTCAATTGCAGTTTGATGTTTTTTGGCATCTTCGGTTTATAACCATCATAATGTGGAAATTTGACATGGGTCTACTGAATGCTACTGAGGAAACTGCGAAGGGTTCAGGATTAAAGAAAAAAATTCTTTAGACTTTTTTTTCTTCATCACGCATTTTAAGCTAGCTCATAAAATTTGTTTTCATTCTGCTCAAACTTTTCGAACATTTAACTTTGCGCTTTAAAATACATGAAGAATTTTAGGCTACCTAGACTTTTTTTTAATAGACTATGGTCCTACTGCAAGTTTTCGTTGTTCTATTGTAACCCACAACGATTATAACCGATAAGTGAGTAATAAAATTAATGAGATAAAAGTACAAGAATCTTTGAGAGCCCATCGATCATTCAATTTTGAGTTTGAAATTTTTTTAAAAAATGGTTAAGTCTCGTAGATTTTTTTAGATTATAAAAGTGCGCAAGTCCAATTTTTTTTCCAAAATATTCGATTTTTGGAGCACCCTAATATATATATATATATTCCTGAATTTTTACGTCAATAATAACACATAAGGATACGGGTAGCAAACAATGTGAATCAATAACGATTATCATGACTCTTCTCACTACATTGATTGTACAAAATAGAGAAACACCTTAAATTCATACCATATAAGGTAACGTGCAAGGAGATCTATAATAAAGGTGGTAATCAATAGAACCTGTACTCTTTCTGAAACGGCTTCGAAAAGTCCCGAAATGATATCGATTATAAAAGACTATTATATATAAAGTGTTGTGCGACATGAAAAAGACAGGTCTAATTCAACCCCGGCAACTTTATTCGTCAATCTCTACAAGTAACCTGCCAAGTCTACATTCAACCCCGGCACCTGTTATCATCAATCAGTCTAATTGATACCCCCAAAACTCTGATTGTCAAATCTTCATACCAAGTCTGATTCAACCAGAAACTTTGTTCGTCGATTTTTCAACTGATTCCGAGTTTCCTGCCAACATCGGGCTAACATCGCCTTACTACACAGCTGGCTGGTTGCCAGTATTTCGACACTTTTCACCCAACATCGGCTTTAAAACTCTGCTGGCTGGTTGCCAGTTTCCTGCCAACGTCGTCCCAATCTCGGCTTTTCATCACAGCCGTTTAATTGCCGGTTTGCTTCCAACCAAGGTCCAACAACCATTTGCAACATTGGTAAATGAGATTTGACCAAAATTCTTCACATTTAAAATAAAAATAAGTACAAACATTTTTAATTTTTCGTCTCCTATCTCATTTCTTTTTTCTGAACGTATAATCTCTTTCAGATTATCCGTACTCTGCCACCAGTTCTCGCCGCTCTCTTAACTCCTCAGCACTTTAGATTTCTATCTTCGATTAGCCCTTGTGTAAACAATAAATTCAAATATATATATATATATATATATATACTAGGGGGGCCTCGCCCCCTGCGCGCTTCGCGCGCCAACCGCCCTGCTTTTAACTTTAACCTTCTTTAATTTAAGTTTTAATTCAATTTTTACTTTTAAGTTTTAAAGTAAATATTCATATTGTTTATGTATTAAAATACATAAATAACTATATTAATTGAAATTTAGATTCTCTAATTAAAATAGGTATACTTATATAGTTAATTATTTCAATTTATTTTTATCTAAGGTTTATTTTAATGTAAAAATAAATGCTAATATATTGGACTTATATCAGAAAGTTAAAATTGTAAATAGATTTACCTTTATTTGAATTTAATAATACTCTTTACACATTGGTTTTTACCCAAATTATTTGAAAAAATTTTGGGTTACTTAATTTTCATAGAATTTGTTTCCAATATGCACCTCGAGGAGGTATAATATGCTTTAAACTTTATTACAAACCAATCTTACATCTCACCTAAACTAAAAATTTATTAGAATATTTAAATACACTGAAACTATCTTTTGAGGTATTTTTTATAGACAGGAGAAAAATAAAGAAATACAACCTAATTACAATTATTACATATTGATCCAAAAGTTAAATGGAAGCTTGACGTTTTAAAACAAGCTTCCTAAATTTTTCAACTTTAAGTTTCTATCTTAAATTAGGATCAAGATGTAACAATTTAAATTTAGTTGTATTTTTTCAAAATTTTCTTCTATCGATCCGTCCGTCAATTTTTAACAGTTGTTTATTATAATTAATTAAAAATAAGTTAAGTTATTACACATTAAGTTAATACAAATTTTAACTTTAAAATTTAACTTTAATTTTACATAAATTTAATATTCTTTGTTTACATGTAAAATTTTACCCAATTCACAAAAAATGTTGATTCCATAAATAATTTCACATTTGCCCCAAATTTCGTTCTTTCAAACATATAACATGAAGTTATCTCTTTGTAAATGTAAACAAATAATTTTAGATTTACAATAAAATTCAACATTTGTCATTTTATACATTTTATGAAAATTTAAAATTCCACATGAGTAAAGCTTCCTGAAGTGGTCCCTTAATTTGCAAACATGTAATGAAATTTGACATTAATGTTATATTTCTGTACCACTATATTAGAGATATTTTTTTAAAATTTAAAAATTAAAAAAAGTTATTCATAAATATGCATTGCAAATATTTGTGGCGAAACTTTGGAATACTATAATAGAATTTCGTATAAGATAATTTTTTTATCATTTATATTTGTATTTTACAATAGCAGTTTATTTTTAATAAACAAAATTAGGAAGACAGATAGTCCATTATACACATATTAACTTTATCTTAATTATTTTAAACTAAATATGAAATATACTATGAAAGGCGGATGACCGAATCCGCGCCACGCGTTGTCATTTACGCGACATTCTTCGCGCACCGTTATAAACTCCCTTTCGCCAAAAATAGACATAACTAATTTTTTATTTTTGTAAAGTGAACTTGAATCTATATAGAGTAGATACATTTTTGAAAAAAATTTCTAGGTGGGGCAGAACATAATCATTTTTTAATTTGTTTATTAACAATAACTAATTTTTTATTAAAAAACGAGCAAAGTATGCGCGCGCGAATGCGCGCGAGAAACGTTGCATTTTATATAGTTTATTTTACAATAAAATAAAAAGTTTACATCAGAACAATACATATATTTCAACATAATACAAAGTATATTAACAAAATATATTAAAATTAAAAATTATATGCCATGAGGAAGACCTCCACTCTACATCCATACTTTCTTTCTAATTTCATCTCTTTCGTACTATGAAAATAAAATCAATATAATTCTTCTCATATATAATAAATACTTTGATTTTGTTTAAATTATCTAAATTGATTAAAATTAATTAAAATTTAAATTAATTAAAATCCACTGAAAATCTTTCAAATTTCACTGATTAAATTATCAAAACTGAAAAAAAATTATGGTTAGGTTGTACTTAAAATTTTATTCTGGGTATTTTAACAGAAGTTCTAGTTAACTTAACCACAATTTTGATTGATTTAACGTGAACTCTGGTTAATTGAACCAGAAACACAATGTTAAATATACCCTTACCAGAATTCTGGTTATTCTAACCGGACTGTTCTTTTAGTGAGTCTGTTTACTTTGAAATGTATTTAAGGATTACAATTAATTTAATAATAAATTAATATTTATATCAGGTTATTCTAAAATTAAAAAACGTATATACTTAAGTCTTTTTTTAAATCATCAGTTTATTAATCAATTTATGATACCTACATTTAAAATAATTATATCATTGAAGCTACTACAATAGAGTTTATTATAATTGCCATTTGTTTTTGTTTCATCGAACAAAAAACCGATTAATTTAACATTATGAATTTAATATTTATTTCATACAAATAAATATATTACTTTAGATTTAAATGAGATAAACTTTTAATTAATAACATTAAAATAATAGGCTATTTAATTTCAATGATATTTTTCTCATTGTTTTTGTTATAATTGCCATTCAATTTCATATATATTGATATTATATCAAATTTTTTGCCATTTTTATAATTTTCTTTTCTTTTATCATTATTTTTATTTACCTTCCGCTACATTTTAACTTATAAAAGAGCATTAAAATCCCTGTGTAATAACCATTAAACATCTCTAATCTAATGATTTTTATTTAATTGAAAATGTAAAAACGCCTAGTTACAATATTTCATGATACATAATATTTTTTATGTAAGAGCTTTTTAAATCTTTTGGATTGTTAAATAATGCAGAGCTTAAAGCATGTATCTTCAGATACTTTTTTGATTTTACTCTAGACAACGCAACATACAACTGTCCGTGAGTAAATACAGGAATTGGTAAGTATATGCCAACTTTATCAAAAGATTGACCTTGTGATTTATTTATTGTCATAGCATAAGCTATTCTTATTGGAAATTGATGTCTTATCATCTTAAAAGGAAAAATATCTGTTGCTGGTGACAAATCAATACGAGGTATAAATACTATTTCACCTGAAAATTTTCCAGAAATTATTTCAGCAGAAATGACATTTTTTTTTAAATCTTTAACTACTAGTCGAGTACCATTGCATAATCCTTGCACAAGATTCATATTTCTTAAAAGCATAACTATAGTACCTATTTTTAAACAAATTTTATGTCTTGGTAAACCATCTGGTGTTAAACTATTTAAAAATTCTATAGGAACATTATTATTTTGATCCTTGCACTCATCATTGCATACAGAATCAATACTATAATATATTGTTTCGTTTCCTTCTAAGTTTGAAAGAATTTGTTCATTAATATTCAGCACATCAGAATTAGTTAATGAAAGAATACAAGCTGAATAAACAGACTTATCATTCTGATTTATAGTTGATCCAAATATTTCGTTAATTAAATTTCCTTTTGTAATTAATTCTTGCGGTATTTTTATAACTCCGTTTTCATTTTCAAATAAATTTGTCATTTTACCATTGCCTACTTGTATTAACCAATCTGCAAACTCATTTTGATTATCACGAACTCTAATATTTTTTTCTAAAGACATATATTTGAAATTTTTCCATAATATACTATTTTTAACGCATGCTTCAATAATCCGAGTACGACCACCATTTGGAACAATAGGTAATATTTGTCGAAAGTCTCCTGAAATTAAAATAACTTTACCTCCAAAGGGTTTATTAGAATTAGTAATATCTCTTAACATACATACCATTGCTTGTAGAGCATATTTAGGTGCCATTGTAATTTCATCCCAAATAATAATTTTGGCACTTCTAATAAGTTCTGCATGCTTAGATAATCCGCTAATGTTGCATATTGAATCTTCATTTAAAGGTATAAGAAATTTAAACATAGAATGTGAAGTTTGGCCACCTTTTAAGATATTTGCTGCTATTCCTGTCCATGCGACAGATAAAACTACATATCCTTTACTTTCAACGGCAGTAATAATTGTATTATGCAAATAACTTTTACCACTACCTCCAGGTCCATCGAGAAATACACATCTATTAGTACAATCGTCGTTCTGAACTGCAATCATAATTGTATCAAAAACTTGGCACTGACAATTATTTAAACTTTGAATTAGAACTTCTGCTTCTAATTGTAAACAATTCAATGACGTGTTATTTTCATTTACTAAATAGTTGTTATATTTTTCTAAAATTTTTTGATCAATATTTGGCAATCCAAATTGCTGTAATTGAAATCCATGATAATTAAGTACTTCATCTATCAAATTTAATGATAATTGCGTCGATATTTCCACAGATGCTTTACTGTCAAAAAACATATGTTCTTTATATTTTTCAAATAAATCAAAGGCATTTTTAGGTAATCCAAATACACAAATATATGCAAATAATCGACAAAGCTCTTTTTGAAATTTCATTGTCACTGCCTCTGATAGGCATTTATCCCATTCATTATCATCTATCATTAAATTCCTTGCCCTTGCGGCTTCTGCAAAAGTATTGTTCGTGATTCCTTCATAAGTTCTTACTTCTTCAAATGACTTTGCTCTACGAACATACAGTAATAAAAGTCTTAAATAATATCTTTCTATATCTTTCGGACTTACAAAATACATGCGAGATATTAAAGGTTTTACTATTCGTTCCCTAACTTTCCATTCCTTTGATGATTCAAAAACGTAATAATTATGAATTTCAGTATATAAATAATTGCATGCATCTGTATCTTTTCTGTTTAATTTAAACCATGCTGTTAAAGTGGTATCTTTAAATTCATTCATAGCTATTTCTTCTAATCCTTCTTTGAAACAAATTTGTTGGTGATTAGGTAAATGTATCGCTAATCTATAAGTAGCATGAGATTGTTCATGTATATGAAATTCTAACAACCTATACATTGCCTCGGTTGGACATACATATCTAGTGCTTATATTTTGTTGAATTTCATCGTGTTGAATTTCTTGATTGTTATCTTTATAACCAATTACAGCACAATCATGTCCTTTATAACAGTATTTAAATAAATATTTAATACATTCTACAGTAGAACAAACTTCAACATTAATATGACAATTGAATGTTAAGCTTAAATATGGGTTATATGGAACAATTTGTGAATTATCTGCTACAGCTTTAATTTTACAAATTTTGCTGTTACGATTACTCCTATCGTAAAAAAAATTGTCCTGCCATTATTTCTTCTTCTGTATACGGGGTATCCTTTCAAATTTAAATTTGTCTGATCACAAAATGTTTTAGGATAATGCTTAGTACAAATCTTTTTATCTTGATCCATACAAGGAGAATTAAAGTTTTGATTTCCGCAAGGTCCATGAACTTGAAATTGTTTTACAATATTATATAACCTTCGATTTTTTTTTTCATCTGGAATTTCCGCACTTATTATTTTATCAATAGTTTCTGCATCTCGAATTGCAAACTTTTTGTGCAAAAATAAAATTAAATGTACGTGTGGCAATCCACGTTTTTAAAATTCTATAACATATAAATAAGCAAGTTCGTCTCCAAAAATTTTGTTTTCTTTTAATTCTATCATTAACATTTTTACTTTTTGGTGAAAGACTCTTGACATAATATCAAGTCGATCAGATGCTTTTTGACCATACAATAAATTATCACTTATTTCCGGCCATTTTGGATTACATGTCATGGTAATAAACAAATCTGGTTTACCACATTCTTGAACTAATCCCATAGCATCCATAAAAGACTGTTGATAAGCACGTGGACCTCCAGTGAAAGTTGAAGGTAAAATAACAATCTTTCCTGGACGAATATTTTGCTGTGCAGCTTTATTATTTACATAATCCATTAATCCACAATACATTTCTGATCTAATTTTTTGTTGTTGTTCACGAACATACTTCAAACGTTTGCCTTCTACTTTGCACCATACGTCAACTATGTATTGTTGAGTTAATTTTCCTAGAGACAAACATGGATTAAAATTTCTTTTACAAGAAAGCCTATACGTATAAAATTGTAAAGGAGTAACATTTCTGCTACTTTTTACTTGTTTAATATTTACAGTCCATCCTTGATCACCTGAAGGAAACATTAACGGATAAGTCATAGGATCAAGATTTCCACTGAGATTTGAAATTGATATACTTTTTGAATTTCTTGGATGAATACATATGTCACGATCTATTGGAAGTTCTCCATCTTCACTTACAAACACTACTGCCACTTCGTTACATGTCGTTACATCATTTTAAACGCTTTTGCAAATGGATTCATTTTTCTAAGCAAAATATCTAATTTCAACATCAAGGAATATGAACATTTTTTATTACATTCGTTATTCAAACGTTCTTCCACAGCCTCGTTTGTATCCAATTTGGCACCTATACTGGCAAATGCCAAAACACTGTTATAAGAGCGAATATTCTCCTTAAAATTTTTGCTTTCAGTTTTGTTAAAATTAATAATTAATCTTTTTAAATAACTTGGATAAACACTCAATTTTTAAAATTTTATTTTCCCTTTATGGCAACAGCTATTAAACTTAAACTTTCTATCTGCAGATCTGTCACACAAAAAATTTAATGATCCACAGAACTCGCATTTGACACTCATACTACCCAAATAATTCTGAGGAATTAAATTTTCATCTAACTCTTCAATTTCTTTGTATGCAATACCTATTAGATCTTTTCTTTTTCCTGTATTTTTATTTACTTCAATTATTAATATTCTCTTTGACTTTGTTTCTAACAATGATTTTTTTCTTTTATTTATTGAAATTCTATTTCTTAATTTTTTTTCCTTTCTATTCTTCCCTTTTCTCATTAATTTCTCTTCCTTATTTCCTTTCAATCTAGAAATATTTTTTTTAATTCTGTCTTTTACAAGACAATTATTTTTACTTTCATCTGCATATAATTTATCTAAACTTCTTTTAATTTCTTCTGACTTAATTTTCTGTTTTTCAATATTATTCTTAACTAGCAAAGACAGACGCGCGCACTTGCGCGCGTGTTACAAACAACTGTTACTGTACGGAATGAAAAAGTTTTCCCAACATCATATAAAAATTAAAAGTTTATGTAAATGTTGAGATAAGAGATGTCTCATTATAATATATTCTTATACATTGTCATTTATGTATTACTGTCCTATATAAGAAATCAGTTAGTCATAGATATAGATATACTGCTGTGCTTTCTCAGCAAGTAAGAGAGAATAAGATATAGAATTTACGTGGGTTAGAATAGGACAAGAACAGTGTCCGTAGCAGAAAAAGAGATGAAGAATATGGAATAGATAAACAGAACAATAGCGTGCGTACAGAAAAAGAGAATAAGGTATAGAATGTGCCTCGAATAGACAAGAACAACAGTAGTGTGCGAAACACAAGGTGAGTTCACACTTTGTGATTTTAGTGTGAAACCTGAAAAAGAGAAAGGTGTGATGATGTTCTTCGTTTGAGAGAGAGAGAGAGAAAGAGAGAGAGAATGAGAAAAGAGATTTTAGAGCATTGTGAAAATTCTAAGGCACCCTTGTACGAGAACTTGATAAATGTTGTAAGTTGAATACTTTTTTAATTTAAAAAATGAAAAGTTCGCCACATTTATAAATTTATTTTGTATTGTTAAAACAATTATTTTAAATTTTCTATAATTAAAACTAAGCATCAAAATTGAAATTTATTTATAACCATTGTTTAAACAAATTATTGTAACTATTGATTAACTTCATCCAAAATAAAAAATTTATTTATAGCAATTGTTTAAATAAATTATTGTTATTATTAAATTTAGGTGAAATGGAATTTAGGTTAATTGGAATTTAAGCTGAATGCATTTTAGGTTAAATGAGATTTAGGCTAAATGCATTTTAGATTTAATGCATTTTAGGTTAAATGAGATTTAGGTTAAATACATTTTAGGTTAAATGGGATTTAGGTTAAATAGAATTAAGGTTAAATGGGATTTAGGTTAAATGCAGTTTAGGCTAAATTCTTTTTAGGCTAAATGCATTTTAGTTTAAATGGGATTTAGGTTAAATGAAATTTAGGCTAAATGCATTTTAGATTAAATGCATTTTAGGTTAAATGAGATTTATGTTAACTACATTTTAGGTTAAATGGGATGTAGGTTAAACGCAGTTTAGGCTAAATGCTTTTTAGGCTAAATGCATTTCAGGTTAAATGGGATTTAGGTTAAATATAATTTAGGCTGAATGCATTTTAGATTAAATGCATTTTAGGTTAAATGAGATTTATGTTAAATACATTTTAGGTTAAATGGGATTTAGGTTAAATGGAATTTAGGGTAAATGGGATTCAGATTGAATGGAGTTTAGGCTAAATGCCGTTTAGGCTGAATGCAGTTTAGGTTGAATAGTTTTAGGTTTAATGGAATTTTGGCTAAATAGGTTTTAGGGAATATTCATGCGCCTCGAGTTAGGGAGATAGAGAGATTAAGAAATAAAAAGTTTGACAGATAAAGAGTTAAAGAGATAAAAAGTTTGAGAGATAAAAAGTTAAAGAGATAAAGAGTTTTTCAGGGATAAAGAGTTAATAAGATGAATATTTTGAGAGATAAAAATTTTGAGAGATAAAAGGTTTTGAAGATATAGAGTTAAAGAGATAAAGAGTTTTTCAGAGACGCACAGTAGGAGAGATAAAGAGTTTAAGAGATAAATAGTTTGAGAGATAAATAGTTTAAGAGATAAATAGTTTTAGAGATAAAGAGTTAAGGAGATGAACAGTTTAGGAGATAAAGAGGTTGAGAGATAAAAGGTTTTGGAGATAAAGAATTTGAGAGATAAATATTTTGAAAAGTAAATAGTTTGAGAGATAAAGAGTGAAAGAGGTAAAGAGTTAAAGAGATAAAGATTCACAAATAACACAATTTTCATATTATATATGTGTTAATTTGCTTCTTTAGAAGACTCTGCTGGACATCGTGACGAGTGATCTATCTGATTGCACTTTTGTATTATATATATATGTTTTATTAACTATACTTTGTGATAATATTGTTATTATAATTTGACAACAGATGTTTGTAATTGTTTTCGAGTTTTGTTTTCTTGTTTAAGGTTCGTCGATAATTTATAATAATGTAAAGGAGGGAAACGTGAAAGTTGCCTGGGTTTTATATTTTAAATTAAAAGTAACCTGAGCGAAGGTTGAAAAAGTGCGAAAAGTGAGCGAAGGTTGAATTTGACCTGAGATTATTGCTATGAAGGCAGGTACTCGGTTTAATGGGCGGACCCAAATAGTCTGTGTCCCATCGAGCTGCTTCTAAAAAGAAAATAGCAATAAAAGGAATTTAGGTAAGATGAAAGCAGGTACTCGGTTTTTCGGGCGGACCTTGAATGAGAGGGGCGGTCTGTGACCCGGTCGAGCTGCTTTCTAGGAAGTTGAAAAGAGGAAAGCTCAATAATGAGCGGGAGAACCAGGCAATTTTGGATCACGTGACCTTACCTGACCAGAAAAGGGATTTGGGCGAGAATTTTGGACCAGTGCAGGAATTCATGTATTTGAGAACGAATCGGTCTATTGATTTCAAAATAAATTCAATACTTTGAAGTGCTTTGTTTAATTATTCTTTTTCCTTTTTTGTTCAAATTATTAAACTCTTAAAGTGTAACAATATGGAAACGTTTGTGATCTAACTGATTCGTTCGCAGGTATAACGGCTGTAGAATATAAGACACTAAATAAAGTATACGGTATTTCGCTGTGAGAAAACTTGCAGCTCAGGCATTAGGCCACCCTTAATTATCATTTTCAGGTACAAGTTACTATTGAAAACTAATTTGTTGAAAGGTAAATAGTGAAAAGGGATATTTAATTTTACAAGCTTAATGTACCCTTTTACTAAGAATGGTCACTTAAAATAAAAAAGTTGGGTCGCCTCATCCTAGAATCATCCAGCTATTTTTTAATGCCATAATACAAATCTATGTTATTCTAAGAAGCTGGGAATTTTTTTTAATTGTTTGTTGTTTGTTTGTTTAATACAGAAATTATTTTTTAACTTTATTCTACAGTAGGAAAAGAACTACTGACTCACAAAAATACAATAATTAAAGGACAAAACATTAAAAAATTATCGAAAAGAAAATGTGCATAAGCAATAAAAAAAATTCACCCCACATACAAAATTTTTTTTTTTTTGTTAATCTAAAATAGAAAGCGGAATTTATAAAAAGAATAACCCCAACTCCCTTACTGAAATGTACTTTCACAAACCCCTGTTGACCAATCAAATGTAACCTGATGACCCCCAACTACTTGAAAAAGTGACATGCCCCCAGATTTTCTAAATTGTGAAAAGATCCTGGCAAATTATAATATTGTAATGTTTGGCTGGATTCCATCAGATAAATAAAGGAAAATGTATTTTTCTAATGGGGTCCAGGTAAAAACCTGACCCATGCGTTCATGACAAACAAATAAATAAATTATTTGAAATTCTTACAAATTCTAGAAAATTAGTAAGAAATTTAAATAATTTAGTATCAGGTTTTTTCCAATTTTTGTTAATTGATATGTGATTCATTACAGAAGAGTATTAGTTATTTTAATCTGTATGTTATGTTACGTCCGTAACCTGTATATTAGTTATATATATATATTGTTATAAACACTATTATTTGTATCTATATTCAACTCTCATAAATATGATAATTGTTATCATTGTATATGATTTTGGTGTATATTGTATATGAATATTAGACAAGAGTAGAATAGATTTTATAATTGAGAATGCTGAAAAGAGAAAGATTATATCATACAAGATGTCAAGCATGCCGCTAGCCTAGCTATCTGGAAGAAAAGACAATATTTGATGAATTACAAACTATGGCACGCTTCATATATTTTCTAATGCACGAAAGAAGTAGCTGTGGTATCTATTCAGGAGTGCGGGCGCAGGGAGCACAAAAGAGAAAGGTCATGGCGAGTTCTACGCAAAGAGACAAGGGAGGCAGGGGAGATGTGTAAATACCATTTTTGTCTCTCTAAAATTAATATCTACGAAAAGAGAGCGGAGACGCAAGGAAGAGGGAAAAAACGCCATCTTAGACTTTTCAAATTGAGATAAGATGCAAGGTAGTGGGAAAAAACGCTATCTTGGTCTCTTCAATTAGGGATCTAAGCAAGGGAACGGAGAGAAGGGAAAGTTAATTTCTGCCATCTTTTTTCCCAATTTCTCAATATAAATTGGATCAACAGTATGATAAGGACAGTTGAGTTTTTCGAGATTTTACAAGCGTGAGTTTACTTCTACAGTTTAAGTTTCTACAAACATCACAAATCTTATTTCTTTAGTCTGAGTTTATAGCTGACTGTTACAAATTCTTACAATCTTATTGTATTTGCAACAAGCCTATAAGTGCAAATCTAATATTATTCAAAATCTATCGATTCGGTCCAGTTTATCACTCCGCATAATTTCGGAGATTCACATCATTTTCGTGAGAAAAACAAGTTGTTAAGTCTCCTGTAAGAAATTTCTATTTCTAACAAGAATTCACCTGCATCGGCATCCAGTGATTAGGATCTCCGTCTGTTTACCTAGCTTCTAATCTACTTCAAGTCTACTCCTGCTTTATCGCTTGCCTTCAACAAACAATCTTTGAGCATCAACGACAATCTTTTCTTTCAAAGTAAGACTCAAATTATAAAATCATATTTGTAAATTCTCAACTCCTAATAAATAAATATTCTTTAAACCAATTAGTACTCTCATTGACTTAATCCTCATCCCAAATTAGATTTATTAATTTGAAACTAATTTAAAAGGAGGAACTAGGGTATATTGTAAGGGCTTTTGTACAACAAACGTAACAGAAGCCCTTCACAATTTTGGTGCATCGGCCCGGGAAATAAAATATAAGTCGATGAGAAAAAATTAGTAAATTTTTTTTTAGAAACAAAATATAAGTCAATAATAAAAATTCATGAAAAATTTTAAAATTCAATTAAAATTTAAATTTACCAAATGATTTATTTTTCAAAAAATCAATGAGCTAACTAAATTAAAAGTGTCAATAAAAAGTATATATGTTTGAAATAAAATCCTTAATATCATTTTAAAAATATTTGTTCTTGTATAAGAAATTTCTGTTGTATATGATCCATAATAGCTTGGAGCATTTTTAATTTTAAACTATACAGGTATATTTGTAAAGAAGGGTTCGTTTCCCTTATATTTGCTAGGTGCATTTGCAATTGTAAATCCTAAAAGTTTATTTGTAAATAGGGGTTCGATTCCTCTTAAAAATACGGTAGAATCTGTACAACATAATTATTTATCTTTTTTACAATTTATTCGTTAATGCAAGTTTATTTATTTAGAAGAATTTGGCTTTAATAAAAATTAGTCTGAATTAAATAAAACTTTAATAGAGGAAATTAACGATACTTTTGAAAATCAATCAGGACATAGTTACCCAGCATCTTCCATTTATTCTGAAAATTTATTAGATTTAGACAATATGGCTTTACCAAATAACCAGCAAGTTTCTTTACGTGACGCTTTAGAAACAATTCCATTATTCGATGGAAAAAATATACCATTATCGATATTCATTGAAGGTTGTGTAGAAGCAAAATCAATGCTTCCAGAAAATGTAGATGTAGAAAAGAATTTAGTAAAATTAATTCGAGGTCGAATTTCAGGCGAAGCAAGGAAAATTATATTAGGGCATAGTTTTAACACAGTACAAGAATTATTAGAAAGATTAAAAACAGTTTACGCACCCGCGAAATCAGTATATCAGTTACAAGGGGAATTAGGGGCAATGTATATGTGGGAGCATGAAAACGTAGTGTCTTATGGGTCAAGAATTGCAGAAGCAGCAGAAAGAATTTTAGATGCGCATGGAATTAATAACGAAAATACAGTAGACGAAACATTTAAAACAGGACTAGAAGAAACCATTGTTGATTGTTTTACGCGAGGACTTAGACCAGAATTAGAATTACGAGCAGGAATATCAGACACATTTAAAAATGCAGTAAATAAAGCAATAGAAGTAGAAAGAAAATTATTATCACGTAATGAACTAAAAAAAAATACGCAAAAAATTGAAAATGAATATTTGTTTAAAAACAATAAAGATTTTGCTAAAACAACAAAGATAAATGTTGCTCAGGATGAGATAATAACTTGTTTACTCTGTGGAGAAAAAGGACATTTTGCAGTAAATTGTTTTCAAATCAATAAATTACTAGGACAAAGGCAAGAAAATGTTATACATTCACAACGAAATTTTACATCTCAGAATCAATATCAAAATCGTTTTAATAACAGAAATCAAAATCAACCTTCTTTTACATATCAAAATCAATATCAAAATCGTTTTAGTAATAGAAATCAAAATCAACCATTTAATGCATCTCAAGCTCAATATCAAAATTACTATCAAAACCCTCCGCGAAATCAATATCAAAATCAAACCCAAAACCAGTCTAGAATTTCACCAAATCAATTCCAAAATCACAATCAATATCAAAATCAGAATCAATATCGAAATCAAAACAGATATCAAAATTCATATAACAGCAGATATCAGAATCAACGAAACGAACAATTATAACAGCAAGGACCAAGTACAAGTAGGAATAATCAATCGACAAACCCCACTCAAAATATATTATGTAATTATTGCAAAAAACCGGGACATGTTATTGGCGAATGTAGAGCAAGAATTCGAAATAATAGCCAACAACAAACTCATCATCTAGTAGAACATTCGGAAAACTCCAAAATTCTTCCTCAGTAGGATGCTCCGAGGACAGATTGAAAATTTTTAATGCATCCGGTAATAATAAACTCCCAACAAAACATATAAATTTAGCAGAACCTAATTCAATACCATACGTTCGAGTAAATACTAATGGACTTGAAACATCTACAACTATGATGATTGATACAGGCGCAGGACCAAATTTGTTAAATCTTCGAGCACTTCATAATGATAAAGAAATTGATAAAAATAAATGCATCAAATTAACAGGAATTAATGAGCATCCAGTTTATACATTAGGACAAGTAAAACTTAATATTTTTGTCATTCCGACAATTTTTAATTTATTATCTAATGATGTACCAATTGAACACGACGGTATTTTAGGAACAGAATTTTTTGTCAATAATAAAGTAAAAATAAATTATGAAGAAAGACACATAAAAATAAATAATCAAAAATTTTACTTTGAATCAAACGATTATTTTACAATACCAGCTAGATCAGTTTATAATATTCATGTTAAAATTTTGAATAAAGATAAAAAGATAGGTTTTATCCCTAAACAGTCAGTAGCAGAAGGTGTTTTCTTAGGCAACGCAGTTGTAACAAATACATAAGGAAAAGCATATATAAAGGTATTTAACACACGCAACGAGTCTATAAAAATACCTATTCTTAATATAAAACTGGAAGATTTTAAAGAATTAGAAAATGAAAATCAAAAATGTAATTTCAAAAACAATGAAAATATTGTAATAGAAGAAATAATTAACGTGTTTACAAACAATGACAAATCAGGAAAAATTTTTAATATCACAAGAACAGATAGAGTAGAAGAATTGAAAAAGTTACTTAGATTAGACCATTTAAACAAAGAAGAGCTAGAACATGTTATAAAATTAGTAAATAAATAGTCGGATAGATTTCATATACCGGGAGAATATTTAGAAGCAACTGATCTTATTAAACACAGAATTATCACTACAGATGACACACCTATTATAACAAAACAATTTAGATTCCCACCTGTACACAAAGAGAAAATGACACGTCAAGTAAACGAATTATTAGAACAACAAATTATTAAACCTTCCGATTCACCATATAACACACCCATTTGGATAGTACCGAAGAAGGACGACCCTCAAGGAAACAAAAAATGGCGGTTAGTATTAGACTTTAGAAAATTGAATGAACGCACAGTAGGACAATTTTATCCTTTGCCAAATATAATCGATTTGTTATAAAACCGCATTTTCAACACCGTATGGGCATTATGAATTCGACAGAATGCCATTTGGTTTAAAAAATTCGCCGAGTACCTTTCAAAAATTAATCGATCAAGTACTATTAGGTTTACAAGGAATTGAATTGTTTGTCTATTTAGACGACGTTGTTATCTATGCAAATACGTTACAAGAACACGAAGAAAAATTTTCAAAATTCATGGAAAGACTACGAATTGCAAATTTGAAATTACAGCCCGACAAATGCAAATTTTTACGGTTAGAAGTATGTTATTTAGGACATATTATCGATAAACTTGGAGTACGACCCGACCCGAAGAAAGTAGAAGCAGTGCAAAAATTTCCAGTACCAAAAAATGTCAAAAATATAAAAGAATTTTTAGGACTCGCCGGTTATTATAGAAGATTTATAGAACAATTTTCCAAGATTGCAAACCCTCTAAATGAACTTTTATAGAAAGATACTCCTTTCCTTTGGACTGAAAAACAAGAAACGGCATTTAACACATTAAAAAGTAAACTTTGTGAAGAACCACTTTTAAAAAGACCAGATTTTTCTCAACCATTTATTCTAACGACAGACGCCTTAGGCTTTGCAATAGGAGGCATATTATCACAAGGAAAAGTAGGCAAAGATCAACCAGTTGCGTATACTTCGCGAACTTTAACTGAAACAGAAAGAAACTACGATACGTACGAAAAAGAAGCATTAGCAATTATTTATTGCGTTCAACATTTTCGACCATATCTCTATGGAAGAACATTTACTTTAGTTACGGATCACAAACCTTTGGTTTGGTTCCAAAATTCAAAAGACCCATGCTCAAAGGTTACGAGATGGAAATTAAAATTAGCAGAGTATGATTTCAATGTTATTTACAAAGCAGGAAAAACAAACGTCAATGCAGACGCTTTGTCCAGAAACCCAATAGACGAAAATCCTGAGGAGGATAATAATGAAGAAAAATTCCAGACTATAAATAAAGAAAATGAAATAGAAACAAATATTCAAAAAGTTAATCAAGAATAGACTCAAAGAAGTGTCCAAGAAAAAATTGAACAAGGTGTTCATCGTATAGAAGAAGAAATATCTCAAAATAGAGATTCAAGTACAAATTCGGAGCAAGTAAAACTTCTCCTCTCTTTAACAAAATTATTTTCAGAAAACAAAACAAAGATAGAAAAATTTCTCCAGTCTATATTATGCAAAAAGCAATTTATAATCGAGGACAATGATTCCTATTCAACTTCGGAGGTAAGCAAAAATCTCCTATCAATGATGAAAATATTATTACAGGAAAACGAATCCTACGAAAATTCGGAGATAATACGATTTCTCCAATCAATTATTAAATCTTTATCAAATTCAGGTACAAGGAAACAAAATACATTGCCTAATATCTGCAATGTCGTTACAAGACATCAAATCAAAAAGAAGGAAACAATGAGCGAAAATAAAGAAAATAAACAAATTGAAATCTTAGAAAAATCAAAAAATTATGGAGAGAAGAAGAAAAAACGAGGAAGGCCAAGAAAGGAAATTTGCGTTATTACTTATCCTTTGAAAAAAAGAGGAAGACGGAAAAAATTGTTAAATCAAGAAAATCGGACACAAATTTAAAAGAAAAAGAAATTTTATAATGAAGTCTATTCTGACGAAGTTATGTCAGATCCTGAATACATAAATCAAGAAAAGGAAGGAAATAAAAAACATATTCGAAAGAAAAAGGAATTTTATAATGAAGTCTATTCTGACAAAAATATGTTAGATCCTGATTACATAAATCAAGTAACTCAAGAAGAAAAAGGAAGAAATAAAAAACAAATCCAAAAGAAACAGAAATTCGACAAAGAAATATATTCTGACGAGGGTATGTCAGATCTTGAATATAAAAAACGAAATCAAAAAACTCAAAAGGAAGAAATTGATCTTGGTTATGAAAACACAGATACTGAATCATCAGAAGAAGAAGACACTTTAGAAGAAAATAAAAATTGCACAAATTTCAACCTCAAGAAGGAAAAATATATTATAGATTGTAGGGATCAACTACCAATGCGCAAAGATAATTTCGCATATTTTATTTCAGTTAATGGAGAGCCTAGAGATAATGGCTCCAGGTCTTTAGCAAAACGCGCAAAATTGCCCAATTTTGGACAGCTTCAATTGGGTCTAGCAAAAAATATAAAAAAAGGTGCATTCTACAACATAGCCCTTCCTATTGAAAACAATTTAAAAGAAAATATGTCTAATACTTTAAAAAATATAAAATTATCAATTATTTCATTAAAAAATAAAGCCGAAAAATTAAAGTTAAAAACAATAAGTATAGCAAAAACTGCTCAGGTCAATAACATAAATTGGAAAGAAATTTTATCTATGTTTGAATGTATTTTTGAAAATTCGGTTGTGAAAATAATAATATGCAACGGAATCACTAAATATCCAACTAAAGAAGAATATATGCAATTAATAGAAGCAGCACATTCTAGTGCAGTCGGTGGCCACAAAGTAGTTACAAAAACATATGAAAGAATACAACAAAATTACTATTAGGAAAATATGAAAATTAATATTCAGAAGTATATTCAAAATTGTTTACAATGTCAACTCAAAAAATTAGTACGCGTAAAAACAAAGGATCCAATGATTATAACGGATACACCAGGCACGGCACTCGAAAAAATTGCAATGGACATTGTTGGTCCACTTCCAAAAACTAAATCAGGAAACGAATATATATTAACAATCCAGGATAATTTTACTAACTATTCGTTGGCAATAGCACTTCCAAACCATCAAGCTAGTACAATAGCTGATGCATTCATTGAAAAATTTAACACCCAAGGGTGTTTTGATAGATCAAGGGACGGATTTTTTAAGTAATTTAATGAGACGTTTAGCAAAAAGATTCAGAATTCGCCAATTTAAAACAACTGCTTTTCATCCCCAATCAAACGGTTCGATTGAGAGATCACACCACGTGTTAGGGGAATATTTGAAACAATTTATAAATAAAAACGAAGAATGGGACGACTGGTTAGAACTCGCTATGTTTTCATACAACACCAGTGTACACGAGGGTACCAAATGTACTCCGTATGCATTAATTTTTTTTTTCATTACAAACATATAAATAAATTATTTAAAATTCTTACAAATTCTAGAAAATTTGTAAGAAATTTAAAAAATTCATTATCAGGTTTTTTTCCAATTTTTGTTAACTGATATGTGATTCATTACAGAAGAGTATTAGTTATTTAATTCTGTATGTTATAATAGTTTTTTAATAATAATAATAGTTTTTTTTGTTAATCTAAAATAGAAAGCGGAATTTATCAAAAGAATATCCACAACTCACTAACTGAAATGTACTTTCACAAACCCCTGTTGACCAAACAAATGTAACCTGATGACCCCAACTACTTGAAGAAGTGACACGCCCCCAGATTTTCTAAATTTTAAAAATCTCCTGGCAAATTATAATATTGTAATGTTTGGCTAGATTCCATCAGATAAATAAAAGAAAATGTATTTTTCTAATGGGGTCCAGGTAAAAACCTGACCCATGCGTTTATGGCAAACAAATAAATAAATTATTTTAAATTCTTACAAATTCTAGAAAATTTGTAAAAAATTTAAATAATTTATTATCAGGTTTTTTCCATTTTTTGTTAACTGATATGTGGTTCATTGAAGAAGAGTATTAGTTATTTCAATCTGTATGTTATAATAGTTTTTTTAATAATAATAATAGTTTTTTTTGTTAATCTAAAATAGAAAGCGGAATTTATAAAAAGAATATCCCCAACTCCCTTACTGAAATGTACTTTCACAAACCCCTGTTGACCAATCAAATGTAACCTGATGACCCCCACTACTTGAAGAAGTGGCACGCCCCCAGATTTTTTAAATTTTGAAAATCTCCTGGCAAATTATAATATTGTAATGTTTGGCTGGATTCCATCAGATAAATAAAAGAAAATGTATTTTTCTAATGGGGTCCAGGTAAAAACCTGACCCATGCGTTTATGACAAACAAATGAATAAATTATTTAAAATTTTAACAAATTCTAGAAAATTTGTAAGAAATATAAATAATTTATTATCAGGTTTTTTCCAATTTTTGTTAACTGATATGTGATTCATTACAGAAGAGTATTAGTTATTTTAATCTGTATGTTATAATAGTTTTTTTAATAATAATAATAGTTTTTTTTGTTAATCTAAAATAGAAAGCGGAATTTATAAAAAGAATATCCTCAACTCCTTTACTGAAATGTACTTTCAGAAACCCCTGTTGACCAATCAAATGTAAGCTGATGACCCCAACTACTTGAAGAAGTGACACGCCCCCAGATTTTCTAAATTTTAAAAATCTCCTGGCAAATTATAATATTGTAATGTTTGGCTAGATTCCATCAGATAAATAAAAGAAAATGTATTTTTCTAATGGGGTCCAGGTAAAAACCTGACCCATGCGTTTATGGCAAACAAATAAATAAATTATTTTAAATTCTTACAAATTCTAGAAAATTTGTAAAAAATTTAAATAATTTATTATCAGGTTTTTTCCATTTTTTGTTAACTGATATGTGGTTCATTGCAGAAGAGTATTAGTTATTTCAATCTGTATGTTATAATAGTTTTTTTAATAATAATAATAGTTTTTTTTGTTAATCTAAAATAGAAAGCGGAATTTATAAAAAGAATATCCCCAACTCCCTTACTGAAATGTACTTTCACAAACCCCTGTTGACCAATCAAATGTAACCTGATGACCCCCACTACTTGAAGAAGTGGCACGCCCCCAGATTTTTTAAATTTTTAAAATCTCCTGGCAAATTATAATATTGTAATGTTTGGCTGGATTCCATCAGATAAATAAAAGAAAATGTATTTTTCTAATGGGGTCCAGGTAAAAACCTGACCCATGCGTTTATGACAAACAAATGAATAAATTATTTAAAATTTTAACAAATTCTAGAAAATTTGTAAGAAATATAAATAATTTATTATCAGGTTTTTTCCAATTTTTGTTAACTGATATGTGATTCATTACAGAAGAGTATTAGTTATTTTAATCTGTATGTTATAATAGTTTTTTTAATAATAATAATAGTTTTTTTTGTTAATCTAAAATAGAAAGCGGAATTTATAAAAAGAATATCCTCAACTCCTTTACTGAAATGTACTTTCAGAAACCCCTGTTGACCAATCAAATGTAAGCTGATGACCCCTACTACTTTAAGAAGTGACACGCCCCCAGATTTTCTAAATTTTAAAAATCTCCAGGCAAATTATAATATTGTAATGTTTAGCTGGATTCCATCAGGTAATTAAAGGAAAATGTATTTCCCTAATGGGGTCCAGGTTGAAGCCTGACCCATGCGTTCATGACAAATAAAAAATTTAAATAATTTATTATCAGGTTTTTTCTAATTTTTGTTAACTGATATGTGATTTCCCACACAGCACCGGAAATTCCCTGAATTTTCCCTGAATATCCGTCTACATTTCTCGAATATTCGAACCTAATATTCAAGGAAGTTTCGAGGAAGTAGTAAAATGTCCGCCTAGAAAAATATTGGGCGCGGAATTTCCCTGAAAATGTATTTCTAATTTTCAGGGAATTTCCGCATCTAACATTCCTTTAATATTCAGGGAAAGTTAAAAAACAATTTCCAAAATTTTTTTTGATCTGGTAATTGATCAAAAATATATGATATTCAACATCCGTAGGATTCTAGAACATTAAAAACTACTGCGCAGCCGTAAGTGTCATAGAAACCAAGTTCGACCAGTGCGCATCATGTACAGTGAATATACGAATACCATGAATATTAAAGGAATGTTAGATGCGGAAATTCCCTGAAAATTAGAAATACATTTTCAGGGAAATTGCGCGCCCAATATTTTTCCAGGCGGACATTTTACTACTTCCTCGAAACTTCCTTGAATATTAGGTTCGAATATTCGAGAAATGTAGACGGATATTCAGGGAAAATTCAGAGAATTTCCGGTGCTGTGTGGGTCATTACAGAAGAGTATTAGTTATTTTAATTTGCATGTTATAATAGTTTTTTAATAATAATAATAATAATAATAGTTTTTTTTGTTAATCTAAAATAGAAAGCGGAATTTATAAAAAGAATATCCCCCACTCCCTTACTGAAATGTACTTTCACAAACCCCTGTCGACCAATCAAATGTAACCTGATAACCCTTACTACTTGAAGAAGTGACACACCCTCAGATTTTCTGAATTTTGAAAATCTCCTGGCAAATTATAAGATGGTAATGTTTGGCTGGATTCCAACAGATAAATAAAGAAAAATGTATTTTTCTGGTGGGGACCAGGAAAAAACCTGACCCATGCGTTTATGGCAAACAAATAAATAAATTATTTAAAAGTTTTACAAATTCTAGAAAATTTGTAAGAAATTTAAATAATTTATTATCAGGTTGTTGCCAATTTTTGTTAACTGATATGTGATTCATTACAGAAGAGTATTAGTTATTTTAATCTGTATGTTATAATAGTTTTTAATTAATAATAATAATATAGGTTTTTTTTGTTAATCTAAAATAGAAAGCGGAATTTATAAAAAGAATATCCCTAACTCCCTTACTGAAATGTACTTTCACAAACCCCTGTTGACCAATCAAATGTAACCTGATGACCTTCACTACTTGAAGAAGTGACACGCCCCCAGATTTTCTAAATTTTGAATATCTCAGGGAAATTATAATATTGTAATGTTTGGCTAGATTTCATCAGATAAAAAAAGGAAAATGTATTTTTCTAAAAGGGTCCAGGTAAAAACCTGACCCATGCGTTCATGAAAAACAAATAAATAAATTATATAATATTCTTACAAATTCTAGAAAATTTGTAAGAAATTTAAATGATTTATTATCAGGTTTTTTTAAATTTTTGTTAACTGATATGTGATTCATTACAAAAGAGTATTATTTATTTTAATCTGTATGTTATAATAATTTTTTAATAATAGTAATAATAACAATAGTTTTTTTTGTTAATCTAAAATAGAAAGCGGAATTTATAAAAAGAATATCCCCAACTCCCTTACTGAAATCTACTTTCACAAACCCTTGTTGACCAATCAAATGTAACCTGATGACCACTACTACTTGAAGAAGTGACACGCCCCCAGATTTTCTAAATTTTAAAAATCTCCAGGCAAATTATAATATTGTAATGTTTGGCTGGATTCCATCAGATAAATAAAGGAAAATGTATTTTCCTAATGGGGTCTAGGTAAAAACCTGACTCATGCGTTCATGAAAAACAAATAAATAAATTATTTAAAATTCTTACAAATTCTAGAAAATTTGTAAGAAATTTAAATAATTTATTATTAGGGTGTTTCCAATTTTTGTTAACTGATAAGTGATTCATTACAGAAGAGTATTAGTTATTTTAATCTGCATGTTATTTTAGTTTTTTAATAATAATAATAATAATAATAGTTTTTTTTGTTAATTTAAAATAGAAAGCGGAATTTATAAAAAAAATATCCCCAACTCCCTTACTAAAATGTACTTTCACAAACCCCTGTTGACCAATCAAATGTAACCTGATGACCCCTACTACTTGAAAAAGTGACACGCACCCAGATTTTCTAAATTTTGAAAAACTCCTGGCAAATTATAATATTGTAATGTTTGGCTGGATTCCAACAGATAAATAAAGAAAAATGTATTTTTCTGATGGGGACCAGGAGAAAACCTGACCCATGCGTTTATGGCAAACAAATAAATAAATTATTTAAAAGTTTTACAAATTCTAGAAAATTTGTAAGAAATTTTAATAATTTATTATCAGGTTGTTGCCAATTTTTGTTAACTGATATGTGATTCATTACAGAAGAGTATTAGTTATTTTAATCTGTATGTTATAATAGTTTTTAATTAATAATAATAATATAGGTTTTTTTTGTTAATCTAAAATAGAAAGCGGAATTTATAAAAAGAATATCCCTAACTCCCTTACTGAAATGTACTTTCACAAACCCCTGTTGACCAATCAAATGTAACCTGATGACCTCCACTACTTGAAGAAGTGACACGCCCCCAGATTTTCTAAATTTTAAAAATCTCCAGGCAAATTATAATATTGTAATGTTTGGCTGGATTCCATCAGATAAATAAAGGAAAATGTATTTTCCTAATGGGGACTAGGTAAAAACCTGACTCATGCGTTCATGAAAAACAAATAAATAAATTATTTAAAATTCTTACAAATTTTAGAAAATTTGTAAGAAATTTAAATAATTTATTATTAGGGTGTTTCCAATTTTTGTTAACTGATATGTGATTCATTACAGAAGAGTATTAGTTATTTTAATCTGCATGTTATTTTAGTTTTTTAATAATAATAATAATAATAATAGTTTTTTTTGTTAATTTAAAATAGAAAGCGGAATTTATAAAAAAAATATCCCCAACTCCCTTACTAAAATGTACTTTCACAAACCCCTGTTGACCAATCAAATGTAACCTGATGACCCCTACTACTTGAAAAAGTAACACGCACCCAGATTTTCTAAATTTTGAAAAACTCCTGGCAAATTATAATATTGTAATGTTTGGCTGGATTCCAACAGATAAATAAAGAAAAATGTATTTTTCTGATGGGGACCAGGAGAAAACCTGACCCATGCGTTTATGGCAAACAAATAAATAAATTATTTAAAAGTTTTACAAATTCTAGAAAATTTGTAAGAAATTTAAATAATTTATTATCAGGTTGTTGCCAATTTTTGTTAACTGATATGTGATTCATTACAGAAGAGTATTAGTTATTTTAATCTGTATGTTATAATAGTTTTTAATTAATAATAATAATATAGGTTTTTTTTGTTAAACTAAAAAAGAAAGCGGAATTAATAAAAAGAATATCCCAAACTCCCTTACTGAAATGTACTTTCACAAACCCTTGTTGACCAATCAAATGTAACCTGATGAACCCCACTACTTGAAGAAGTGACACGCCCCCAGATTTTCTAAATTTGTAAAATCTCCTGGCAAATTATCATATTGTAATGTTTCGCTGGATTCCATCAGATAAATAAAGGAAAATGTATTTTTCTAATGGGGTCCAGGTAAAAACCTGACACATGCGTTCATGAAAAACAAATAAATAAATTATTTAAAATTCTTACAAATTCTAGAAAATTTGTAAGAAATTTAAATGATTTATTATCAGGTTTTTTCAAATTTTTGTTAACTGATATGTGATTCATTACAGAAGAGTATTCGTTATTTTAACCTGCATGTTATTTTAGTTTTTTAATAATAATAATAATAATAATAGTTTTTTTTGTTAATTTAAAATAGAAAGCGGAATTTATAAAAAAAATATCCCCAACTCCCTTACTAAAATGTACTTTTACAAACCCCTGTTGACCAATCAAATGTAACCTGATGACCCCTACTACTTGAAAAAGTAACACGCACCCAGATTTTCTAAATTTTGAAAATCTCCTGGCAAATTATAATATTGTAATGTTTGGCTGGATTCCATCAGATAAATAAAGGAAAATGTATTTTCCTAATGGGGTCTAGGTAAAAACCTGACTCATGCGTTCATGCAAAACAAATAAATAAATTATTTAAAATTCTTACAAATTTTAGAAAATTTGTAAGAAATTTAAATAATTTATTATTAGGGTGTTTCCAATTTTTGTTAACTGATATGTGATTCATTACAGAAGAGTATTAGTTATTTTAATCTCCATTTTATAACAGTTTTTTAATAATAATAATAATAGTTTTTTTTGTTAATCTAAAATAGAAAGCGGAATTTATAAAAAGAATATCCCAAACTCCCTTACTGAAATGTACTTTCACAAACCCTTGTTGACCAATCAAATGTAACCTGATGAACCCCACTACTTGAAGAAGTGAGACGCCCCCAGATTTTCTAAATTTGTAAAATCTCCTGGCAAATTATAATATTGTAATGTTTGGCTGGATTCCATCAGATAAATAAAGGAAAATGTATTTTTCTAATGGGAACCAGGTAAAAACCTGACCCATGCGTTCAAGACAAACAAATTAAAAAATTATTTGAAATTCTTACAAATTCTAGAAAATTTGCAAAAAATTTAAATAATTTATTATCAGGTTTTTTTCCAATTTTTGTAAACTGATATGTGATTCATTACAGATAAGTATTAGTTATTTTAATCTGCATGTTATAATATTTTTTTAATAATAATAATAATAATAATAGTTTTTTTTGTTAATCTAAAATAGAAAGCGGAATTTATATAAAGAATATTCCCAACTCCCTTACTGAAATGTACTTTCACAAACCCTTGTTGACCAATCAAATGTAACCTGATGAACCCCACTACTTGAAGAAGTGACACGCCCCCAGATTTTCTAAATTTTGAAAATCTCCTGGCAAATTAAAATATTGTAATGTTTGGCTGGATTGCATAAGATAAATAAAGGAAAATGTATTTTTCTAATGGGGTCCAGGTAAAAACCTGACCCATGCGTTCATGACAAACATATAAATAAATTATTTGAAATTCTTACAAATTCTAGAAAATTTGTATGAAATTTAAATAATTTATAATCAGGTTTTTTTTCCATTTTTTGTTAACTGATATGTGATTCATTACAGAAGTGTATTAGTTATTTTAATCTGTATGTTATAATAGTTTTTCAATAATAATAATATTTTTTTTTGTTAATCTAAAATAGAAAGCGGAATTTATAAAAAGAATATCCCAAACTCCCTTACTGAAATGTACTTTCACAAACCCTTGTTGACCAATCAAATGTAACCTGATGAACCCCACTACTTGAAGAAGTGACACGCCCCCAGATTTTCTAAATTTGTAAAATCTCCTGGCAAATTATAATATTGTAATGTTTCGCTGGATTCCATCACATAAAGAAAGCAAAATGTATTTTTCTAATGGGGTCCAGGTAAAAATCTGACCCATGCGTTCATGAGAAACATATAAATAAATTATTTGAAATTCTTACAAATTCTAGAAAATTTGTACAAAATTTAAATAATTTATTATCAGCTTTTCTCCAATTTTTGTTAACTGATATGTGATTCATTACAGAAAAGTATTAGTTATTTTAATCTGTATGTTATAATAGTTTTTAATAATAATAATAATAATAGTCTTTTTTGTTAATCTAAAATAGAAAGCGGAATTTATAAAAAGAATATCCCCAACTCCCTTACTGAAATGTACTTTCACAAACCCTTGTTGACCAATCAAATGTAACCTGATGAACCCCACTACTTGAAGAAGTGACACGCCCCCAGATCTTCTAAATTTGAAAAATCTCCTGGCAAATTATAATATTGTAATGTTTTGCTGGATTCCATCAGATAAATAAAGGAAAATGTATTTTTCTAATAGGGTCCAGGTAAAAATCTGACCCATGCGTTCTTGAGAAACATATAAATAAATTATTTGAAATTCTTACAAATTCTAGAAAATTTGTACAAAATTTAAATAATTTATTATCAGCTTTTCTCCAATTTTTGTTAACTGATATGTGATTCATTACAGAAAAGTATTTGTTATTTTAATCTGTATGTTATAATAGTTTTTAATAATAATAATAATAATATTCTTTTTTGTTAATCTAAAATAGAAAGCGGAATTTATAAAAAGAATATCCCCAACTCCCTTACTGAAATGTAATTTCACAAACCCCTATTGACCAATTAAATGTAACCTGATGACCTCCCACTACTTAAAGAAGTGACACGCCCCGAGATTTTCTAAATTTTGAAAATCTCCTGGCAAATTATAATATTGTAATGTTTCGCTGGATTCCATCAGATAAAGAAAGCAAAATGTATTTTTCTAATGGGGTCCAGGTAAAAACCTGACCCCTGCGTTCATGGCAAACAAATAAATAAATTATTTGAAATTCTTACAAATTCTAGAAAATTTGTACAAAATTTAAATAATTTATTATCAGGTTTTTTTCCAATTTTTGTTAACTGATATGTGATTCATTACAAAAGAGTATTAGTTATTTTAGTCAGTATGTTATAATAGTTTTTTAATAATAATAATATAAATAATAGTTTTTTTTGTTAATCTAAAATAGAAAGCGGAATTTATAAAAAGAATATCCTTAACCCCCTACTGAAATGTACTTTCACAAACCCCTGTTGACTAATCAAATGTAACCTGATGACCCCCACTACTTGAAGAAGTGACACGCAGCCAGAGTTTCTAAATTTTGAAAATCTCCTGGCAAATTATAATATTGTAATGTTTGGCTGGATTCCATAAGATAAATAAAGGAAAATGTATTTTTCTAATGGGAACCAGGTAAAAACCTGACCCATGCGTTCATGACAAACAAATTAATAAATTATTTGAAATTCTTACAAATTCTAGAAAATTTGTACAATATTTAAATAATTTATTATCAGCTTTTCTCCAATTTTTTTTAACTGATATGTGATTCATTACAGAAAAGTATTAGTTATTTTAATCTGTATGTTATAATAGTTTTTAATAATAATAATAATAATAGTCTTTTTTGTTAATCTAAAATAGAAAGCGGAATTTATAAAAAGAATATCCCCAACTCCCTTACTGAAATGTACTTTCACAAACCCTTGTTGACCAATCAAATATAACCTGATGAACCCCACTACTTGAAGAAGTGACACGCCCCCAGATTTTCTAAATTTGTAAAATCTCCTGGCAAATTATAATATTGTAATGTTTTGCTGGATTCCATCAGATAAATAAAGGAAAATGTATTTTTCTAATGGGGTCCAGGTAAAAATCTGACCCATGCGTTCATAAGAAACATATAAATAAATTATTTGAAATTCTTACAAATTCTAGAAAATTTGTACAAAATTTAAATAATTTATTATCAGCTTTTCTCCAATTTTTGTTAACTGATATGTGATTCATTACAGAAAAGTATTACTTATTTTAATCTGTATGTTATAATAGTTTTTAATAATAATAATAACAATAGTCTTTTTTGTTAATCTAAAATAGAAAGCGGAATTTATAAAAAGAATATCCCCAACTCCCTTACTGAAATGTAATTTCACAAACCCCTATTGACCAATTAAATGTAACCTGATGACCCCCCACTACTTAAAGAAGTGACACGCCCCGAGATTTTCTAAATTTTGAAAATCTCCTGGCAAATTATAATATTGTAATGTTTGGCTGGATTCCTTGAGATAAATAAAAGAAAATGTATTTTTCTAATGAGGTCCAGGTAAAAACCTGACCCCTGCGTTCATGGCAAACAAATAAATAAATTATTTAAAATTCTTACAAATTCTAGAAAATTTGTACAAAATTTAAATAATTTATTATCAGCTTTTCTCCAATTTTTGTTAACTGATATATGATCCATTACAGAAGAGTATTAGTTATTTTAATCTGTATGTTACAATAGTTCTTTAATAATAATAATAATAATAATAATAGTTTTTTTTGTTAAACGAAAAAAGAAAGCGGAATTTATAAAAAGAATATCCCAAACTCCCTTACTGAAATGTACTTTCACAAACCCTTGTTGACCAATCAAATGTAACCTGATGAACCCCACTACTTGAAGAAGTGACACGCCCCCAGATTTTCTAAATTTGTAAAATCTCCTGGCAAATTATAATATTGTAATGTTTCGCTGGATTCCATGAGATAAATAAAGGAGAATGTATTTTTCTAATAGGGTCTAGGTAAAAACCTGACCCATGCGTTCATGACAAACAAAAAAAAATTATTTAAAATTCTTACAAATTGTAGAAAATTTGTAAGAAATTTAAACAATTTATTATCAGGTTTTTTCCAATTTTTGTTAACTGATTTGTGATTCATAACAAAAGAGTATTAGTTATTTTAATCTGTATGTTATAATAGTTTTTTAATAATAATAATAATAATAAAAGTTTTTTTTGTTAATCTAAAATAGAAAGCGGAAATTATAAAAAGAATGTCCCCAACTCCCTTACTGAAATGTACTTTCACAAACCCCTGTTGACCAAACAAATGTAACCTGTTGACCCCCACTACTTGAAGAAGTGACACGCCGCCAGATTTTCTAAAATTTGAAAATCTCCTGGCAAATTATAATATTGTAATGTTTGGCTGGATTCCATCAGATAAATAAAGGAAAATGTATTTTTCTAATGGGGTCCAGGTAAAACTCTGACCCATGCGTTCATGACAAACATATAAATAAATTATTTGAAATTCTTACAAATTCTAGAAAATTTGTAAGAAATTTTAATAATTTATTATTAGGTTTTTTTCCAATTTTTGTTAACTGATATGTGATTCAGTACAGAAGAGTATTAGTTATTTTAATCTGTATGTTAAAACAGTTTTTTAATAATAATAATAATAGTTTTTTTTGTTAATCTAAAATAGAAAGCGGAATTTATAAAAAGAATGTCCCCAACTCCCTTACTGAAATGTACTTTCACAAACCCCAGTTGACCAAACGAATGTAACCTGATGACCCCCCACTACTTAAAGAAGTGACACGCCCCGAGATTTTCTAAATTTTGAAAATCTCCTGGCAAATTATAATATTGTAATGTTTGGCTGGATTCCTTGAGATAAATAAAAGAAAATGTATTTTTCTAATGAGGTCCAGGTAAAAACCTGACCCCTGCGTTCATGGCAAACAAATAAATAAATTATTTAAAATTCTTACAAATTCTAGAAAATTTGTACAAAATTTAAATAATTTATTATCAGCTTTTTTCCAATTTTTGTTAACTGATATATGATCCATTACAGAAGAGTATTAGTTATTTTAATCTGCATGTTATAATATTTTTTTAATAATAATATTAATAATAATAGTTTTTTTTGTTAATCTAAAATAGAACGCGGAATTTATAAAAAGAATATCCCCAACCCCCTACTGAAATGTACTTTCACAAACCCCTGTTGACTAATTAAATGTAACCTGATGACCCCCACTACTTGAAGAAGTGACACGCCGCCAGAGTTTCTAAATTTTGAAAATGTCCTGGCAAATTATAATATTGTAATGTTTGGCTGGATTCCATCAGATAAATGAAGAAAAATGTATTTTTCTAATGGGGTCCAGGTAAAACTCTGACCCATGCGTTCATGAAAAACATATAAATAAATTATTTGAAATTCTTACAAATTCTAGAAAATTTCTAAGAAATTTAAATAATTTATTATCAGGTTTTTTTCCAATTTTTGTTAACTGATATGTGATTCATTACAAAAGAGTATTAGTTATTTTAGTCAGTATGTTATAATAGTTTTTTAATAATAATAATATAAATAATAGTTTTTTTTGTTAATCTAAAATAGAAAGCGGAATTTATAAAAAGAATATCCCCAACCCCCTACTGAAATGTACTTTCACAAACCCCTGTTGACTAATCAAATGTAACCTGATGACCCCCACTACTTGAAGAAGTAACAGGCCACCAGAGTTTCTAAATTTTAAAAATCTCCTGGCAAATTATAATATTTTAATGTTTGGCTGGATTCCATCAGATAAATGAAGGAAAATGTATTTTTTTAATGGGGTCCAGGTAAAACTCTGACCCATGCGTTCATGAAAAACATATAAATAAATTATTTGAAATTCTTACAAATACTAGAAAATTTGTAAGAAATTTAAATAATTTACTATCAGGTTTTTTTCCAATTTTTGTTAACTGATATGTAATTCATTACAGAAGAGTATTAGTTATTTTACTCTGCCTGTTATAATTTTTTTTTAATAATAATAATAATAATAATAGTTTTTTTTGTTAATCTAAAATAGGAAGCGGAATTTATAAAAAGAATATTCTTAACTCCCTTACTGCAATGTACTTTCACAAACCCCTGTTGACCAATCAAATGTAACCTGATGACCCCCACTACTTAAAGAAGTGACACGCCCCAGATTTTCTAAATTTTAAAAATCTCCTGGCAAATTAAAATATTGTAATGTTTGGCTGGATTCCATAAGATAAATAAAGGAAAATGTATTTTTCTAATGGGGTCCAGGTAAAAACCTGACCCATGCGTTCATGACAAACATATAAATAAATTATTTTAAATTTTTACAAATTCTAGAAAATTTGTAAGAAACTTAAATAATTTATTATCAGGTTTTTTCGAATTTTTGTTTACTGATATGTGATTCATTACAAAAGGGTATTAGTTATTTTAATCTGTATGTCATAATAGTTTTTTAATAATAATAATAATAATAATAGTTTTTTTTGTTAATCTAAAAAAGAAAGCGGAATTTATAAAAAGAATATCCCCAACTCCCTTACTGAAATGTACTTTCACAAACCCCTGTTGACCAATCAAATGTAACCTGATGACCCTTACTACTTGAAGAAGTGACACGCCCTCAGATTTTCTAAATTTTAAAAATCTCCTTGCAAATTATAATATTGTAATGTTTGGCTGGATTCCATCAGATAAATAAAGAAAAATGTATTTTTCTAATGGGGTCCAGGTAAAAACCTGACCCATGCGTTCATGACAAACATATAAATAAATTATTTTAAATTTTTACAAATTCTAGAAAATTTGTAAGAAACTTAAATAATTTATTATCAGGTTTTTTCGAATTTTTGTTTACTGATATGTGATTCATTACAAAAGGGTATTAGTTATTTTAATCTGTATGTCATAATAGTTTTTTAATAATAATAATAATAATAATAGTTTTTTTTGTTAATCTAAAAAAGAAAGCGGAATTTATAAAAAGAATATCCCCAACTCCCTTACTGAAATGTACTTTCACAAACCCCTGTTGACCAATCAAATGTAACCTGATGAACCCCACTACTTGAAGAAGTGACACGCCCCCAGATTTTCTAAATTTTGAAAATCTCCTGGCAAATTAAAATATTGTAATGTTTGGCTGGATTGCATAAGATAAATAAAGGAAAATGTATTTTTCTAATGGGGTCCAGGTAAAAACCTGACCCATGCGTTCATGACAAACATATAAATAAATTATTTGAAATTCTTACAAATTCTAGAAAATTTGTAAGAAATTTAAATAATTTATCATTAGGTTTTTTTCCAATTTTTGTTAACTGATATGTGATTCATTACAGAAGAGAATTAGTTATTTTAATCTGTATGTTATAACAGTTTTTTAATAATAATAATAATAGTTTTTTTTGTTAATCTAAAATAGAAAGCGAAATTTATAAAAAGAATGTCCCCAACTCCCTTACTAAAATGTACTTTCACAAACCCCAGTTGACCAAACGAATGTAACCTGATGACCTCTACTACTTAAAGAAGTGACACGCTCTCAGATTTTCTAAATTTTAAAAATCTCCTGGCAAATTAAAATATTGTAATGTT
Source organism: Ganaspis brasiliensis (assembly GCA_037103525.1). NCBI lineage: Eukaryota > Metazoa > Arthropoda > Insecta > Hymenoptera > Figitidae > Ganaspis > Ganaspis brasiliensis. The sequence continues at coordinate 631,528 of JAZKLR010000091.1, read as the reverse complement.
TGGCTGGATTCCATCAGATAAATAAAGGAAAATGTATTTTTCTAATGGGGTCCAGGTAAAACTCTGACCCATGCGTTCATGACAAACATATAAATAAATTATTTAAAATTCTTACAAATTCTAGAAAATTTGTATGAAATTTAAATAATTTATAATCAGATTTTTTTTCCATTTTTTGTTAACTGATATGTGATTCATTACAGAAGTGTATTAGTTATTTAATCTGCCTGATATAATAGTTTTTTAATAATAATAATAATAATATTTTTTTTTGTTAATCTAAAATAGAAAGCGGAATTTATAAAAAGAATATCCCAAACTCCCTTACTGAAATGTACTTTCACAAACCCTTGTTGACCAATCAAATATAACCTGATGAACCCCACTACTGGAAGAAGTGACACGCCCCCAGATTTTCTAAATTTGTAAAATCTCCTGGCAAATTATAATATTGTAATGTTTCGCTGGATTCCATCAGATAAATAAAGGAAAATGTATTTTTCTAATGGGGTCCAGGTAAAAATCTGACCTATCCGTTCATGAGAAACATATAAATAAATTATTTGAAATTCTTACAAATTCTAGAAAATTTGTACAAAATTTAAATAATTTATTATCAGATTTTTTCTAATTTTTGTTAACTGATATGTGATTCATTACAGAAAAGTATTAGTTATTTTAATCTGTATGTTATAATAGTTTTTAATAATAATAATAATAATAGTCTTTTTTGTTAATCTAAAATAGAAAGCGGAATTTATAAAAAGAATATCCCCAACTCCCTTACTGAAATGTACTTTCACAAACCCTTGTTGACCAATCAAATGTAACCTGATGAACCCCACTAGTTGAAGAAGTGACACGCCCCCAGATTTTCTAAATTTTGAAAATCTCCTGGCAAATTAAAATATTGTAATGTTTGGCTGGATTGCATAAGATAAATAAAGGAAAATGTATTTTTCTAATAAGGTCCAGGTAAAAACCTGACCCATGCGTTCATGACAAACATATAAATAAATTATTTGAAATTCTTACAAATTCTAAAAAATTTGTAAGAAATTTAAATAGTTTATTATTAGGTTTTTTTCCAATTTTTGTTAACTGATATGTGATTCATTACAAAAGAGTATTAGTTATTTTAATCTGTATGTTATAACAGTTTCTTAATAATAATAATAATAGTTTTTTTTGTTAATCTAAAATAGAAAGCGGAATTTATAAAAAGAATGTCCCCAACTCCCTTACTGAAATGTACTTTCACAAACCCCAGTTGACCAAACGAATGTAACCTGATGACCTCTACTACTTAAAGAAGTGACACGCTCTCAGATTTTCTAAATTTTAAAAAAATCTCCTGGCAAATTAAAATATTGTAATGTTTGGCTGGATTCCATCAGATAAATAAAGGAAAATGTATTTTTCTAATGGGGTCCAGGTAAAACTCTGACCCATGCGTTCATGACAAACATATAAATAAATTATTTGAAATTCTTACAAATTCTAGAAAATTTGTAAGAAATTTAAATAATTTATTATCAGGTTTTTTTCCAATTTTTGTTAACTGATATGTGATTCATTACAGAAGAGTATTAGTTATTTTACTCTGCCTGTTATAATTTTTTTTTAATAATAATAATAATAATAATAATAGTTTTTTTTGTTAATCTAAAATAGAAAGCGGAATTTATAAAAAGAATATTCCCAACTTCCTTACTGAAATATACTTTCACAATCCCCTGTTGACCAATCAAATGTAACCTGATGACCTCCACTACTTAAAGAAGTGACACGCCCCAGATTTTCTAAATTTTAAAAATCTCCTGGCAAATTAAAATATTGTAATGTTTGGCTGGATTCCATAAGATAAATAAAGGAAAATGTATTTTTCTAATGGGGTCCAGGTAAAAACCTGACCCATGCGTTCATGACAAACATATAAATAAATTATTTTAAATTTTTACAAATTCTAGAAAATTTGTAAGAGATTTAAATAATTTATTATCAGGTTTTTTCGAATTTTTGTTTACTGATATGTGATTCATTACAAAAGGGTATTAGTTATTTAAATCTGTATGTTATAATAGTTTTTTAATAATAATAATAATAATAATAGTTTTTTTTGTTAATCTAAAAAAGAAAGCGGAATTTATAAAAAGAATATCCCCAACTTCCTTACTGAAATGTACTTTCACAAACCCCTGTTGACCAATCAAATGTAACCTGATGACCCTTACTACTTGAAGAAGTGACACGCCCCCAGATTTTCTAAATTTTGAAAATCTCCTGGCAATTAAAATATTGTAATGTTTGGCTGGATTCCATCACATAAATAAAAGAAAATGTATTTTTCTAATGGGGTCCAAGTAAAAACCTGACCCATGCGTTCATGACAAACATATAAATAAATTATTTAAAATTTTTACAAATTCTAGAAAATTTGTAAGAAATTTAAATAATTTATTATCAGGTTTTTTTCCACTTTTTGTTAACTGATATGTGATTAATTACAGAAGAGTATTAGTTATTTTAATCTGCATGTTATAATATTTTTTTAATAATAATAATAATAATAATAGTTTTTTTTGTTAATCTAAAATAGAAAGCGGAATTTATAAAAAGAATATTCCCAACTCCCTTACTGAAATGTACTTTCACAAACCCCTGTTGACCAATCAAATGTAACCTGATGACCCCCACTACTTGAAGAAGTGACACGCCCTCAGATTTTCTAAATTTTAAAAATCTCCTGGCAAATTAAAATATTGTAATGTTTGGCTGGATTCCATAAGATAAATAAAGGAAAATGTATTTTTCTAATGGGGTCCAGGTAAAAACCTGACCCCTGCGTTCATGACAAACAAATAAATAAATTATTTCAATTTTTTACAAATTCTAGAAAATTTGTAAGAAATTTAAATAATTTATTATCAGGTTTTTTCGAATTTTTGTTTACTGATATGTGATTCATTACAGAAGAGTATTAGTTATTTTAATCTGTATGTTATAATAGTTTTGTAATAATAATAACAATAATAATAGTTTTTTTTGTTTCCTATATAAGAAATCAGTTAGTCATAGCTATAGATATACTGCCATGCTTAAGAATGTAATGCTTGGCTGGTGAGAAACGGCAAGACAGAATATACTAAAGCGTGAGAAACCTAAAGGTGGGTTCTAAATAAAAGATTTAGAATATAGCGTGCGAAATGTGAAAGAGAGAGAGAGGTATAACAGGTGTCTGGGATAGAAAAAGGCAGAGTTAGCTGATGATGATATTCTTCGTTTCTCTATAGGGTGTCTTAAAGAACCACCATTTATTTTAAATATTTTAAAAGCTTACAACTTTTTAATTGCAATTTAATTTACTTAATTTAGTCGATTGTTTATACAATTAAAATGGTTTAAAATCAACTTTTGATGAAATTGTGATAATAAGAAGTTATTTATTTTAAACAATGTATGTTTCTTATATTTTCAAATTAAAATATTTTTTTAACAGCTGTCGATTCTTTAGTAACAACTTATAAAAAATTTGTTTATTAAATATTTATATTACTTCTTTAAATTATCTACATTGTTTAAAACAAATTTTTATTACCTTCTTTTAGAAGCATTTCGCTTTCGACTTTCTTCATTAAAAAAACATCACAAGGTTATCCGTCTGCAATTTTGATTGTTTAAACAATTTATATGTGAGGAAACGATATTTTTTCTTAAATTATATACGTTTCCTAATTTTCTTAGCTTTTTAAATCTTTTTTACCTCTTCCCTTAATAAAAAGCATAGGTATAAATTAAAAAGAATAATTATACCATACATTCCTACGAAAGAAAGGGAGGTTGGTTTGAATTTTAAGATGTTTTTCTGTATAATAATATAATATTGTACAAAATATAGGTTGGTTAGTTTAGATTTGAAAAAACATCTTTTTGTATAATAACATAAGGATTTTAAGAAGTCTTTCTGTATAATAATATAATAATTGCATGAAATAAAGGGGGGTTGGTTTAGATTTAAAAAAGTCTTTCTGTATAATAATATAATATAATTGTACAAAATAAAGGGGGGTTGGTTTGGATTTTAAAACGTTTTTCTGTATAATAATAATATAACTTACGGCGCCTTTATAGGTTATAGTATTATATATAAAGACTTCTTAAAATCTAAAGCAACCCCCCTTTATTTCGTACAATTATATTATATTATTATACTGAAAGGCGTTATCTGTTATTTCTTGGAAAAAGAATCATCCACGTATTACGTGTTATCCTTAGGGGTGGGAGGGGGGCAAGCAAAATATCACGCTCCATGAAAAATCAATTTTTTTAACAATAGAAAAAGTATCACGTAGAGGTGAGAGGGGGTTCAAATTAGCTAAAATTTTTATCACGTGATATGTGAATGACCCCAAATAATATTGTATTTTAATTATTATTATATATTTAATTAATTATTATATATTTAAATAAAAATTGTACAGTTAATAAAGAATTTAAGTAAACATTTTAATGATGGTTTTGAAGAAAAAATTTTTGAAATTGAAAAAATAATTTTCAAACTTTTAAGGAAAGTACAATTGAGGGGCTGGATACAATAAGGGGATACGCGTGAATTTCGTTGGCCCCGCGTACAGCGATTCTCCGACAGAAGCAGGGGACTTCGAAAGTTGCCCGTATCTCTTAATTGCATCCCGGCCCTCAATTAATAAATATGCTACAAGTAAATAGGTGTAAAATATTATTTTCTTATGTTGTTAATTTAATTTTTAGTTGTTAAATAATTTTGTTCATACTTTGTTTTTAATTAAAATATCTTAAAAGCTTAGAAATTTTTAAATAGTGAAGAGGAGAATAATGAAAATAATTAAAAGAATTTAGTGTAATTTATTTAATTTCATTAATTGTTTAAAGAATAAAAACAATTTTAATTTGTTTAGACAAATCAATTTTCTTATATTTTTGAATTAGTAATTTGTTAGTTAGGAAAAATTACAAACATTTACTGTAAAATATTTTTAAAAATTGAATTTGTAATTATTAAAATGAGATTAAAAAATATTGGTCACAAAAGAGAAATAAAAAATAATATTTAATTTTTAATAATTGTAAGTCATTGTACCTAAAAAAAATATGTAACACGGATTATTAAATGTTTCATTTATTCCATTTTGAATTTTAAAAAACTAATGATAAATTGGAACATTTCGAAATTTGTTAATTGATGAATTGTGTTTAAAATTTTAATCATTTGTGGAAGGCTATAAAATTAGAAAATACAAATGGTAACATTTCTATTAGATATTTGCAAATGTGTCAATTGCTATTAATATAACTGTGAACTGGTCATTCAAATTTGGACATTTTAAAATTGTGCATTGCAAATTTGATATGTTATAAGATTAACATTTTTACAATTTGACATATTTTGATTATATAAATAAAGATTTGTATAAAATCATGAAACGACAAAATGATAAAAGTAATGTGAGCACAGAAAAGAAAAAAGATATTAAAAGTTTGGGAAAGACAGAAATGAGAAAGTGTAGTACCAGTTTAACAGAAGGTAAAAGATTTGAAGATAAGGAAAGATTTACCGAAGAAAAAGTAGAACAATTACAAGAAGTTGGTACAAAAATTGTCAGTACAGAAAGAGTGAGACGATATCGTAGGAGTTTAACTGTAGAGAAAAAAATGGAAAAACGAAAATTGCATAGAGAATCAATGAAGTGCTATCGTGCTAGATTGAAAGAAAAAAAGGAATTACAAATGAATGTATCAGAAGAGGTGTAGAAATAAATAATAAAAATTCCATTATAGAAGCTGTTTCTCCATCTATTTTGCAGTTTATTGAAGTAAAAAGTGACGTAGTAAAAAAAAAAGCAAGTAAAAGAAAAATGATTGATTCAGAAGATACTGTAATTCAAGTGAAGAAATCTTTTCTTTTATTACATGAAATAGAAGAAGTTGAAATTAATAAATTGTCTGAAAATAATAAAAAAGATAAACAACTTCTTCATGGACAAATGTTGAACAGGGAAAGAGTGAAACGTTGTCGTGCAAAAAAAAAGAAAAATTATATAGAGGCAGAATTAGAGAATTATAAGTTAAGAGAGAGAGACACAAATAATTGTTATGATACAGTTAAAAATTCTTCTATTTCTTGTTTAAATCAAGATTTGGTGAATACATCAGATAATTCTTTAAAAGAACTAAAAGTAAATAAATTGCATTCACGTACTTATGCAGAGAATTATTTAGGTAAAATGTTACTTTATTGCACTCATTGTGATGCTAAACACTTCAAAGATAAAAAAGTTAGTACTAAAATAACTAATTCAGATACTAAAAACCTGAAACATAAAAAAGATGATAACAAAAAGTATTCTTTTGCTGATTGTTGTAACCATGGAGGTATTAAATTAAATCCTTTAAATTATCCATCTGAATTGAAAATGTTATTAGATGGTTCACATGAGAAATCAAACCATTTTCGCCAGAATATAAGGTGTTACAATAATTCATTTGCTTTTGCGTCATTTAATGCTAATGTTATTATTTTCCATGGTACACGAAGAGGACCGTATTGTTTTAAAATACAAGGTCAAATATATTATCAAATGAATAAAGCTTTATTCCCTGAAAACGGTGATGATCCGTCTTATGGTCAATTGTTTATTTACGATCCTGATGATGCAATTGAATACAGGTTGAATAAAAATGATAGATTAGATAGAGATATTGTAGGAGGAATTGAGAATTTTATGAGAAAACATAATACGTTCAGTCAATCATTTAGAATGATGAAAGAAGTTATAGAAATAGAAACAGCGTTAGCGACAAAAAATGATGAAGAAATTCCAGAATTGAAATTATTATTTACTTTAAAAAAAGGAAAAGATCCACGGCGATTTAATTTTCAAAGAGTTAATGAAGTAGCTGCTATTTTTAATACAAATTCAGAAGGTGAAATACCTAATTCTTATGTTACTGTGTACAACAAAATAAGTAAAGAATTGCAATTTGTTAGTAGTTTGGATCCTTGTGTAGAACCTTTTATATATCCTCTATTTTATCCTTTTGGAGAAAAAGGTTATTGTATTGATATGCTTCGAAATGATACAGATAAAAGATTGAAAAACATAGAATTTCGAGGGCATCTTATGTAAAGTATAAAATGGCAATTAGAGATGATATATTTAATCAGTTTCTATACGGTGGAAGACTATTTCAACAGTGGCTGGTTGACAATTATGTTAAAATGGAAAAAGATCGGCTTCAATATTGCGCAAATCATCAAACAGAATGCGAAGTGAAAGTTACAGAGGATTAATAGATAACATGAAGGATGTAGCACAAAGGAATGATACACCTCTAGGAAAATTAGTTGTCTTACCATCAACATTTATTGGTTCACCTCGTAATATGATGGAATTATATTAAGATTCAATGGCTATTGTGGCAAAACATGGTAAACCAGATTTATTTATAACAATGACATGTAATCCACAGTGGAAAGAAATAACAGAAAATTTATTACCTAATCAAACAGTAGCTGATAGACCTGACATTGTCGCGAGAGTCTTTTCTTTAAAAGTAAAACATTTGATAGAATGTATTGTTAAGAATAAATGCTTTTTTGATTCAAATTCTTTCCAAACTTGTTATTAAAATTGATTGAATTTAGTATTTTTGATAGAATTTGATAGGATTTTTTATTTTGTATACAATTTGATTAAAATTTAAAAATATTTGTGATAGAAATCCTATCAAATTCTATAATTTTTAATACATTCTTTAAACAGGGAGAGAATAAAGTATACAGAACATGCTTTTTTAGCAAGTAAGAGAGAGTAAGGTAGAGAATTTACCTGTTTGAGAGAGAGAGAGAGAGAGAGAGAGAGAGAGAGAGAGAAAGGGAGAATGAGAAAAGAGATTTTAGAGCAGTGTGAAAATTCTAAGGCACCCTTGTACGAGAACTTGATAAATGTTGTAAGTTCAAGACTTGTTTACAATTTTTTTAATTAAACGAAATGAAAAGTTCGCTACATTTATAAATTAGTTTTGTATTGTTTAAATTAATGAAATTAAATAACTAATTAATAAGTTAATTGTTTTTGTATTTTATATCAATTGTTTTTGTATTTTGTATTTGCTATAGGTAAAACTGAGCATCAAACTTAAAATTTATTTATAACCATTGTTTAAACAAATTATTGTAACTATTTATTAACTTTTTCCAAAATAAAGAATTTATTTATAACAATTGTTGAAATAAATTATTGTGATTATTTATTAATTTTTTCTTGTTTCTAACCATTGTTGAAATAAATTATTGTAATTAATAATTGTTTAAATAAATTATTGTGATTATTAATTTTTTCATTGCGGTTTTTGTACGTTTGAAGCTATTTATGTTTGCTATAGTGAAAAGTAAGCATCAAACTTGGAATTTATGTATGTATGTAAAAGCTGACTTCATTAAAGTACCCAAGTATAAAAGCAATGTCTAGGTCATTTATGATCAACTTCTATGGGGAAGTTATTCTTAAATTTTAAAAATCGACTTCTCTAAAGTACCTAAGTATTATTTATATATTATTTAATATTTCCAATAATCACTTTTCTACTTGTATAAAAACAATTCCAACTAAATTGAAATCATAAGCTACCTGCTATCACACTATATCAATCTTTGTTTATTAAATATTATATTTAATTTTTAAAACAATTTAAATTGTTTAAAACAACTTTGAAGTAAATTCTCCTTGAAGAATTTTGTTTTTTGCATTCTTCATTAAATAATTACCACGAATTTTTCCGGCTGCAATTTTGAAGTCTTTTCAATTGTTTAAACAATTTATATTTATGTAAATAATTTATTTTTCGCATATTCTATCTACTAGAACATGAAAGGTGCGCGCAACGCGCGGCACAGAGCATCACCTAAGTCTAAAATTTCATATCAAATTCAATATCAATAATGTGTAGACAGTTGCTTAGACGAATGCAGGTGAGAGATCAAAATCAATCCCTTCTCCCCCAAGATGTGATTCAACACCAAAAACTACGTGTAATTAATATTAATAAAATTAATTAAAACTACAAACACTCAACATTGATTAAATAGTATTTTTTTATACCAACTCGAATTTCAATAATCTGAAATTGGTGTATTCTTAATCAGCAACCCCAGAAATCCCTATTAACAAATTTGAAGGGTATTGAAGCAAATTTTGAAAAATATAATTTTGTTATTGTTTATTAAAATTCTACCTACTGATTATCGTTCTTACCTATATAATCGTACTATGTAACTTTCTATTTTTTTACATATAATATGAACGTTGGTAATCAAAACAACCTATATTAATTGTTAAATTCTTTACATGTATAAGAGACCACAGGTATAAAAGGGTTAAAAGCGACCCAGAACGTGAATTAATCATTTGTAAATAATTGCAAATTTGTCAAACTAGGATCAAAACAATTTTATAAACATTGACGAAAACGACTTAAATGTAACTTTTTATTTATTTGTTAATAACAAAATCAAAAAAAATTTTAAATAAACACTGTTGCTTAAAACTATTTTTTAATAGTTGCTTAAGTAGTACAAATCATTTCTTAATTAAATATTTAATAAACAAAATTTTTCTTTTAAAATTCTGAGAAGAATCTTGAATTCGAAAATTCATAATTGCTACATTTGACATGACAATTTCGGTGTATTTTTTATTTGGTTAAATAGTAATTTAAGACATAGGGAACTTTTGAAATTGGTGATATGTGGGATCGTTAATATAATGTTTCTATTTCGATTTCTATCACTTTTAAAAAGATTTAGAAAAAAATTAATTTTTATTTTCACTTGTCAAAATATTTATTTATTGACAGTAAAAAGCAAAGATGTTCGTTTGATTTTTTATTCTAAGAAGAACGTTAGTGCGATAATAACACACAATTTACATTTGTCACTTTTGTAAAATTTTTGTATTTCAAGAAGGAAGTTAGTGCGATCATAACACACACTTTACATTTCTTAGATTTGTAAAATTATTTCATTTTTTAGCATTATTTTTATTTAAAAATCGTGGAGTATCTTTCTTAAGAACAGTATGATAATAGCTTTCAACAAAGTTATCTACAATTTTTTGCAATTTATTTGTCAAATTACAAAAGTCTAGCAAATTTCAGATATCGCGTTACAAGAATTTGATGGATAGGGTGCAGAAATGGTACTAATTAAAAGCATTTTTCCAAAAAAAAATAACCGGATTCCCATACTGCTATACTATATCAGTAACGCTGACAGAGGCAGAGACAACAAAGATAGCTATATTACATAATTTCAGGTAGCTCATTATTTTAATTCAGTCAAAATGTCTTTTATGAATATGGAAAAAAAATTATTACAAAATTCTAAAAAAAGGAATTTCTATTGAGAAATTTGTCAAAATATAAACGTTGATAAAATTGAGAATTGGAAATTTGTTTACAACAAAATTGTAGAAGTAAAGAAATTTTTAATTGAGAAATTTAGCACAATAGAGAATTTGGTAAACTGGTAAATGGAGACATTGCAGATTTCATTATTGACAAATCAGCAATTATCAGAAATTAGAAAAATATTAAATAAGACAATTAAAAAATAAAGAAAATTAAAGTTAAACAGAATTGCGCGCGCGTAGCGCGCTTTTGGAGTTCTAGTATCTAAAATAGAAAGCGAAATTTTTAAAAAGAATATCCCCAACTCCCTTACTGAAATGTACTTTCACAAACCCCTGTTGACCAATCAAATGTAACCTGATGAACCCCACTACTTGAAGTAGTGACACGCCCCCAGATTTTCTAAATTTGTAAAATCTCCTGGCAAATTATAATATTGTAATGTTTGGCTGGATTCCATCAGATAAATAAAGAAAAATGTATTTTTCTAATGGGAACCAGGTAAAAACCTGACCCATGCGTTCATGACAAACAAATTAATAAATTATTTGAAATTCTTACAAATTCTAGAAAATTTGCAAAAAATTTAAATAATTTATTATCAGGTTTTTTTCCAATTTTTGTTAACTGATATGTGATTCATTACAGAAGAGTATTAGTTATTTTTATCTGTATGTTATAACAGTTTTTTAATAATAATAATAATAATAGTTTTTTTTGTTAATCTAAAATAGAAAGCGGAATTTATAAAAAGAATGTCCGCAACTCTCTTACTGAAATGTACTTTCACAAACCCCTGTTGACCAATCAAATGTAACCTGATGACCCCTACTACTTAAAGAAGTGACACGCTCTCAGATTTTCTAAATTTTGAAAATCTCCTGGCAAATTAAAATATTGTAATGTGTGGCTGGATTCCATAAGATAAATGAAGGAAAATGTATTTTTCTAATGGGGTCCAGGTAAAAACCTGACCCCTGCGTTCATGACAAACAAAGAAATAAATTATTTTAAATTTTTAGAAATTCTAGAAAATTTGTAAGAAATTTAAATAATTTATTATCAGGTTTTTTTCCAATTTTTGTTAACTGATATGTGATTCATTACAGAAGAGTATTAGTTATTTTACTCTGCCTGTTATAATTTTTTTTTAATAATAATAATAATAATAATAATAGTTTTTTTTGTTAATCTAAAATAGAAAGCGGAATTTATAAAAAGAATATTCCCAACTTCCTTACTGAAATATACTTTCACAATCCCCTGTTGACCAATGAAATGTAACCTGATGACCCCCACTATTTGAAGAAGTGACACGCCCCCAGATTTTCTAAATTTTGGAAATCTCCTGGCAAATTAAAATATTGTAATGTTTGGCTGGATTCCATAAGATAAATAAAGGAAAATGTATTTTTCTAATGGGGTCCAGGTAAAAACCTGACCCCTGCGTTCATGGCAAACAAATAAATAAAGTTTTTGAAAATTTTTACAAATTCTAGAAAATTTGTAAAAAATTTAAATAATTTATTATCAGGTTTTTTCAAATTTTTGTTAACTGATATATGATCCATTACAGAAGAGTATTAGTTATTTTAATCAATAGTTTTTCAATAATAATAATAGTTTTTTTTTGTGAATCTAATGGGGTCCATTTAAAAACCTGACCCATGCGTTCATGACAAACATATAAATAAATTATTTGAAATTCTTTCAAATTCTAGAAAATTTGTAAGAAATTAAAGAATTTATTATTAGGTTTTTTTCCAATTTTTGTTAACTGATATGTGATTCATTACAGAAGAGTATTAGTTATTTTAATCTGTATGTTATAACAGTTTTTTAATAATAATAATAATAATAATAGTTTTTTTTGTTAATCTAAAATAGAAAGCGGAATTTATAAAAAGAATATCCCCAACTCCCTTACTGAAATAAACTTTTAAAACCCCTGTTGACTAATTAAATGTAACCTGATGACCCCTACTACTTAAAGAAGTGACACGCCCCCAGATTTTCTAAATTTTGAAAATCTCCTGGCAAATTAAAATATTGTAATGTTTCGCTGGATTCCATAAGATAAATAAAGGAAAATGTATTTTTCTAATGGGGTCCAGGTAAAAACCTGACCCATGCGTTCATGACAAACATACAAATAAATTATTTGAAACTCTTACAAATTCTAGAAAATTTGTAAGAAATTTAAATATTTTATTATCAGGTTTTTTCCAATTTTTGTTAACTGGTATGTGATTCCTTACAGAAGAGTATTAGTTATTTTAATCTGTATGTTATAATAGTTTTTTAATAATAATAATAAGAAAAATAGTTTTTATTGTTTATCCAAAATAGAAAGCGGAATTTATAAAAAGAATATCCACAACTTTCTTACTGAAATGTACTTTCACAAACCCCTGTTGACTAATCAAATGGAACCTGATGACCCCCACTACTTGAAGAAGTGACCCGCCCCCAGATTTGCTAAATTTTAAGAATCTTCTGGCATGTTATAATATTGTAATGTTTAACTGTATTCCATCAGAAAAATAAAGGAAAACGTATTTTTCTAATGGGGTCCAGGTAAAAACCTGACCCATGCGTTCATGACAAACAAGTAAATAAATTATTTGAAACTCTTACAAATTCTAGAAAATTTGTAAGAAATTTAAATAATTTATTATCAGGTTTTTTCCAATTTTTGTTAACTGATAGGTGATTCAATACAGAAGAGTATTAGTTATTTTAATCTTTATGTTATAATAGCTTTTTAATAATAATAATAATAATATTTTTTTTGCTAATCTAAGATAGAAAGCGGAATTTATAAATAGAATATCCCCAACTCCCTTACTGTAATGTACTTTCACAAACCCCTGTTGACCAATCAAATGTAACCTGATGACCTCCACTACTTTAAGAAGTGACACGCCCCCAGATTTTCTAAATTTTTAAAATCTCCTGACAAATTATAATATTGTAACTAGCAAAGACAGACGCGCGCACGTGTGCGCGTGTTACAAAGAACTGTTACTGTACGGAATGAAAAAGTTTTTCCAACATCATATAAAAATTAAAAGTTTATGTAAATTTTGAGATAAAAGATGTCTCATTATTATATATTCTTATACATTGTCATGTATGTATTACTGTCCTATATAAGAAATCAGTTAGTCATAGGTGTAGATATACTGCTATGCTTTCTCAGCAAGTAAGAGAGAATAAGATATAGAATTTACGTGGGTTAGAACAGGACAAGAAGAGTGTCCGTAGCAGAAAAAGAGATGAAGAATATGGAATAGATAAAGAGAACAATAGCGTGCGTACAGAAAAAGAGAATAAGGTATAGAATGTGCCTGGAATAGACAAGGACAACAGTAGTGTGCGAAACACAAGGTGAGTTCACACTTTGTGATTTTAGTGTGAAAACTTGAAAAAGAGAAAGGTGTGATGATTTTATTCGTTTGAGAGAGAGAGAAAGAGATAGAGAATGAAAAAAGAGATTTTAGAGCAATGTGAAAATTCTAAGGCACCCTTGTACGAGAACTTGATAAATGTTGTAAGTTGAATACTTTTTTAATTTTAAAAATTAAAAGTTCGACACATTTATAAATTAATTTTGTATTGTTTAAACAATTATTATTAATTTTCTATAATTAAAACTAAGCATCAAACTTGAAATTTATTTATTACCATTGTTTAAACAAATTATTGTATCTATTGATTAACTTTATCCAAAATAAAGAATTTATTTATAGCAATTGTTTAAATAAATTATTTTGATTATTAAATTTAGGTGAAATAGAATTTAGGTTAATTGGAATTTAAGCTGAATGCATTTTAGGTTAAATGGTATTTAGAGGCTGACAAACAAATAAATAATTTATTTGAAATTCTTAAATTTTAAGTAATTTATTATCAGGTTTTTCCAATTTTTGTTAATTGATATGTGATTCATTACAGAAGATTATTAGTTATTATAATCTGTATGTTATAATAGTTTTTTAATAATAATAATAATAATAATAGTTTTTTTTGGTAATCTAAAATAGAAAGCTGAATTTATTAAAAGAATATCCCCAACTCCCTTACTGAAATAAACTTTTAAAACCCCTGTTGATCAATTTAATGTAATCTGATGACCCCCACTACTTGAAGAAGTGACACGCCCCCAGATTTTCTAAATTTTGAAAATCTCCTGGCAAATTGTAATATTGTAATTATTAATCCTTTTTTCTCATTTATTTTAAATCTAGGTCTCTTCTTAATAACATTACATTCTTCATTCTTTTTTCTTTTGAACAATAAATTTATTTTTTGTGTATCTCTTTTTTTTCTTGTATTTCCAACAATATTTTACTCTGAATATCAAAACAATTTTCATTTAATCTATTGTTTCTGTTTGGTTTATATTCTTGAGATCTTTAATATCTTTTTCTCTTTCTATCTCTATCTTGTCTCATTAATTTCTCTTTCTTACTTTCTTTCAATCTTACTATCTGTTTTCTAATTCTATCTTTCATAAGACGATTTTCTTTTTTTCTATTTTCATCTGATTTAGTTAAATTTCCTTTATTTTCTAATGTTTTAATTTCCTGCTCTTTTTTATTATTTTGTATCATTATCTCCTTTTCTTCCTTTTTTTCAAATCTAACTCTCTTTTTCATGCTTTCACTTTTTATTTTTTCTACTTGTAAACTGCCTTCTTCTTTAATTTTTTATTTTATATAAAAGTCTAAATTCTGATGCTGTAAACTCAATGTAGGAAAATGAAGTAAATGATTATTTACAAAGATTGCATGTAAATGATTCCTCATTGCTTCATGATTGTAGACAATTGTATCCGGCATTACACCAAAATAAATTGATATTGAGAATGCAATAGCATATACACCACAATCGTATAGATTAGGTTGTTGTTGTACATTTGAAAACATTACTTTAGGTTTAAAAGGGTACAAAGCATTTAAATATTTTTTCTGTTGTAGACTCAAAGATTTAAAATTTAAACTATCATATACATAGACTAATTTACTGTCATAATATGTACAAATCCAATGACCATTATTGCGTTTGCCAGTGAAAAGTATTTGAATATGTTTTTTATTTTGGTCAATAGGAATAATATTTTGAGGTGCTTGAACCAAGAGAGTACTTTGCATTTTGAAAACATTATTAAATTCTATTATTTATACATATGATTGTCTGATAGTAATTTTCCTCCCGTAAGAATAATTTTCAACTCATCGTCACTTAAATTAAAATAGTTATCTTTCCTTTTCAACGATTTACTCTGTCCAGAACATGATTGCGTCATGATTATATCTTTTGTAATTATTTTATGTCCAGAAATGTTTATGTGGTAAACACCTATTAAATATATAAATATATTTATATACAATAAGTATTTTAGATTAGAATCTATCTAATATTAATGATAATAAAACATTCAGTATTTATAAAACTGAATAAAAGAGATTGCGAGGCAAATATGTCTGAAATTACAAAATAACATTTAAAACTTATCATTAATTGTTTTAACTAACAAATATTTCTATATACATACATATATGTATATATGTAATATATTTAGGTATATTTAAATATTATAATAGTTGTGAAGATTAACTGAAGTATTTTAATTTTTACTAAGACCACTAATTTTTTACGATTTTTCTTAAATTATTTAATATAATGTTTTTCTTTCAATATTTTATCATATTCAGTTTAATTTGTAGTTTTTATTGATAAATCAATAAAGTAAATTTAATATTAAACAATAAGCTTTTTGTAAATTTTTAAGTTAGTATAATTTCATTGCAAATATTATGAAAAGGTTATGAATTTTTTTTACTGATTATTCACATTCAACTTTCACTACTTATTTCAATATGATTTTCTAATTTAATTATAAATATTTGATTGTTATGTTTTATTTAAAAATCTATTAGCATAGAAGAATAATTAAAAAACTCTTACAAGGACAGTAATTGCTATTAAATAAAAATATTGAGTTAACTATTATTAGCTGAAAAAAAGATATGCAATTTATAATCATTAGATTTTATCACAACGACATTGAGAATAAACCAATCTCTATATGAAAATTACAAAATAATTAAATAAATAATACTTAATCTTTAAGCACAAAATATAATAAAAATATAATTGAAATTGTAATAATTAAGTTTGGTAAGCGGTACGAAAATATAGATTTATACAAAATTAATTTCTTAAAATTTAAACTATTTTTCTCTTGGTATTTTCTTAACTTTTTTCTTATTAAAATTTTATTTATAATTTTTTAAAACTACTCTATTGTTATTTAACTTTAAAATTTCTGTTTTTCCTGTTTTTGCAGAATATTGTATAATATTATATTAATTGTTTATTTCATCAAAATATAATTATATTTTTTATTAAATTTCGAATTAAAATATTATGATTTTAAATCTTTATTGGTTTACTTTATTCAAATATACTGTATTGTGTTGAGATAACCAAGAAGTACCAATAATAAACAATCTTAAATATGATTTAACCTCATTAAACTGATATTCTTTCACTATCAAAACAAACTGTCAATTGAAAACAAATAAAGGTTACATGTAAAAAAATGAAAAATGAAAGATTATAGGTAAATTTAAATTAGAATATATTATAAATACAAATATTTAATTTAAAGAAAATCTATTCATGTAGTAAATAAATTTGTTTAATGTTATAAAACTTTTTAATTATTTTTCAACACTGTAGATAGAACCGTAATAAATAAGTAATAAAAAAGTATGTGTAAAAGAATTGCAAGTCAATAAATATTAAAGTGAAAATGACTAATCCATTATGCATAAGTAATAATTAAAATTATAATGATAACTTATTCTTATATAAGTTTAAATATAATTAATATTTTTATTTTCTATAAGTTTCAGCTTTAATAAGATGAATTTATCACTCAGCATAATTATTTTTTAATAAAAAAAAAACAGTATCAATTAATAATCTAATTTAGTCAATAAATAGTCAAAATCATTTCTAATTTATGAAAGTAAGCACATGTCAGCTGTTGCAACAGAAGTAGTTATTTACTAAGTAATAATGATAATTGATCCTTTTTTTTATTAAAATATGGACTTTTTAAATATTTTCTATATAATCATATTATAGATATAAATTATTTAATTGTAATTTATAATTAATATATATTTCATAATAATAAGTATAATATTTATTCTAAAAATTATTTCTTTAAAAAAAATTTATTTTTATTTGTAAAATAACATTTTGTAAGTAACAAAAATTAATTAAAGCTTAATTAATTTCGAAATATGTAAATCATTGTCTTCGTCATTGATATCGTCATTAACTTCTTTATATATTCTTTTAAAACCTTTTATCATAGTTTGCTGGTCCATTTTTTCCTCGTTGGAGAGTTTCTCTATATCATTAAACGATTTAACTTTCAGGAATACCGGTTCTAAAATTAAATTATTAAATAAATTATTTGTGAAATTAAATTAAATTATGGCATAATAAATAAAATATTTAAATTATTTTAAAATATTTGTTTTCAATAAAGAAAATTTTAAGTTATAATTCCGAAATAAGAATCTAAAGTTTAAGTTAATAAACTTACTTTCAAATAGAATTTGTCCAATTATTTTAATTTTATCTCCTTTTTCTAAGATTTTTTGATCAGAATTGAAGGGATTCGATGTTTCTGACAAAAATAATTTAATTTGAATTTAAAATAATATGACAAGTCTCTTCATTGCCTGGGCGCCAAAAGGTGTTAAGGGCGTGGGGACTGACGAGGGGAAGGAGTAATTTCCCATTTAATAAAATTTCTTCCGCACCCATCGTCCTCACAATCGTTTCCCGGCATTCAAATGAATCCGAAATCGTCACGACTTTGTGTGTCGCCGGCAACACGAAGGTTTTTATTTTATTTTAATTGTTTATTTCTTTTGTGTTGGTTTTCTTTTATAGTGATTTGTGCAATTTTTATTAATTATTTATTTTTAATATTTTGAAGTGTGGCGATTTTTAACCGACGATTTCGGGATATTTGAGGACGATGGGGTGAATTTAAAAATGGCAAAAATGCAGCTCCAAGGTGCTCAATAATTGAATATACTGCAACCAAAGTGGTCCACGCTAAAAAGACGTTTTGCAGTTAACTGTTTCTGCTCGTTAGTCACCACGCTGCCGAATAATCGCCCCGTCTCAAAAGAAAATAGAAGAATGCCGGATCGATAAGTTTTATATTAATTAATTGTTTCTGTCTAATTGTTTATGAATGTTTATTTATTTTATTTTGTGTACATGTCTATTTATCAATAATTATTTATTATTTTTATACGTATATTGTTAACTATCGCGAGTGGACAAGTATGTGTGTGTCGGTTTTTTTATATTGATTTTATTTATTGACGTCGGATTTTTATTTGTTATTTTAATTTTGACCAAATATAATTTTTATATAATGGACGATAAATTCCGACTTGCATTTGATTTTTATTCTATTTGGGTGTAGTAAATTTATATATTTGTCAAATTTTATTTTTCTGGTCTATATTCATTTTATTTTATATTAATTTAAATGTGCGATTTTAAAGATTTAACTGTTATAGCTTTTAATCGTTACAGAATCATTGAACGAGTAGATTCTAACTTCAAGTTTGTAATCCCCATCAGTAATCAAACCAACAAAAAAATTAACATTATTTTCTGACCCTACTAGAAATAATGTTTTTAAATATCCCTCTAGTTCTGAAAATATTTAAAAGTAATTTAGAAGCAGATTATGGAGAATACCCATACTGATAAATATAATATTTAATTAGTAAACTTTTTTTTTTAAATAATAAATATTTTGTTGGTACACTTGTTATGATTTTCTGGAATTTTGAAAAATTAATTTTATGTAAAAATTAAATTTAAGTTGCATTGGAGATAGAATCGTAATAATATTTTAAATAATCCTACTTAGGTTCTCGAAAAAATATTCATAATTATATGGAAAGATTTAATGGAAAAAATTTGCATATATTAGTGGCGTCATTCTATATTACACACTCTAAATCTGAATTTGTAATTCTCTACTAATGAATTAGTGAGAAATCGGTTACTACTAAATAGTGTAAAATTCCACTATATTTTAGAAGAAAATTAATAATTTATAGTAGAAAACTTCTAATTTTCCAATCAAAAATAATTTAATTTTTCACTATTTAATACTAACCAATTTCTCGCTAATTCATTAGTTCTAAATAACTAATTTAAATTTAGAGAGAATAAAGCATAGAGCATTTTTATGTATGAATTTATCTTCTCAAGGCAAAATATATGGCGCAATTTTAACTTAAGAAGTATAAACTCCTTAAAAAATAACTTACTGATAACTTCCGATTTAGCTTTTCCCAAATCTTTTAATTTGTAAAATGAGCATTACCCTCATTAAAATTAGATGATTTTATTGGTCGAGAAGAAGCTCCATCAATGTGTAAAACCTATTAATATGGAAAATATTTATTATTATTGTACGGATTAGTACAATAATATTAATGATAGATTAATGTTTGAATATAATCAAAATTTAAATTAATTGTACCTAAAACTTCTTAAAGTTTGAATAGATTAAAATTTAAATCAATTTATATTTAAAAAAAAATTAATTAATTGAAATTTTGATTATTTGAGGTCTTTATTTACCAGGCTTGGGTCCGTAAATAGTCTACTTCACTATAGAATTTACTTTTATAGTGAATCAGACTATTTACGGACACAAGCCTGCAATTTACAAATTTAAAATTTAATTTTGTTTATATATTTAAATTAATTAAATTTTTAATTGATTCGAGTTTAGAGTTATTGAACTTTAATTACATAGAAAATTGCATTAAATCTATTAAAAGTTAAACAGATTATGAGTTTGATTATGGGTTTAAATATGTTATAAATAAAACTACAATAAAATAATATTCTGATATATTTAAAATTGAATTAATCAAATTTTTGATAAAATGAAATTTACAATAAGGATTTGAAATTTAAAATTTTTATAAATTATAATTTCGATAAATGATATATTATATTAATAATTAGAATTTATAATTATTCAATATTGAATACAATACAGTTTAAATAAAATTAAATTAACCACGAGGATAGCTGAATTAATGCGTAAAGTAAAAAGACAATTGTATAATATTAGAAGAAAAATAAATTGAAATTAATATAATATAAATTTTGAATCGATTTTAATTTGAATAAAATCAAATTAAATTTGAATAGATTAAAAACATAGTAAATTAAAGTAATTTAATTTTTATTCAATTAATATTTATGTGTATTTAGCATTGGTTTTTGTGATTTAATTCAAATTATTTGTTCCAAAAATAATTTAATTATTTCAGTCTTTAATGCATAATTTTATTTTATTCTATTATTTTATATATACTCAAGTATAAACATATTATAACTTACACTGTTTGGTCGAATTAATGCCTTTACTCTTTTTACTTGTTCGTTCCCAAACCTTTACTTGAATTTTTGTTCCTTTATCATTAGATAAAATGAAAATCATTAATTGAGAATATTTGTTCTTCCCAACAAATTCAGGTGCTCTCATTGTTTCAACAAATCCCACTAATTCACTGGAATAAATATATTTAATAGTTTTCAAACATTATTGTTAATTTTATTATTATTATTTATTGATTCGAAGTGATTGATAATTTCATCCTACCTATATGAAAAATTTTCCTGGAGTAATAAATTGATATTATCAATATTATTATTATTTAATAAAATAACACGTAATCATTTAAAATATCTATTTTATAAAACTTAATGATAATTAATAATTTGGAAAACATAAATTTTCATAAATAAGGTTTTGTAAAACGAGGTTAAGTAATATTTATTTTTAATTAATAATATATATCATTAATTATACATAAAATTTTAAAGTAACATTAATTTGGCAAAATAATATAAATTTACCTTAAACTTTAAATTTATATTATTAACGTAAATAATGTACATTTCAAAATTTAAAATCGCATTATTTATAAATTATGATAAAATAAAGTAATATAAACTTACATAGTTGAATCGTACAAAATAACTCTTTTTACCATTTCATTGGAAAAAAATTCAATACTTTCCTTCTCCATATATTCAATGTAATGTAGATTTTTACCCAAAACTAAATTTAAGGTTTAACCCCAAATTAATTTTTAATACCTGAAAAGTAATAAAATTGAATTAAGTCTATACTTACTATATCAGCCAATATAAGAAAAGAAATTCAAAAATTGCAAAAGCGGCAAAAGAAAGCAAAATATGGCAACAAAATTTAAAATCAAAGAAAGTCACGCCTAGAATCTACATCCAAATTAAGATCCCAGCTTCGAGATCTCCGAATCGCTATAAATGTTCAAAATTTTGTAAATCTTTCAAGTTGAGCGCCAATTCGTTGCAAAAAAAAATTAATTAAAAATTGATCTATAATCAATATCAAAATTTCACGAAATTAAGAATAACGACTCGACAAGGGAGCCGTTAAGCGGTTAATCTAGCAGAAGCCAAAAAAAATTATTAATCACGAAGGTTGTTACGGTCCCGACGTGATATAATCATTTGTGAAGGTTGTTACGGACCCGACACGATAATCAAACTAAACTAAATCCAAAAGAAAAAGACTATTCGTGAAAATACGCGATATAATCTTCATTTCTAACACACCGAGCCGTGTATAGAAATTACCAAAACCAAAATCACCAAATTAATTAAAATAAGCGAGTCAGTAACGAACAACTGGCTACGATTGAGAAGGTTAAAAGCAAGCTTTACTTGTAATTAATAATAAATTGCGCGTGGTGACTGCTCACCTGATGGTAATCGCAATTCTCCGACCGATAAAAGAATCAAAATTTACAAAATAAGCACGATAGATCTCGAAGCTGTAGGAAATGCTCGGCTCTCAGTAGTGTAAAGGAGAGAGGAGGGGGGGTTCCGGATTGTCCACAAATTATTAGAAAGAAAACTCAATATTTAAATTTAATAAAATCCAAAAGTTACAATTTATTCAAAATAAATGACTCGATATAACAAAAACGGGAAACGATAGGGTCAAGAGAAAACTAAATAAACAAAAATTAAGAATCAATACTACAATAATAACGGGAATCGATAGGGAAGTACAAAACCTAAAAAGGGTTACCTTCGACAGACTGTTAAGTATTATTTACCATACCAATCAATAAACTAAGTTTCAGTGACAAGCCATGTGAAGTCGTCGATACCAGTACATATAAAATAAACCATAATTCAGGCAAATAAAACAACCATTGTTCATAATGACAAGCTTAATAAAAATAGTTAAATTATTTGCGAATGAAAGTTCAAAGGGAGGGGATAAGCTGCGTAATCACTGAGTGGGCAAAAGGGAGTCAACCCAAAACTTTAAATAAATTAGAGGAATTTTTCCAAAGAACAAAAATCACTAAGATCTCTGTTTCATGATACCGGTAAGGTTTACAAAATTCGAATAATATTATTTATAAAATATCGCGATTATATAAAACGTTACTAAACTCCCTCAAATGAAGGAAGGCTATTCAAAAAAGATTTGGTTCCAAATTTCTCTAATTTAATTTTAGAAAACAAAAAAAATTGGAATCTGGTATCTCCGACTTTTAACAATATACATACATCTTTAGCCAAAAAAAATTAGAAAGTCTAAATTAATTTACAATCTGAAAAATTCTGTAAAATATACCAAAGAGTTCGATTACTAGACAACAATAACGAAAGAAATTATAGAAACATGAATGTCTAGATTATTTGTTAAGAAAAAAAAAAATTTTAAATTTATAATTTTTAACTATATATGGTTGGCTTAACAATTCAAGTTTATTTATCGGAACGTTGTTTCGGAAAAGATATTCTGACAAAAAAAATTAATTCTCGACTTGGCTTGTCACGACCAATATTGGTCCCTACTGTACAATACCTTCGGTACAGTCTGTCACATACATTATAGATATACATATAAAATTTAAATATATAAATTAAAAATTCGTGAATTAATAATAACAAAGATCTGCTGAACCCAGCCGTGACCGCATCTCTTTATTTTAATTAAATTATTCGCACATTATAAAAGAAAAGCTATGATAAGATACAACATTAATGCATTCTTAAAGTTTTACTAATATCGCAATAAAATTTTTAAAGAAAATTTAATATTTCATTTATCTCAATTATTAAACAAATTAGAGAAATTCAATTTCAAGAAAATTCCCACGTGTGACTCTGTGCTTTACTCTCAGAAATAATAATTTATTTATACATCTCAATCACTCCTAACAAAATAATTGCAAATTTAAATTAAGAAAATTCAAAGCACTAAATCATCACAATTCAATTTAATCAATTATTCAATTTGTCTTTAAAGTATAAGCATAAAATATTTAATTTATCCCGAGAGCACATGGCGAGCGACGCTAAATTCCATTTCTGGTCAATCAAAATTTTAATTATTTTATCAAAATTGTATATCAAAATTCACAAGATAAATATGAACAGTGCGATAAAATTTCACACCAAAACAACAGTCGTTTAATAATTCTAGTTTTAATTAAAATCTTTACAACCGAAAAAATTTTATTTTCCTAGAAGAAAAAGATTTTGCCTATCCTAAATATAAAAGACCTACTTACTTGAATTTTTCGATGAATATCTAATTTTAATCGCAGACAATTTTGTCAATCTATCAATACTTTTTTTTTTTTTTTTTTTTGTTTCAACAATTAATAATTAATATAGGTCCAAATTGAAGAAAATCCAACAGAATCAAGCACACACCGACTTTTCGACTTCTCTTTCCTTGAGCAGAACACAGAGTTAATTGGACTTCCTTTTTGCTTTCTTTTTCGTCAGAGCACATGTCTTTTCTCCTCTTCTGTCACATACGTCTGTCCACTGTTAATCCTAGAGTGACTCCAGTGGTTATCGGTAGCTCTCTCTCATATCAGGATCGTAATGTTTGCGGTAACCCCTCAGCTATCATCGATTTTAAATCCTTATACCTAACTACGCATAAGACATGAATAAAACCAGAGTCGTACACTCTCAAAATCCGTCTTTGACGAGACCAGACTCTCACAAGATCCAGGATGGCTCGGCAACCTCTACTTGAAGTCAGGAAACACGTCCAAAAACGTCAGGGCCCAGGCACTAGTGCTTCGGATCAACAGATCGAATTTTGAATCTGGAGTTTCCCCAATTAATTTTATAATATTTTACGCTATAATTGAGCTATCGGGTTGTCAAACCAGCTGATTAATTTAGAGAATTTTAGCAGATTCTCTAAAATAACTCAATATTTAGTTTCTAATATCAGAGACATGAAATGGGGTTTGAGTCTGCGCAGCGGTAGTATTGAATACCGGAATTGATTCCGCTTGAAAAGTCGATGATTTACGGGTAGGTCTCGACCTCATTTGAGATTCATATGAGCTAGTATGAGAACTACTGTGTCGGCTGAGTCTTGAGATGTAAGGGGAGTTGGGCGGAGAATTCAAATCTTAGACTATGATCTCCTACTGCTAGATCGATAACCCGTCAAGTGCTGCGAACGAGTGGCGAAAAGAAAAACCAAGAAGCGAATTCGATGTAAGAAGACAGTTGGTCGATATGCTAGGACTTTGTTCTACTATATGCGATGACGTAGTTGATCTCAGCAGACGATGTTTCAGCCTCGTGGAATCGGTCGACGACATGAAAACAAATAAATGTGGTTCGCGCGGTTAACAATGTTGTTTAATTAAAAAGTGCGGATTCGGTACGGCTGGTTGAGTTTTGTGGAAAGTGGGTGTGTGAATTGTGCTAATTAATCATAGGATTTACATCAACTGGAACCGGTAAAATTTACCGCGTTACAACACCCCTCTCCTTAGGAGAGGCCCAAGCAGGCCTGTTGCTTTACGCAAGCAAAACTCCTCTAGGAAAATTTTCTCAACCAACCATACAGAGTTCCGAATAAGTAATAATTCAAAGCAAAGATATATTAAAGAAAACAACGATAACTTTCTTATCAAACATCGTGTGTATTTTGCATATATAATTCTGTATTACAAAATCATAAAAAAATTAAAATTATATAACAAGGCGTAGCGTAGCCAAGAAAAGAGGATAGTAAGGGATTAAACTTTCTATTTCCAATTTAAAGGATAAATCTTTGAGGTTTCTGGTTTCACATCTGCCGAAAATTAGAGGAACATTACATACAACATGTTCTGGCCGAATGTAGCCGTTAATAACGTAGTGAAATAAAGTTAAACAACTTATTAAAGTAACAAAATAATAATTTCTTTGGTTGTGGCGAAGCGTAGCCAACGACAAAAAAAATTAAAAATAACAAGTAAACAAAAAAAAAGTGAGGCGAAACGTAGCCAACGATAAAACAAAATCAAAAGTAAAAAAAAAGAATAAATAAAGATGGTATGGCGAAACGTAGCTAACGACAAAACAAAATTAAAATTAACAATCAAACAAAACTTCAACCAAGTGATTTTCTTGGTTCGGCGTCGCGTAGCCAACGGGGTTTAAACTAAAACAAAATTTTTAAATTTCTCCTACCGTGTTCGACCCGAAAAAATAAATAAAAAAATGGTTCCTGTCGTAATGGCCAGGTGAGAGGGGACTCGGTAGGGAATTCATCTCCTTTGTGTCTCATCAGTCCTACGGATAGTCTGAGGACAACTAGGGCAATCTCGTAGGGTGTGGTCTGTCCTACCACATCGTTGGCAGTAGGTCCTCCTAGCTGCTCTGGGACAAGACGCGTATTTGTGGTCTGGTGCACCACAACTCCAGCACTTGGGACCAGCTGATGGTCAAGGCTCCATTTTATGCGTCGTCATGGGATAAGCGGGTGCCGATAGGGATGATAATATACTTTCTGAAATAAAAGAAATTATAAAAGGAAAAATAAAAAAAAATTAATACATTCAATTTTCAATTTCAGAATCAACAAAAAATTAGTTTTTAAGTAATAAAAAAAAATAATTTTTGGGACTTTAGCGGTGGGCCTCTTGATTAATTTGTTGGGTCTGTTTGCAGTAACTGGAGTCATTGACGGTGACACCTCTTTGACCACAGCGCTTGCAGAAAGTGCGTCTGAGTTTACTGTCACACTGAGAATAACGGTGATCAAGAGAATCACATCTCCAACATCCTGGGCGATTTGGTCTTCGTAGCCACTCCACCGTGACTTCGTCTACAATTTCGGGTGTCGGTAGGGTTATGGACATAAGGGAAGGGAGGGAACAAACGGATCCTGAAGAACTAGGAGTATTTGACGCCCATGAGTCCTGCGGAAGATCAGGATAATTACTCCTTGTCCAAATGTCTTTAGGCAGATGAGGATGGTCATAGTTTGGTTTTTGAGTGGGAGGAGGAGGACAATAGTGTGGGCGGTTACGTCAAAAGGGGAGAGGACCGGAAACTACCGGAGCTGTCACGTTGAGGATACGTTTCTCTAGGGAAGGTCTATCACGGACATCCCTTTTTAGTTGCTCTATCTCTTCCTCCAAAGTCTCCACATTGGTCACGTGCTCCAATACCATAGTCCTCAGATAGCCCAATTGTTTTTCTAGGCGTTGATTCTCCGCCTCCAACTCGCCCAAGCGTTTATCTTTCTCCTGGACCAGAGTTTCTAGTAACACGAGGCGTTTGTCCTTATCCGTCGACATCTTATTCGGACTAGGGACTTGTCGTTAGGGTCAAGGACGATAGGGTACTGAAATAAACATTAAATAAATAAAAAAATTTTGCCGAACTTCATTAAATTCGGTGCATAGTAATGATTTATTATAAACAAAAAAAAATTCAAAATTTTCTAGATAAAGAAAAGGTTTAAGAATCACTATCAGGAGGGACGAAAGGCTTTAAATCTGACACGGAGTATTTCCCTATTCGGTTCAGCGACAAATCACTCAACTCATAGACTGCCGGAGACAACACTTTTGTTACTCGATAGATACCTTCGAATTTCGGATACAGTTTGGCAGAGACCTGTTTAACCTTGGAAGACAAGTTTCGGCCTCGCATTAACACGAGATCTCCAACCTTGATACTACGCGGTCTGGGCCGTAGGTTATAATATCTGGCTTGTTTCTGGAAGGAGTCTTCTAGATTTTTGGACACCCAGTCCTGTAGGGCCGAAAGCTTGGTTTGAGATTCCTTCCCGAGTTAAGGAACGCTGGAGACGTTTTCAAGGAAGAGTGGTGAGCAGTGTTGTAGGCGAACTGAAATTCTCCGAGATGTTGATCCCACATCCGATGGTCTTCGTCAATATATGACACGATCATGGTCTTAAGAATACGATTAACTCGTTCCACTGGGTTTGCCTGAGGATGGTACGGAGGCGTGGTAGAGTGATAGATGTTAAATTCTTGGGCCAAAGATCGCAGAGTACCATTAACGAATTCTGTACCGTTGTCGGTGAGGAGGACTTGTGGGGTGCCCCATCGGTGAATAATGGAAGCCAGGAAAGCCTTCTTAACTAATTTGCCATTAGCAGGTCTTAGAGGAATGATTTCGACGTATTTAGTAAACAGATCCTGGAACACAAGAACGTACTGAAAGGCTGACCGGCTTCGAGGTAACGGACCCATTACGTCAGCGGCGACAACTGCCCAAGGTTCTTGCACTACTCGTTGTCCCATGTAACCAGAGGGGCCTTGTTGTTCTACCTTGCACAATTGACAGGTTTCGCATCGTTTTACATAATCAGCCACTTCCTTGTAGCAACCAGGCCAATAGTAACTCCTAGCAATTTTCACATAAGTCTTATCAGTACCGAGATGACCAGACTGAGGATCGCCGTGATAAATAAACACAGACACGATAGGATCAGGACGATATCGATAAAGTCTATCGCCTACTATCTTCCAGTTTGGGAATTTTAGTGGAAATTGAGTAACGGCTAGAAAGCGTTTTAAGTACCAGGATGGATTATCCACATTTATCATAAACAGAGTTTCTCCCTCAATAGACTCTGACTCCACATTTCTATCCTCAAATCTTCGGGATAGAGCATCTGGCACATGGTGGTTGTCTCCTTTGCGGTGAATGATGGTAAAATCATACTCTAAAAGGGATAGAGACCACCTTGCTAGTCGACCTGTTGGATTTTTGAGGTTATGGAGCCATCGGAGGTTACTATGATCGGTTATGACGGTGAACTGATATCCTTCCAAGTAGGCTCTATATTTTTGGATGGCCCATATAACGGCTAGACACTCCTTTTCTGTCGTACTATAATTCTTCTCCGCAGCCGACAAAGATCTACTTGCACAGGCTATCACGTGCTCTACGTTATCGATCGTTTGGGTTAATACTGCTCCCAATCCAGTGTTGCTTGCGTCGGTTTGCAATTCGAATGGTTTTTCGAAGTCGGGACAAGAAAGGACAGGAGCTTCCGTCAGGCGACGTCGAATCTCTTGAAATGCCTGTTGTTGAGCGTCTTGCCAGATCCACTTTTGCTTTTTACGAAGTAGTAGCGTGAGGGGAGAAGCTATGGTCGCATAATCGGGAATGAATTTACGATACCACGAAGTCATACCCAAAAAGCGATACTGGATACTCCAGCTCCACGAAACCTGAAAGAGATACGTCGCTTTTTGGGTATGACTTCGTGGTATCGTTAACAGGAGCAACTTTTTCGGGGTCGACCTGTAAGCCCTTCTCGTTTACAAGGAAGCCTAGGTAGTGAACTTCAGAAGTGCAAAACTCACTCTTTTTAGCGTTAATTCTCAAACCGGCTTCGATGATGACTTGTAACACCTTATGCAACCAAAACAAGTGTTCCTCGAATGTAGATGTGACGATTATTATATCGTCTAGGTAGGTGAAGACGTAAGGTTCCATTTCGGGGCCAATTAATCGATCCATCATTCTCTGGAACATTGTCGGTGAGTTTGTTAAGCCGAAAGGCATTCTTTTAAAGTGTAACAATTCACGACCGGGTACCGTGAAAGCAGTATATTCTTTACTATCCGGGTGGAGGGGGATTTGCAGAAAACCTTTATGTAAGTCAATCTTGGAGATATAACGCGCTTGTCGGAGCTTTGAGAGAATCGATTCCATTTTCGGCAGCGGGTAGGCGTCCCTCTTAGAAACTTGGTTTAATTTCCGGAAATCGAGACAAAATCGGTAGGTCGAATCGGGCTTTCTTATCATAACTATTGGTGTAGACCAACCGCTATTCGACGGCTCGATTATGTCGTCTTTCAGCATTTCATCCACCTCACTCGATATAGCTTCCATTACTTTTGGAGAGACCATGTAATGTCGCTGTTTGATAGGTGTATGACCGCCGACATCTATTTTATGCTCGATCACATTAGTTAAACCTGGTTTCTCGGGAACTTCGGGAAGCTCTTTCGCTAGAAAATCTTGTAGGATGTCTGCTTGGGTCCTCGTTAGTTCTCTAAGACCATGACATTCCTCAATGTCGGGTTCTTCTTCTTTGAATTCGTAAATTTCTGAAGGTTTATCCCTGAAAGACCAAAGACGAGTGCCATATTGAATTTGGATATCAAAACATGCCATACTATCAAGACCTAGGACTAATGGTACTGGTAGTGGTTCGAAGATTCGAGTTGGTATGGTTCGATTCTTGTCCTTTAACTTTATGGGCAAGAAAACTTCCTGTGAGACCACTCTCACTTCTCCATCACCTGTTCGGACTCTTCCGTTTCGAGTACCAGTAGTTAATTCGTGATTCTTCAACAACTCTAATCCCTTAGGACTAATAAAGGACCTTGTCGCGGCGCCATCTGTTACTGCCTTTATTTTAACTCCATTTATCTCGACGAAAACAGACATCAATGGTTGTTGGCCCGGGAATCCAGGAGGATAAGGAATCTCGGACAACTTAAAAAAGGTGTACACGTTATCTTCTGCTCGTGCATCCGATTTCTCAGAAGATTCGAGAGGGAGTTTGTCCATCGGTTCAGGGCAAGCTTCTAGTAATGAAGTTGTACTTCCTATGGTCTCTGTTGGACGATTCTTCTCTGAATTTGGAGTAATATCAGGCGACGAGGTTGTGATTTCTGCAGACTTTAAAGATGAATTATTTTCGGGTTTTAAGAGACTCTCAGGCAATGGAACTGGATTTTCGCACGATTCTATTGGGACATTATTTAAAGGAATCAAACTAGACTCAAGCAAGGAAGTTAGGTTTTCAACAGTTACTACGAAAGGATCATTTTCTGATTCCAGGATGATTTCAGGTGTCGGAATTACGCTTTCGATAGGCTTTATTTGGATATTATTTCCAGTTTCTGTATGGATTTTGTTTTCAGGTTCTACATGAATTTTATTTTCAGGTTCTACAGGAATTTCATTATCAGGTTCTATAGGAATTTTATTTTCAGGTTCTACGGGAGTTTTATTTTCAGGTTCTAGATTGATCTTTAATAAACGGGTATCGGTAAGGACGGTTTGGGGACTTTCATCAGGCAAGTGAGCGATTGACTGGGAACATGAGGTCGGAATTACGGAAGGGAGTGACACTGGTAGGGAGGGTTGGACGTCTGTCGAAAACTCATTGTTTTCGATCACAGCCTGAGCGGCATACGTGGATTGTGGTAGGTCGTAGGGCCGTTCAGGTGTAGTAGGAGTCGTCTGGGCCCTATTCAGCGATCCTTTTTCTCGTTTCCCGAGCATTTTTGACAATTTAACTTGGTTAAATCTTTTGCTCCACAGGTATAACAGAAAATGTTACGAGGTTCCGTACAGTGTTGAAATCGGTGTCCATCCTGTTGGCAATTCCAACACTTTAATGTAGACGATCTTTTAGGACTGGTAGAATTCTTACTCTGTTCTGGAGTTGTAGGAGTTGTATTCGCAATGGAGGGGTTGGAATTTTCCTTCGTTCTAGTTCTATTTGTCTTAGATTCCTCGGAAGATGTCTCTTTGGGTCTTTCTCTCCTATCCTGATGACTATTTGAACTTCGTTTCTGTGGAACCTTCTTCTTAGTATCGTGTACGAGGAAGAGGTCGTCTACAG